>JBCAUF010000046.1:16621941-16642168 GCA_038406115.1 Haemulon aurolineatum | reverse complement strand
GCTTAACTTCCCATGGAAAGTTTCCGGAAAGTTTCCGGAAATTTACCGGGAATTTTCCGCCCCTTTGCAACCCTATCTCCTCTGCATTTGTCATGCAGTATTACTGCATAACTTGCATTACCATCACCTGAAGATCAGTGGAATAACGTGACAACATTCACATCGCCCACATCCTCGTGCAAGTGCATGAGACAAACAAAGCTGGGACCCACACAAAGAACCAAAATTGTGAAAAATGCCAATCAATGTATCATTTAAGCTTTGCATTTAGATGCATTAAAGTACATTTCTTATTCACTGACAGCATGTAGGTTAACCTCACTTCTGTTCGATGCATGTTTGTGTGGGAGTGATTTTACTTCACAACCGCCAAACACCTCTTCAGCCAACCAGACAGTGAATGAAACAACCAGCTACCCAACAAGCCAACAGGCCTGGTTCCCTCTACTCTCAGCTCCTTGCCAGCCTTGCTTTACTGGGACCTGGTCCAATCGATAGAGACTGACGTAAGGGATGTGTTACATAGTGAGAGACCTGTCCCTTGAGATTACTGAATATCTGTCTGTCTAACACTGCCAAACGCACAATTGCATATTACGATGAGAATATTGACATATATTCACTGCCAATTGAGGTTAAAATGTGTCACCAATTAAATGATGTCTGAAAACAAAAAGATAATACAGACAGACAATTGAGAGATTATAAATGGCTGCAAGCCAGGTGATGTACATTACATTATATGTGGAAGCATCATGTGTGCATATTACATAATTTCTTCAAAGTCTTTCAGGAAAGCACAAAGATGGCGTTTGCCAGGTGCTGGGTACATAAACACTGAGATAATTATCATCTAATTTGATCAGGCAGCTATATTTTGCTGACTTTTGCCAAATTTAAACACTTGGAGCCTCACCACATTTTAACAGGCCAAGAAGGCAGTCAGAAGCATCTGTCCTGTATTTAATATCTCCTGAATGAAGACCTAGTGTCATATTGTAGTGGTAGAAATGGGAAGATATTTCACTTGGCAAAAACACTGAAAAACAACAAACAAGTTAAGAATCATAGTTTCCACTACATGTAATCAATACTCCAAACATGCTCACACTTTGTAGACATACACACACATAATCGCAAAGATGGAAACCGTCCCCCCTCTCTCTCCATCTCTCCGCCTTGCAAATATTTTCCTCTTCATATGTGCACCTGATTTCAACAGTCCCACAGCTCCCACTCTGGGAATAGTAATTTCTGCGCCGCTTTGTGTTTTAGCTAGATCGAATGGAAACAAAGATTTCATTTAATTTCACTTCAGTCAACAAACATCATCTCTATTGACAGCATGCACCTTGTTTGGATTCAGCTACCTTGGCAGACCAATTCCCCCCCCCCCCCTCCTCCTCTCCCTGACACTCCTAGTCTCTCTCCTCTCTTCCTTCCTGTTCTCCTTGTCCCGCTCCTCCAAGCAGCCATAACTGTCTGTGTCGGTTTCCTCTCAGTCCTGCTCCTTGAGGCGATTAAGGAGCAGAGAGGAAGCGTTTCCATTTCAAGGGGCAATGTCCGATAAGGCAACAGCTTCTCACCCCCCCCCCCTACCCCCGTCTTTCACCTTATCCCCCCCCCCCTCAGCCTCGCACCTCTGCCTTTTTTTCCGTCTGGTCAAATGCACAGACCACCTGCTCCATTCATTAGCACAGACCGCTACTCCACTCTGTAGAAGAACACTAAAGGACAAACCAATATAAACACAATCGCACACTGATAAAGCTGCACACACACACACACAGCCACTGGATCCTGTTCAAGTGCACCATGACAGTCAGGCACACATGAAACTGCACGCACACACACACACACGCACACACACAGACAGACAGGACCAGACGTACCGTAAGCACATGCTCCCCTTCGCTCTGTTCATCCATTTAGACTAAAACATCAAAGCACAGGCAGCGGGGGGGACGTTAGCCAGCTCCTTCCCTCTGACGGTTATCTTTCTCTCGTAGAAGGTGTGTGTGAGCTAAGCAGTAACAGAGACACTGTCGCACTCGTCTGTTCCCTCTTCCTCCGCTCATCTCTTTATACAGAGAGAGGAAGGGAGAGAGGGAGAGAGAGAGAGAGAGGGAGCGAGTTGCTTCAGAACGCACCGTGCTCTGCTCTACCCTGTCAGCCCGCTCTTTGCTCGGCAGCCAATCCCACCATGCCACCATGAATATTTCATTCGCCCAGCCAAGAGCCTAAAAACACACGCATACACACCAGCGCGCCGAGGACGCGCACACACACATTTGGAGGACATTCAAATGCTCACCCGCTGAGGTATTCAGGTCGCAAATGAAGAGCCACCCCCCAACACAGATAAATAGAAACAAGCACACGTGTGGGTTCGGCATTCCTCAGAGGGTGCAGCGAATTCAAAAAGGACGGATAGCTGCGTATTCATTAAGATTCCAAATGGCTCCGTGCCTTTGACTTTGACATTCACAATCCTCATTGTAGCCTGAAGGTTGGACGTGTCATTCAACAACCTGTAATTTCCAAGAACTGTGGCTCGTTTGTTTCCTCCTCATGACAAGAACGGTTACGTGAGCAGAGCAAAAAGAACATATTCCTGAAACCTAAGCAGGCAGTAAATAATTTTTAATTGAAGGAGACACAGTGGATCCAAGCACGGTCCTGAGATACTCTGCGGTCATAGCATTTGTAACAGTGCCAGTCAGTTCTTAGCAGACTGACCGCGAAACCATAAAAAGCAAAAGTGGAACATTACCTAAAAAGATATCCCTGGTAATAAAATAAAATAAAACTCTGCATGAAATTAAATAGAAAGAGTGACATCTAAAGGCTGAGCCGAGGTAACAGGCAAAACTGACTGGGACCTGGGATCTTGTGCAGACTGGACAAAATGCTGAAACTGCAGCTAAGCATTTTATTTTTGATCACTCTCTCAATAATATTTCTATTTTCATTAAATAAAACAGTAAAAAAAAAGGAAGACAAATTAAAGAAGAGTAGAATAGAAAAAAGGGCCATCACTGGTTCTGAGAGCCAAAATTGATGTCTTAAAATCCATTTTTTTCCCCCAGACCAACAGTCCAAAACCCCAAATTACTGCTTGTACTACATTCAGATATTTTCCAACTCATTTTGGCTGATTGCATGATCAGATGGGCAACTCAATTTGTGGTGTTAAAGGACTGAGATTTGGCTCCTCCAGCCATTGAAAATAACAACTTTGCTATCCGTTTCAGACACTAAATATCTACACACAGTGAGCATGCTTGTGTTGCACGTGCACAACTAAAGCCTCATTTTATTGGCTTTTCATATCAGCAGAAATGCTCATTTTGAGCCAATGCAAATATTTCTTTTTAAATCCTTCATTGGCTGAGTTAGCTCTTCTTTTATTATGAAAATATAACATGCGTCACAGTTTTTCTTGTAACATTTTAGAACATTTGGTACCGTGTCCCACAGTACTTTGAATGTACCCATATGGGGAAAGAAGTATCTTGTGTATGTGTTGTGGTGGAAGCTGTGGAGAGGATTTTGACAGCCTCTCTTTATCTCCAGCGTAAATAAAATACTTAAATTGAAATGCAGTTGACAAGAACATTCCTAACCCCAACCGCAAGCACATCTACTGTAACATGAGGGGTCAATTCATGTATTTTTTAAAAAGGAGGACCAATATGTTGCCTCCAAAGCAAATGAATTCCCAAATCTAATTACTTCAATAACATACTTCTACTGTAATGCAAACCACATGACAGTGTTCAAAAGAGTAAGGGCCAGATTATGCTAGAAAACAAGTGGTTCGTACGTCATGGTGTCAGATCACGTCAGATATGAGACATGTTTAAAGCTGTTCTGAGCTCCGTGTTTGACGAATGAGACTCAACAATCAACTATCTTTCTCCAGAATCACCTTCAACCATGTGGATAACGGCACACATTTTCAGACAATCTTTCCTGGAATGCATTCATAGTGTTATACTCTGCTGACCACATGAAAAGCGTGTAAAGAATGAGAAAGAAATTCATACCCTGCTTACTTTTCCGCCGCCGCACACTTGGCCAGTCACTGCGTGAAGCCAGTGTGAATGTCCAATTGTCGGTTTTACAGAAAATTGTTGGACACAGTCGGGGAGATGGCTGTTTCCGAAGCTTTTCCACGAGCCGATGGGCAGTTCTGATGCCTCAAAAACTCAATGATCACTCAGACAGTTTAAAAATGGAAAAGTTTTGGGTTTTCTTTCATTTTCCTTTTCTTATTTATGTACAGTAGTGAATGGCAAGAGAACAACATTTTTTGATCCCATTTGAATTGTGCCATGAATTACACGCGATGTTTGTCAATTCAAAAGACAATTTTACAAGGAAGTCGTGGTTTGCCGCAGATACAGTGAAGTGCCACTTAGCTTGGAGAATAAGTATTCAACTGTAGCTAAAATATCCCTAAAATAATAAATTCCACATTTTTTTCCTGTCAATCAACCCTCTGATTACTTGACCTGACCTCTTGCTTGAGTTCTTAGCATATCCATACAGTCAGCGATATTATAATTTCTGCTGGAGAGGTAAAACACTAGGTTGCTTATGCACCTCCCACTGTTTACACACAAAAAAGAGGCTTAAGGAACAATGATGAACTTCTCAGTGTCTTGGATCCATTATTCACCCCACTTTATACCACCACTCAACAGAAGACCAAACTGCCATTACAGGCAGTCATCAAGACTCAGACCACACTCGGCAGCATAATGGGGCTGATGAGTTTTCTAGGTTTTCCTGTAATTGGATGAGCTTTCAAATCCTCTCTGTACACACGGCAGACAACCGCATAATACAATTTAGATTAGTGCAATCTTGGCCTCTTTGATCTTCCTTTCCGTCTTTCACGTTCTGTACAGGCGCAAGCTTTAAAATGTCAGTTTTTACTCAGTAGGGCTCTGATCAAAGGTTTTCTAACCGCAATATATAGGCTAGAAAAGTAGGCTTGTGATAAAATGCTGCTGCTTTGAATCCCTTGATTAGCTGGAGAATTGCCAGTGGCTGAAGTAAATGAATGTCAGTCTCTCCTACCGACACAGCTACGTTTGAGGGCCAATGGAAAAAGGCAAGTTGGTCACCTCCAGTGGAAAGCTGCAGCTCCAAAGTGTGAATTCACTGAAATGTGTGAATGTGAGAAGTTAGAAATGATAACTACTAAAGCCAACAAAGTAATAACTAAACACCACTTTTTCCTTTCTGTCAAAAACAAACTACAAGGGCAAAGGTACCTATAACTGTGTCAATTTCTAATTGGACTTTCCTCCAAAAAGCCCTTAAAAGCTTGTGGTCGTGTTTAATCCTACTTTCTTTAAGTACATTTCATTCCCAAACAAAGTACATAGGGTATAATATAAACTAAAAGGCTCTCTGTTTTGTACTCCAATTAGCCTATGGCTGGGTACTCTAAGACTTATTCATTTTTAGCGTATTATCATAATAGTAGATCTGTAACAGAACAGAGCACCATCAGACTGGCAAAGTGGCTCATTCTGTGTAATTACCCATTTGCTGCAATGCCATACAGTGAGTAAGCTTCATAAAACACTCACTAACCATGGCAGTAAGTGCTGAGCCAATAATAGTCGAGGTCAAAGACCCTACACCGGCTGGACTAAAACCCTCTTTCAGCATTGGAACGGCAGGACAGGCAAATCCCTCTCCTTTCCTAGCAAGCCCACAAACACCGGAGGTAAAATTCATTGAAAGCTCACACTACTGAATCAAAGTATAGTCAATGACAGAAAAAGGTGTCTCATCAAAATACGACACGTGGCCCAAAAGTTAGGGGAAACCTGGTGGTCCACAATGAATTCATTACAATAGGTCTGTGAGAGTTCAAAGTGTCATTCTTTGATGACTTTTTGTTGTCATTTTTAAATAAAATAAACTATTAATCAGCCTCAAGATGTTTAAACCACTGGGATAGCACTTTAAGGTGTGAAGTCTGAGTTAGACTAAAGGAATTAAAACCAAAAACAAAAGTTTGAAACAAGAATATCCTAGACTGGTATACTATTTGGTCTTATTTCTAGCCACTACGCACGAACAGTAAAGGTTACACATGCAAAGCCAGCACAGCCACAGGAGGAATTAACATCATTCTATTGACTACATCTCCAACACTGGTAACACTCATAGAGGTCACTTGATCGTAAAGTCAAGCCGTCTAAGCAGCTTTCTATAATTGCCACAGACACAGCCTGAGATGATCACTGATGTTGTGACGGCAGCACAACAATGACCACCCAATGGCACGGCATGTCATGTGTTCATTCTTGTTATGACTTTGGGGCACCATTTTCTACATGAGGTTCTGACTGTTTTCTTCGGTCAATAGCAGCCTTGTTTCACTTTTAAATGTGACATTTTTAAAAGACCCTGAACAAAAGGACTGATCGACCAGCAAGCCTGAAAGTAACAAGAGTTTCTTGTTGAAAACAGATTCATGTTTTTTTAAACATGCACACATTAGCTGAATGTCTGGCTCAGAGCTCAACAATGTTGTGTTGTTTGGGATGTGAATTTTTATGAGTAAGTGGATGCATCGACTTCCTGGGGAAAAAAGGAAGTAGCTATCCAGCAACTCCTTTTTAGTGGGCAGCTCGGGGTCAAGTTCCTAAGTTGCATGTTGGTTCATATAAATATACACACACGCACATGAACCTAGGCCCACGGACACACACACATAGTAGTGGACAACCTACACCAGCTTTGATGTCACACAGTCTGCATGCATTTTAAACTTAGCACTGTAACCAGTTTCTTTTTTTGGGCTTTTCAACGCTGCTGTGTACTCGCTGCTCATCATCCTATCTGTGACTGTAAAGTTACACCCAACAGACAGGATGTGGGTCTCTCTTCTCTTCTCTCACCCACAACTACTGACTACCACAACGTCACACTGAGGAACAGCTAGGTAGACGTCAACTACTGTAACTCACGTGTCTGATACTGAGCAAACTTATCCTCCAGTTTCATGTCTATTTCGCCTCTCGCTTACGCACGCTTTTCACAGTAAAATTAGCAGCATTTCCTCACTTGGAAATGTCACACAAGACCTATTTTGGGCGCATTTGATATGCAAATGAGCCCTTTATTTCTATAAATGTACCCGGCAGATCTTATCAACTGCCTAGAAGGCACCACAGTGTAAATAAACGGGCGAGTAAACTTCAATTTGACCAACAGTTACGGTTATTGACGTTATTTACGTCACTGAACATGCTCAACTCTGCTCGTGCCCGGCTAATTCACAGTAACGTAACGTTAGCGAGTACACTACGTGAAAACAACTGAAGATGAACCAAACAATTAAAAAAACTGGGCGGGGAAACTGTTTTTCCACAAAGGAAATACTTGAATGAACGCTCTCGCCGACTTTAATGAGAGACATTAACACAAGTTGTGCCCGTGCCACGTGTCAGAAGTAGAAGCCGGCTAACAATAGCAGCCGCCGGATGGTGCCTCACTGAGTCTGACTCCCGAGCATCCCTTGTGCTCCCACGGCTGCTCGGCAAACAAGGGGCAAAACCCGGACAAAGAGCAGGACTAATGTAACGTTGGGCCAACGGTTAACTGTGCTGGGCGGGTACTTACTGATCTCAAAAGGGGCCTCATTTGCTCCGACGGCTCGTCCATTTCACCTGCCGCCGGTCTTCTGCACACCGTTAGCTCTTTTTTTTTTTTTACCAGTTGATGTGTGGAGGAGACCGGGCCGGGTGACACTTGTGTGAACTGTGGGGACTGGCTGTGCCTTCCCTAACGACGCGGTGAGGACACGCCTCTAAAATGATTGACAGTGATTGATTGCCAATTCCGCCTTAACCCCCGTCGTTCTCCACCAATCAGCTCCAAGAACGTAGCGATGAGGGCGGGAGCTATGCGTATATCGCCTCAAAGTCCCCAAGCGGGCTTTTTTTGTAAGTTTTTTGTTGTTGTTATCATTTCAGTCTCTTTAGTCCTACTGGGAAGACTTATGCATCCATCATTTGAAAGGTAAGTTTGACAGACAAGAACTGTCCGAACACATGAAACTTTATTTTGAATTATTTTGAAAGACTACTACGAACAGCCAAATACAAGATAGTATCACACGTTCTTCTTTTAACTTTAAACCTCCGTTGAGGCAAAGTAGCCTATGTGACTAAAATTTAAACCCAAGTAGCCACAATCACACTTCAAATGCAATGGGATCTGTTACTGTTCCCTAATTGACTGGTAGGACAAAACTAACAACCAAATGTAAGCTGTTTCTTTGCTGTTTGAGATTTGTTTACTCCAGCAGTATTAAGACAGCTATAAAATCACATCTGTATCATTTGTGAGAACACAGACAGTTGAAAACACATATGATTTCATGTCTATGTTGGTAATGTATATAGTCAAAGAAATGAAATTACTCTTTGGGCCTTTAAAGCAAACATAGGCCTAGTCCCGAAGTTGAGGCAATCAGTAGTAGGCTATATTGTTTGCAGATCTTTAGTTACCTGAATTTAATCACTTCTTAAGACAATGAATGAAACCATGTGAAGTAATTGCACAAATTTCAAATTAAATTCTCTACATGAATTTGCAATATAAAACCACACTTTCTTAACATGCATAAAAAAAAATCCCTGATGCAACTACAGTGTAATAATTCATTTTCACCAGCAGATGGCAATGTTGTATCATCCATTTTCTCTCAAGTCATGTAAGCCAGCAGTTGGCCTCAAGACACACATTTGATTCAGTTAATTTTAGAGGTAATACTTTCAGTTCCCTTTTATTGATGGTCGTTTAGGCTGCATTAATAGTCAAGTTAATTATCTTGTCATATCTTAAACACTTCAACCTATACTAGATGTATTTAAAACAAAGCTTGATGGAAATATGTTTTTAAAGCCTCACTGTGAAATATGGTACGTCGGGTTGGTGTAGATACATGATTGCACTTGCAACTACTTTTAATGACCTTACCTCGGAAGCAACTATAGGACAGCATCTACAGGGTTTAGCACTGACTCTGAAAAACAGAAAGTTAACCTCTGCCATGAGTACAGTGAGCGCCCTCGGTCATGTTAATTAAAACAAAACCATAAATTGTCATAAACTTTACTGCAGTGGAATGCAACATAGTTAGAATAGAAACCAGTCAGGTGCAAACAGCAAAAGTAATCTGTGCTTTCAGAAGAGTTCATCTGTGTCTTCCTTTAAATAGAGCCTGTTCCTCACCCGCCCATCAACCTCCGGCATAATCACGCGGCAGCTCCGAAATAGAACTGCGAGGTGGGAGATCAAACTATCACCTCTTAATTGTACCCTGAGTCTTAAAGATGCTGAGAGCCCATTAGCGCACAAAGAAGAGTGCTGTGTACTGCTCCTGAAACATGCATCCGCATAATGCAGCTGGGAGATGAGTCAGAAGTTAGACAAGTGGAAGAAGCACCACACTGGCATCCACCTGTGCTGGGACTCACGTAAAGAGATGCAGACTGGAAGGTGTGGTGATGATGAGAAAGAAAGTTTTCTCTTTGAAAGCTACAGAGAAGAAAAAAGGAGAATGAAGAGGCACTCACTGTGAAGGAACAAGTACGACCTTGTCTCCTTATGTCAAGTGTCATATCTAAAATAAAAGAGTATGTGCAGAGGTTAGACAGATGTTTTTCGATTTAGCTTTGAGCAGCAAGCGGTGGCAGATTGGAGAGTGTAACATGTTAGACACAACGCAAGCCACAAAATGAATGAATATTGACTGCATCATGTTTTGTCCCAGAAGCTGTAGAAATTAAGGGTCCCTCTCTCCCAGAAGGTTTAGTGGATATTGTTTTTTCTCCAGTGGTGAGGCCTTCTGATGGTGCCAGGAGAGAAAGAGGAGAATGTGACATTCCCAAATCTGTTGGAGCGCTCCATCAAAGTGCCAATGCATTGATTTTGACCACAGATCTTTTCCACGCGGCTGCCTCTGCATGCCCTACCCAAAACATTGCTCTCAAGACCAGGGTCTTGCAGGAGCCTTAGTGCCCCTGAATCCTGTTCAACTCCACCGGGACACTCAGAGAAGCGGGGGGAGTAGAGGCCAGTGACCAGCATGGTGTACCCAAATCGACTCAGGGGTGGGTAGTTGGTGGGAGGGGTAGGTTGTGGAGACGGTAAATGGTGGCGGTGGTCAGAAGGGGAAGGTGGGAAGGGGGAGAGAAGAAGGAGGGGGTCTGGCCTGTTGAGGTGCGCCCCACTGCCCTCCAGAGGGAACACAGGGGTTTGAAATCAATGTGCTGTTAAGTGCAGCTTAGCTGCGGGATACTCTCTCCAGCATTATCCATGCACCAGTGAGTCAGGGCCTTGCCTGCGCGCAGCACACGTCGTCTGAGGGCACCAACACAAGGCCCTTACGCGCCTCCAGTTCCTCTCACCTCCGTGCTCTCTGCCAACACTCGACGCCCTTCTCCAAACAGTTGTGGCCCCGCTAACTTGAGACTCATCTCACACCAGGGTCTCACTCCAACAGACCTGTGAGCATTGCACCCGTACTGTAGTCAGCCCACCCCCCTTTAACTGCTGATTAACCAGGTCCAAAGGAGGCGGTGAGACTAAATAAAGCATTTTGTTGTCTATATAGACACCTGGAGTGAGCTAAAAGGAGAGTCTTTGTCAGCATCACCAGGGCTGTCAGTACCCATGACCTCCACTTAATGCAAAGAACATATGCTCATTGACTTTCTATAAAACAGGGTGCTAAATGACATGCATAGGTGCCAGGAGGTACCTACATGTATTATTATGTATTATATATTATATTTCCCAAAGGGTGGTGTAATATAATATAGTTCACTGAACCTGGTTGTTGTCTTTGCTGTGGCCGGGGTGTGTACGCAGTCCTCAGAAAGAAAACTGCATCCATCAGTTCAGATACAGTTATAATGACTGGATCTGACTCATGTCGACCAGTGACATTAAGCTCAGGATATAAACATCGATTAACTAGATCATGAGTGAAAACATCACAAAACAGAGTGACCATATGCGACTCAAGCTATCCCCGAGGAACAATTCTACAGTAATTCTAACTGGCTTGATAATCATTTAGCAGTGACATTTATCAACACATCAAAAGGGGAAATATAGTGTGAAGAGGAAACATAATCGCCGGCGTCTCAGTCTTGCTCGTCTGTGGGTTACTTTTTAAAAGGGGCATATAAAAAAATCTTGACCCAGACACACATGTCTGCCTGTGGCTGCATTTAGTCAGTGAGAGCAGTAATAGTGTGTGACTGAAGGTGAGGAAACAGCCCGAGGCCTTCATCTGTGTTTGGATGTCAGCCCTCCTTGGGTACAATGTCTCTGTGGCCTCCCCCTTTCTTACATCAACTCTCAACATGGTCACCAATGGAGGGCCAGAGGGAAGGGCACAGACACGCAACATGAAACTAGAACTTTTACTAATGTGCTATAGATTCTACAAACCATCGCATGGCCTTGTATGGCAGGCGCTCCAACAAAGCTCAGTCAATTACAGAGATTGTACCAACAGCAGTAGAGCACAGGAGTCAATTCGTCAGGTCTCATCCCAATGCGCATATCTCCTTTAAGGCAACATGTTTTGAATTTGTGGAAGCATGCTGTCAAGGTGTCTATTGATTACTGTACTTCTTGCATGAATGGTTGAGAAAGACACGATCTATCGACTTCTTGCGAGCTTTTTGGAGTTGACGGGAGCTCGCAAGGAACACCTGTTATTAAGTTGTGGCATATCCATCAAATACATGATGAGAGGATGTTTCCGGAGTTGCAGACAAGATATTTGTATTTTAAGTACAAGATAGTTGTTCCTCTTGCTGTTGTTGTTGTATGTAAGTCTCTCTGTCGCTGTGCATGCTTCTTCATTGACAGGAGATTTTGTTCCAGTGGGAGGATGGCAGGAATTACATCTGCAGTGGCCAATATCAATGCCAAGATGCTTTTGAAGAGGCATTTAAACAGGATGATGCACCGTTGGCGGCTGTGGTTGCACCCTTGAAGCATGTATATGTGCTTGGGTTTGTTTGTGTGAGTGCCACAGTTTGATGATTATTGGAAGGTAAACTGCAGTGTTCCCCATGATTGATGTGAAACAGGTATTATAATTACCTCCGCAAATGTCAACACAAGGCACATTTTGATGATGTAACAGGACTCAAATATTTATTTTGGGTATTCTGACTAAGAGAAATGCAAAGGTTGCAACTGCTATTTCCTCTGAGCTAGAAGTTGAAAGTTTTGGGCACGCAACGTTCTCGTTGTGTTCGATTGTCAGTGCATCAGTTACTAACACTTCTCTGCAACTCTCTTTTCGAGTTCCTGTAGTTTGTGTGGTTGTCCAGTCATAATCTTGACAGCCTCACGGCACCTCATAAGCACTAATGATGAGCAGAGGTCAAGACAACAGGAAAAGGAGAAGAAAAACATCATCGGATACTCTGAAATACAATTTGCTGACACGAACAAGTGCAAACATTTTTATTCTCCAGACTCGAACCCCCCCCAAGAGCCTTTTTCTTACAGCTTTCCTGAGAGGCCAGGGCAATCAAGCACTCTACCTTGTTAGGAGGTGTTAATTGGAGTTAGTCAGACTCCTCACTTTGTCAAGGAGTCTGACAACAGAATTAATTAGAATTCGAGTATGTAAATCAATTCAAATTGGGGTCCTTATGGGGGAGGATTTGAAGTATTTTCACTGAGGAAAAACAGGTGCTGAGAACACGAGCCAAGTATGTGTGTGAATATTATGACTTCTCTTTTCATGGATTTTATCTCCACTAATCCACTTTTGGAGAGGCCATGGATATACCATATAAATAGAGGTGTTGAGCTGTACATTGCCCTTAGTTGGATGTTGGATGGACCATTTTTCATTTAGCCTGTTTTCATATTTTCTAAGTACACATGCCTCACATGCAATTGCATTACTGGTAAATGATAAAATGTGTGAAAACACCATGGCAACAACAGAAGGAATAGTAGGACTATGTGCTTTTGTGCGCTTTTCGCCTAATTGGGTCTATGTTGTGAGTCACGTCATGTAAAACATATAAATCCCATATTTAAATCAGGCTCGAATTGTGAGGTGGTGTTACCTTGTAACACTTATTTGTGGCTTGAAAAGGATTGCTCAGCTCTTTTGTGAATAAACTTTGTGGTTTCTATTTTAACGGGAAAGAAAACATATGACAAAATAATATCTTTTGAAAGTTTTATTTAGATTTCTCAATATATAAAATCTACAGGAAAACAAAACGAAAGAAAAACAACAACAACACACATTTACCCCATACAAAACAGCTCAGCTTCAGTATTTTCATATCTGGTCAACGAGTAAATGAGGTATATGAAATATAAATTAACATGAACATACGTCATATATAAGTCTACAAACACAGTTAATCTCTATCGGGTACACTCATCTTTTATCCTGCACCAACTTTAACTTCAGCAATATGATAAAACTCTTAGTGCTTACCGACAGTGGCCTTGAAACAGAAATGGGCTTTCACACTATATGCCATACCATTATCATTATTTGTCACTTGCTTATTTGTATTTATATCACCTGATGAGTGTTTGAATATGAAAAGGTTTTTTTAAAATGACATTAAATAACAAATTATGATTTATTGGTGGAGAAGAACAACAGATTTAAAGCAGCAAAGGCTTATCAGACTGCAGAGTAAATGACTTAATTTACAGCTCGTCTCAGTTTACACGTGAAACATTGATACATCATTTTGTTAAATATCAAATTGGCTACATTTTATTGCCGGCCCACCCTGTTTGAAAGCATTATATTGTCCAGATGCAGGATAGATTTCATTCTTTATTACTTGTTGCAGTGTCAAGTAATGAGGGGGATGGGGAAGAGTGGCTCCATTTTGCAGGCCCAAATTCATGGCCTCAATGACGAGCTATATTGTACATAGCATTGCAGGTCCTCCTACTCACACACATTCAGTGTCACAAGACACATCTTTTTTATTCAGATTGAATCTGATACATTTCCAGTAAATTTTCTCAGGTCCCCGCAGCCATTTTAAAATGTATTTATATAGGTTTTTATTTACAGCTGCTCAAAATGAGTTGCCTTTAGAATTCTAAAGAAGTCTTAATGTCATATGAATAAAAAAAAAAAAAAAAAAAGAAAACATACTGAGAAAGACATTTGGACAGTGCTTTGTGAAAAGCTGTTTTATTATCCACTTAATAACACCTCCATGAAGACAATTTGTACAAGATACATCACATTCTAAAGTGCACGAATACTGTACAACGAAAATGACTTAAATACGCAGGGAGAAAAAATTCACATTTGTAAAAAATAAAATAAAAGGTTGTAAAAATAAATGAATAAAAAGGGACATGCTTTTTCAAAAACAACAATCACTATGCATGTTTCTGCTCAGGTATGTGAGAGGGGCTGGCCTGGGAAAATAACCTTGTGCAGCTTGCTTGGGGGAACACTAAGCTTTGGCACCTTTAGAGAAAAGAGAAAAAAGACATTAACAAGGAATGGAGAGCACTCAAAAGAATTATATTTAGTTTCAATAAATACAGTCTTAGGGGCTTGTGTAGAATGCATAATAACCCATGCCTTTTGGGTTGTCCTTGTTGTAGTCCTCCGTAGTCAAGTCCTCACACTTGATGGTTGGGGAGTTCTCAGTGCTTGAGCCCCCAGGGGACATTCTGCGCCTCTTGCAAACCACTGAGTACACGCCGGAATCGGTAGAGTCCACTGATTTCAGTGAGTGGGACGTCTCGATCCAGGTCGAGGCGGGCGGCGCGCTCTCCTCCGGCAGCTTGTCTTTAGTAACCCCCAGCTGGTCCTCCGGGAAGGCTGGGGGGCTCGGACGAGGGGACCAGGGCAGGCCCGTGGTCATCTTGCGCTGGTAAGAGCTTCTGGTGCCCCAGCCCGCAGCCATGGAGGCGAAGGCCGAGTCCGGGTAGTAGCTGAGGGCGTGGGATGTCTGCAGGGAGAGGGGCTTGATGCCGTAGGACAGCAGGCTACTGGTGGAATAGTCATTCTCGTACGACAGATCCAGCTTGTTGGAGCCCGGCTGCTGGACCGGGGGAACGAACCAGCGCTGGGCGGAGGCGGCGGCGCTGGCGTCCTCACTCTGTGGAGAGAGAAGGCTGTTGGTCTGGGGGACGGCCCGTTCGCTGGCGTAGAAGCGGTTCTGAGGCAGGTTGTTGACAAACTGGTCCTGAAAGAAAGGCTGCATGGCGTAGCGGGCCCCGGGCACAATTTGGGTGGAGCGAGGGGAGTCTGTCGGCGACGGAGTCAGCCTGTCACTCTCTGGAGCCGTGTACATCCTGTGCAACAAATGAGGAACAAATTTAGTTGCTTGAAAAAGATTCGGGTCTCAAGACATGCATTAATAGAGAACCACAGAAAGGGCAGAGAAACCACACAGCTTGAAGTGGAAGACACGTACGAGTCATAATTGTCCCGGAAGCCTTTTGCAAATGGGTTGTGATCGATCTTCAGCTGTGTGATCTGAAACAGACAAAAAAAATCCTGCATAAACAATGTGCATCTTGAAGCAAACAATTGCACGGTGTGACTCAAGAGCTGTAATAAAGTATATTTTCAATACACACACTGAAAGAGAAGATGTAGTTGTTGTGTCTAAAAAGCTAAAAAGAAAAAAAAAAAGCCAAACAAAACAAAATATTATTGTACCACTTACATCTGTGTTCTGGTATGCAGTGACGGCTATAAACTGGTTCTCTGGGAACGTGAAAGTTTGAGTTCTGGCCTCGTTGCTCATGTCCTCCACCCCGTCCTCTGTCACCTCCACGATATGCAGTCGCGGTTGATATTTATGAAGCGACTGCAAGACTATCATCTGCAAAAGCAGAAATGCGTCATGAGTGCACTGCTGCAGATTTCGAAGGCAATCTGCAGAAATGTCTTTGCATTCCTTATCAAATATAAAATGGGTGTTTGTTTTAGCAAATATCCTTCAAATTAAAAATGGTGACAATCATGCTTGAAAGTCATGATATCAAAAATAATTATTTTCGGTAAGTAAAATCAGAAACAGTATTGACAGCATTGGTAAACACTCAGCAGAGAGTGAATGTGACTGTGTCAGGAATCAATATCTAACCTGTGTGTTGTTGTTGTTGGCCCCTTTATTGTTGGTCAGCTTCAACTTGCCAAAAGAGATTTCTTGCCTCATCCAGTGAGCACCGGTGTTTGGAGATTCAGGGTGAACATACATTTTATTACCTAAAAAGAGAGATATAATGCAATGAGTGGCATGGCACACAGAGGGGAAGAGTGCTTGTGTCTGTGCAAACAATGTTGTCTCATGTGTAAAACCATATCCTGATTTTTTTGATTGTTTTACAGTGGCTGATAATGTATCTCATCATTTTATTTTAATAATCTGAAAGCTTTGGGGGGAAATATTGGTAAAATTAAATCAAAATGCATAAAACACTAATTATTGTATAGCTTGTTTCCATAAAAAGAAACATGTGTTTGATATAGACTAAACAGGAGTTACTGTAAACAAGTGGACTAAAATTCTGCAATTGTTTTAAAAATATATAATTTTCTTTGAATTATTTTTTCTATTTGAATTATATGATGAAGAATTAATCATTTATGAATTTAAAATTAGAACCAGTAACTGAAAAAGGCCTATTTAACTAGCACTATCACACTTAATTTGGTTCCCGAGATGACTGACATGTCTACAAATTAAAACTGAACAGAAAAAATTTACTGTAAGAAAAAACGCTCAAAAAATGCAAACGGTCAAAACATTTTTGCTAAAGATTTGAAGTAAAAACTTTCTTAATTTCCAGAACAGTCAAAATCTTAACACCCACATTTGATTCTCGTGTCCTCGAGCTGTCATGACTAAATGCAACATTGCTGCATTATTTCTAAACGCGCCCTATTAAAACTATTTTTCGATTTATTTCCAAGCATTCATAAACACAAAATATAAATCTGCCAGAGTTAAATTAATTCGTATTTATCCTGAAACTCACCTTGCATATTATTGTCTGCTTTTCCACAAGTGACCCACTTTCCTCCCTGAAAGCGCCAGTGATTCGGGTCAGCCAAAACAACTTCTACAAAGACATTGTAATGGGCCGTGAGGTTGAGTCCAGTGATGTTGAAACTGAGGAATGGGAACATCCGCCTGGGTGAAGGAAAAACAGGAATAATTAAACAACTGTGCTCATAAAGCCGACAACACTCAGGGGAAAAAAGGAAAAAAAACTTCATCAATGAATGTTGTCACGTGCTGCGCTGAGTTGCACGTTTCGCTCGCATTAAATCTGAAATAAATGCACATTCCTTCAGTGTCACAGTCAGGCTATTGTGTAAATGTGCATTTAAAATTTACAGCAAACGAAAACTTGCAATTTAAAGTACCCAAACCCATACAAGTGCGTAAAAGGAGGATATGGATCGTGTGCGTAAAATTTTGCTCATGCGTAAAAGGTGTTAAAAAGACCGGACCGTGAAAAATAACGACTAAACGAGTCAAGTGGAAATATAAAAACAGAATTTTACATTCTGCACATGACGGTGTTTTTAAATTCGGCCTTTTGGAGACTCTTGCCTTTTGAGACTTTTGGCTGCGCATCTGCTTACCTGCCCTGTTTGGTGATGATCATCTCGGTCTGGTGCCGGTGGAACTTCAGCCACAGAGGGCGATTGCACAGATAGACCTGCGCTCTGGCTCCGGCGGCAGAACCCGGCAGAGACATGGAACCGATACCCGTCCCCGTTCCGGGATAGGAGGGGTACAAACAGCCCGGGCCCTGGCTGAACTGGTACCCTCCGCTGCTAAACTGACTCCGGCCGGTGCACACGGACGAGGAGGAGAAGCCCGTCGGCGGCAGGACGGATCCGTAATGAAGCGAGGCCGGGTATCTGGAGCTGCTGGACCCGGTGTACACGGAGCCCGTCTGTCCTGCATAGGGAAAGAGGGAACAGGGGCTTGCCATGTCGGAACTCGCCTGGGACGACGAGATGAAGTATCTGTCAGAGCCAAGTTCGTCTATGTTGTAACGCCGACCGCTCGTCAGCTCGTCCTCACCGAGCACCGGGGAGCCTTTCCTCCCATCGGGCCCGGTTTTAGTGAAAGTGTCCCCCTCGCCCTCGCCCAGCATCCCGTTTCCCACCGCGCTCAGATATTTCTTAGGGGCGCTGCTCGACTCTGATTCCGTCCGGTCGACTTCTTGGTACTCAAGCTGCGACGACGGCCTCGGGCTGTTGTTGGCACTGTCCGACGAGGAGAGGTTGAAGAAGGTTTTGGGTAAATTGATGCTGGCGCTGGGCAGGATGTTCTCTAACTGCATTGTTTAGCTCGTGCAATAAATAAGAGAGAGTTTCAAGGGTCCAGAGGAAGAGTGAATCTCAGCCGAGGAGGCGACGCAACCACCGGCGCCCTGGTCGTCTCTTTTCTCTGCACGCCTCCCCTCCCTTACGAATGATGGAAGGAGGTTCAACCTTCTCCTCACCTACGGATTTTCAGATTAGATTATGGGCTGGACATGAGACGTTCGGCGGCTCTTATAAGATGTACTTCTCCACACGCCCAACTGATTGTAAGCGATAGGGGAGGAGCTTTTGGGGAGACATGCGGGGGCACCAGCCCTCTACATAGCCAATGGTCGCTCTACTCTAATTCAATTAGAAAGCGTCTGGTGGAAATAATGTCAGGAGAACATTCGCCGTGATTGTCTAAAGTTTATTTTTTGCTCTTAAATCCCGCTCGTGGATCTCTCCAAGCGCCACGAATCAATCGTTTCCTATCGTTTTACGCTAAAAGCACACGCGCGGATAATCTGCCGTTTCTTGTCAAACGTGAGCGAGACGTAATTTCTGCAGAGTTTAAAACGACGAGCTGAATTTCGCCACATTTTCGCAGCAAAATGGCCAAAATTAGTCGCGCGTCAGCTGGGCCATGCATCCCCAAAGCGCGCGCGCTCAGTCGTCCCCTAAACTTTCAGCTCCGGCTTCAAGTCATCACGTCCACACACACACTCAGACATGGCCCTGTCATATCACTTCCACTCACTCAAACAGGGAGATTTATCCTTATGAACAGCAAACGCCGAGGCCCTTTTTTGCCCCCCTGCAATACTCTGAAACGTTAAAGGGGGGAAAAATCACACGTGCACCTTATTTCCTATAATTGGCCTCCGTCGCCTCTTCCACTTCCAGGTTTCACTCGTGGCCATCAGTCTAATAAAACCATCGACTATAAAAACGGGATGAAAAGGTTCAACTGGAATTCAAAAGTAACACTTTATTTTCATTTAGCTTGCTGGTTTCTAATTTTATTCGTCTCTGCTTAAGTTGAATAGTCGGAGGAATTTATTCTATAGAGGATTTTCCCTTTTTTTCTCTATCTCCCAAACTAAAAACGGGATATCATAAATGTATGGGTGTATTTTATTCATACATTCGGAGTCTGAGTTTTTATTTTATTTTAATTTTTTTTAAATAATAATTCAGCCTTTGAATTATTGTTGAATTATTCACTGACACGCAACAAAATATGTTTCAATAAGAAGTTTTAAACGTATCTCAATTGATATTAGAAGAAATGAACTAGGCCTATTAACAAATTGATTTAATTTCCTTCATAATTAAATATAAAAGTGTTCAGATTGGGCTCAGTGGATTCGGAATATTTGAATGCAATTTCATATTGACGGGCTGCACGATGGGGACGAGGCTTCAGAGGGCACGCTAAAAAGCCTTCTCTCTCTTTTCGCATTAAAAATGACGGGGGCGGTTAAACAAATTTGAATGGTGGTAAAGTCAAATCACAATGAAATTCAAATAACGCACAAGACGATACAGCTCTGGCAGAGGATGCCCAATCGGAGAGAAAGGATGCACCAACACTGCATCAGTCCGGAGGAGGAGGAAAAAATAGTATGAATACAATAATGAATATAATCACAGTTGTTGGTTAATAATACAGAAATAAAAAACTAACATGTTCAGGATAAAGTAAAGTAAATTATATTTAACTATATTTGTGTCTGAATATTTGTACACACTCTCTCTCTCTCTCTCTCTCTCTCTCTCACACACACACACACACACACACACACACACACACACACACACTGAGAGAGAGCGGGTGAGAGAGCTCGAGAAGCTCCCGAAACCAGAAAT
>JBCAUF010000046.1:16529273-16540408 GCA_038406115.1 Haemulon aurolineatum | reverse complement strand
AACATACTGACGTTGCATTTCATATGACGACAAAGAAAGCAACCAGCACATGCTCCTCCGAACGTTACATCCCAAGTGTGGCCACATTTCAACAGACAGCTTGGTGAAACCTCGGCAGGGTGCTAATTTTGCAAAACTGTAATGAAGCACTGCACAAACACCACTAAAATATCCAGCCACGAGTGGAGGTGATACAGCATTTACATCAGCACGTAACATGGAAACAACTGTCTGCTACGGGCCAGCCATGACTGTGCCAACACATAACACATAATTAATAAGTTCTAAAAAAGGCTGAAGATGTGTCAGTTGAAAGCAAGCAGTTTACACACACTAATTAAAAAAACATGCAGTCATGTTTGACAGTAGATGTGCTTTTTTTTTTTTTTTTTTTTTACTTTTAGAAGTTGTGCTTCTCTCACACTGAACAGAATCTACTGTATTCCTATCAGGCGAGCTGAAGTAAATATATCGTCTCTGGAGTGTCCAGCGCAGGAAGCAATTGGGTTAGCTCCTGGTTTGGTGACCAAGGTCAAGCCTTAGTCCATGATCTGATGTATTAGGGACGGATGATCATTAGGGAGAAGGTAAAAGAGCATTACAAATTGATTTCTTAATCTTTAGCTCTATTTGTGATCACTGCATAGATGCCTGCTGTAGACTCAAGGTTGCCAGGCACATGTTGACCTGCAGAGACAGTGATGTGTGTTTCAAAGCAAACGAAAGCTCTGCAGAAACAGTAATAGTGCTACATTTTGTTAGCTCTTCTTAGAAAACTATACAAGATTATTTAGCAACAGCAACGGTATAGATAGAAGGAAATGCTGATGAGCTTGATTCGTATGCTATTTAATGCGTTTTATGACTGGCTCTGGCTATTTGTAGAGACTTTATTTGTGTTCCTGCATACTATTTTAGTCCACTGGCTCTTTAATCTGTCACACAAAAGAAGAGCAGATGATCAAGCATGTCAAATGCGCATCATGTAATCATGTTTCAAGACACAACCTCTTTTAGTGGCGCTATTTATCTCTCATCAGCGCACTTTACTCTTTTGTGCAAAGCATACTTTTAGTATAAACATAGATGACAAATGGGCACTCAAGCGCGCACACAGCCACACAGGCACACGCACGCTGACACACCGACCAGCAGATCACAGGGACCTTATTAGCTGCTGTCACAACACATTTATCCCTCATCTGTTTCTGGGAGCTGTCGTGAGCAAAAGGTTGCTCTGTGCTGCAAAGTGGCAAAGTGGGCTCCTCGCTGTGTTTTTCATTCTCTCTAATGGAGAACGATGGCATGGGCCCCGGCCATCTCTATCTGTGGCCCTGTCCAAACAGGGGTGATTTCTGCCCGAAAATAGCCCTGCTGTCAGCTCGCCTTAGTTGCCGGGCCCGCTGAGAGTCAGTTAAGGGGATCAGTGCTCGCTGGAGTGTGCGGCTCTGTGGTAAGACACGGTGCTGGTGACACATTGCTTTGATGGGATCACCGACCGCTCCTAATCCCCCCTCGACATAGATGACCTAAGGGGCTCATTGGACTCAGCAGAGTCACCAGTCATGACTCCGGTCCTGCCTTACTTCAACATCCTATCCAGATGACCTTCAGCCCTTGCACTCACAAATGGCCTTGCAGCAGCGTTCGGCTTTTTGGCTGACAGGTGTCTCCTTTGAGATTTGTGGTGGAGGCTGCTTTACATGTGCTTGTGTGCGAATGTGCCCTGTTTGTGTTGACGGAGATCACATTGTTGTTCTTTTCTAAATATAATGCAAGCTGTTTTAGGATACATCAAAGCAGACTTTTTTTTCCTGAGAATTTTTAAAGCCACAAACTCCATAAATAAAAAAAACCCCACTACTGCTGTTGTTGTGCATTGAGTTGGTTCATAATGAAATATTTGTTGGACGTGTAACTTGATTTGTAGGCCAGCAATTTGGCATGGGAACATAAGCATGAGAACACCCTGTTTAGGAGGCCATCTGGAAAATCCTTCGCTGTGATTAAAAAAATGTCAGCCCCTTGCATTTTCATTTTTTAATGAATTGTGCACCCTGTGGATGTTTGCTGTGTGTCTGCTACACTGGGGCTGTGTGGAGGCATGTGTGCTGTTAGGGGTTTGTGCCTGACTCAGTGTCAAGGCTGGGAACTGTTCACTCTCTGTTTGTGATGACTTGGCAGCAAAGGAAAGGTCAAGGAAGACTTGTGCAGAATTGCCAAAAGTGCTGGATTAGCAGTAGTCCGTCCTCGTTTTCACAGGGTGGAATTTTTATATGAGGGTTTTATATGTTGCCAGAAAATATGTTTAATGTTCTCATTTCTGGCTATAGATCATGTGGCTCTTAAAGTCATAAAACTGTTATGAACAACATGCTCAAAAGGCAATTGTTTGTGGTGGAATTACAGAAACAAAATATGCAGTTTGACAATCACTGCCCGAATGGAAATGTTCGTGGATTACATGTTTTACTAACTCAAATAGTATGTGGCCTGTTTTTCTGGCCATTCTGTATGCTTATTTGTTTTAGGTGAGGTGTTTCAGAGTGCAAAAACTGTGAAAAAATGGAAAACTTGGGCTGTCTTTAATGGCTGTTACTGTGTTCCCTATGGTTCTCATATATCTGCCTGACTGCTCTTTGTTGACTCTCATGCAGAATGCAAATTTTCTCTGACAAGCTAAACGCATGTGTAGCTAAATGTTATTTTTAGGCCTGAGTACATGTGTCGTTACAAATTAATGAAATCATTACAGCCATTGTCGGATTTGTAATGTACTAAATATACGAATAACACAAGAAAACTGGTTAGCCATTTTTCTAAAGGACACAAAATATATCAGTTGAAAGAACTTTATGGACAAAAAGCATTTGCAACCGATTGTGCACTGTAAGAAGAAACCGAAAAAGGAGACTGCTTGGCTTATTTTCTTATTAGTCATGCTATCAAACTGCTTGTACTCTTGATTTGCTTACAAAACCATATTGTTTTGTTTCCTCCACTTGGTGTCTGGTTTCTAGCTCAAGTCAAACCCCAGTAATTGTGTAAATTGGGGGTGGATCAGATTCAGAATTGGAGACAGCTGCTCTTGCCATCTTATTTTTTATTTTTCAAGCATATGGCAATAGTTTGTTTCCCCCATTATTATATTCTGGCCATTATGCCACCATATCACTGACGCTCATATTCATCAACTGCCAATTATAATTCTGCGTAGAACGTCACACTCACTCTACTCTAAAGAAATTAAAGCCAATATATCAGCCATTATTGATAAATATTGATCATTTTAATGACCTAAAGACCAGAGGAAAATTGATTGAATTTAACTACTTTAATTTGAATTTGCCGTGTGTCTATTGTCTTAATTGTGCTTTTCTAATTGACTTTGAGCATGCTACAAATACCACCACTAACAATAGCTGAATGCGTTGAAGCAGTGGTGAAAACATTGTAGCTGTGTCCAGTTATGCGAAGCGGTTTTCACTAGATTCACCCTGAACCAGAAAACAACCATACTGCCTGTGTTGCATAGCCAGGCTCCATGTCCACACTTTGTTTTAATGCTGTTTCTGCTGTTGACGCTGATGGCACAACTGAACAACACAGCTGTTAAATTAATGGGCTGTATGCATGTCACTTGTAGCATGCTCCATTCTCAAGGGATGAAGTATCCATCATGGTACATATCACTGTTGTTTTGAAGCCCGGGCCTGTGTCTTGTCATGATTAAATGATAATGGCTTACTTACTAAGTGTTTTCTCTTTAAGTATGTCGTGGCACAGAATAACTTATTTTTTAGGACATCTTTGAGATGAGGGCGCTCTCATGGGACAGTGACCTCAGCTCTGTTCTGTCTGCTCTGACAGATGCTACACTGTTTAGTTGTGACACATGCACTCAAATATTTCCATTTGGACAATCTGTTTCCACTCGGAAATGTCGTTTGATTAATTATAATCAAGCCCTTAGCATCAGTGTTTTCCAATGTTTAGATGAGACTTGGTTTGCGGTCCTTGCAACATCTTGTGAGAGCAAAAGAGCATTTTTTTTTTTTTTTTGCTGCTTTAGTGTTTTATTACAAATACATAATACTTCATATAATCCCAAACATATGAAAAACTAAAATAGAAACCACAAAATATAAAACTTTATATAAAACTATAAAAGATTGTATTAAATTTGTTGTTTATCTGTTGTGCGCTGGAAAATGTCATGTCTACCCTTCTATATGCAACATGTACAACATTTAATAAGGTGTAATGATAGGAAACAAATGGCTGTGACTTTCTTGAGAAGTGTTCTTGGTGAGATATTGGTGAGGGTAGTGGTTTCACTCACAGTCTGACAAGGACCAGGGCCCAAATGAATGTGATTTTTTTTAATGAAATAAAACAATAATACACATAAAAGTAACACTGGAGACAGTGTTTCTTAAGTCTTTGTGGGGTTTTTGTGATCTTAGATCAAGCGGTCATCTGAAAGTATTCTTTTATGTAACAATAGTTTACAAATGATCTTCTGTTGAATTTGAAACCACAGTTGTGTGGTGCAGAAATGCACATGGCAAAGAAAAGCTGCACTTCAGATGTGGATTTTATTTTCTGGTTTTCTGGTTTTCTGGTTCTAATCAACCAATCAACCAAGAAGAACCAGTGTTGAATTTGTAAATGGTATGATGTAAAATTGAATTAGTCCTCAGTTTTTATACACCAAACACATTTTTTGTGTGTATTTTGTCATAAACACAACAAACTGTGCTTTAAAAGTACCTGAATGTTTTGTGAAATATTCTCAGATGAACTTCAACCAATTAACAGACTCTAGTAGCTGTTTGTAAAAGCAACGCTTGCTATAGTAGTATACAGTATTATGTAGTATATAGTATATTATGACACAAGCATTCACTCGTTTAGAGTACAGTAACACATACTCAGGATTGAATTGCCCCTCTTCTCTCAGTTGGTATTGGTTGTTTCATTTGGTTTATTGTCTTTAATGACATTTTCAAGTCCTGCTGTTGGCTTGAAAACCACACTCCGTCTGCACTCGCATTACTAATGTAACTGAATAAAATCAGAAGGTTTTGGTTTGTTTCCCCTTTCCACTTTGGCATACTGAGAAACAGAAACAGATACTGTGGACAGACATACCACACCTGGCAATGCTTTTCACCCATCAGACAGAGGACGTAATGCCCAAGAAAGTCCTCACTGTGCCCAGATCTCAACCAGCTCCACATTATTACTAGGAGATAGTATGAGATATTAGTGCAAATACTAGCTTCCCACCCATAAACACTGAACATGGTTCAGGAATCCGGAAAAACCTCACGATTGGGGACTGAATCAGGGTCCTCACAATGACGGTGCTTTTTCCTCTATACCCTCTGGGCAGCGGTGGCACTTGTGTTCTAAATGCACGATTCCCATGACTTGTCCATGAAAATGGTGTTGAATATCAGCAGTGTTTAAAGATGTTCCGTGTTATTTTTGGGCAAAACTGTTCAATTAGGGAGCTCGTGTATCCAGTTTGGAGATTTGGCAACAGCAAGTACATGCCATTTATCTGTGTGAAAATGAGAAAGCAAGCAAACCACCTTGGCAAAACTCTCGAGGATATATTTAAATTACCTCATTTCAACCTCAGCCCTCTGGTTTCCCTACGCACCAGATGTAGAACCTTTTTTAATGTAAAATAAAGGGTTTCCATATCTCATAAACCCTGTGAACCCAGCAGGGAGTCCAGTTTCTGATCTCGCACAAGCTCAAACACACAACTGGAGTCCGGGCCAAGTGAGCTACATTTGTACATCTGTTGAGGTTTAAAACAAAGAGCTGAACACTGTGCTGGCTGGCTGGGCGGGTGATTGGCTGGTGGGCTGCTTAGCGCACAGGGGCGTCATGAGGGCACCCCACTAGCTCTGTGATAATAGGAGCAAACACCTCTGTTATGTTCCTTGGGGCCTGCACTCATATATATATATATATATATATATATATATGTATATGTTCACACCTAGTTAGACTGTGTGACTAGGCCTATTAGTTGCAGCAGTTAGGCCGCGCCTGCCTCCTCATTAACACCATCGATGGAGATAGAAGGCAGTCATTACTGGAGTAGATAATGGTAAAATACTGTACTGGCTTTTAACTGATTGTGGAAATAAAAAGGCAAACCAGCTAATGTATCACGCTGTGATGTGCCACAGCTCTCTGTCATAAAGATATTACTGTTTTAAAAGCTGTTAGCAAAGCTTGGCTGTATGCAAGCATGCAGGTCAGCCGACTGTGCCCCTTGATGGTGTGTAAATGAAATGGTAATAGAGGGTTTCATCACCACTACTAATTACTGAATGACAGTTTTCTCACCAAGTGTGCGTGTGTGTGTGTGTGTACATGCCTATGCCTGTGTGTGATAGGCCTAATTAGGTAAACTCCCATTACACTTAAAAGTGCATTACTGCTGCTCTTTTGTAAAGGCTATAATTAGAGCGCTGCGGAGAGTGAGCAGTAATTAAGTTATTTCTCAAGTATTATTAGTCTGCTTGTTATATGAGCCAGTTGTATTGAAACGGATAGAATACATATTTGACTTTGTGCCAGCGCTTTGTTAACTTTATAGATATTAAAGCAAAGAGCTATTACACAGTATATGATTAGAGTGTATAGTAATATATATCTCCTCTTCTCATGGGATTTCAGCATGATAAAATTAAAATATCTCAATGCACTTTGTGTAAAATTACAGAACGCTTGTGTGAGTTGGGAAAAAAGCAAATGATAGCATGCACACTGCTTGTCTCAGGCTCGCAGCCTGACTTGGCATTTTTGTGCATGTGTCATCCGATGCCTGCAGTAGCAGCAGCGTGAGCCGCAGATCCTCTGACTAATCCAGATTGCCTTCTAATCCCGATGACACTCTCCTCTTCCTGCCATTGATTCCTCCATTATTCCTGTGCAGTTTTAGAGCAGTCTGTCTTTTTTAATGTCCCTGACCTTTCTTTCTTAAATTGCCCCTGTCTTGTACTGTGTTGAGCAGGTGCAGATTATTAACCAGTCAGAAGTATGAACTAAGAGTCATTCTCAAAGGCCTTACAAACACACGATCCACCCACACAGTTGTTTTCACGTATAGTGTTTTACCTGATTAGGCTCTCATTCCACTCAGGTGTGTTTTGTTTTTCTCATATTTGTAAATGTTTGGTGACCTTACTGTGGGTAGTAGGGTAATAATGATATGAAAAAAGGACCTAAACTGTGACTTAAGCTGTGAAAAAAGTGACAAAGATGGCACCATGGCTGTTCTCACTAATCATGTGCTGCATCTCCACGGCATCTTTGTGTATAATTACATATCTCCTCTCTCCTATGTCCCTCCACCAGTAGATTTACAGTAACTAACACTTGTAATGACGTTAATCACTGTCTTAGGAGACCTTAAAAGGGCTTGAAGGAGAAAGCTAGGAGACTGGGTCACTGGCACATTTGCACATTGTTAGCAAATCCCATCGGAAGGACGGTGGGGTGGATTGAGAGCACGGACTGTTGTGCCAAGAGAGCTGGAGTAGATCCTCTTTCTACCCTGTTCTGAATGGGCCTATTTTTAGCACACAGGATGGTTTTATTGGACAGATAGATAACTCTTTGTTGCATGCTTGTGTCCTGTGGCTACTTACACTCACTCTATATGGATCTTTGAGTCTGTGTACTATGTGCACATGGATCATATTGAACTGTCCGATCATGCAGCTCTTGTTTTTGTTGAGATGGGATGTTGGCCACAGGTTTAAGGGATCCTGATGTGAAGCCTAGTAAAAATTGCAGACGGTGGACACAAAAACATAAACAAAGTATAAAATATAAAGGTGGGAACACGACTCCAGAGAATAAAACTATCAAATATGTTTGTACAGAAATAATAAAAAAACCTATAAAATTGTGGTATTAAATCATCATTAAACTACACCAATGCTCAAAATATCTTTTATATGTTGCTGTAACTTAAATTTTAGAAAGTAAATAAAATATGGTGTGGTAATAAAAATTGCTTGTAGAATCCAGGGTCACATTGGCCATATTCACCAAACAGCAATATGATAATCTTCGATTACTGTAAAATCTTCAAGCCCAAAACATCATAGAAGGAAAAAACACAACAAACATGCAAGACACAAGAAATTTAATACATTTAGTCCTGATAGAAATAAGATGTAATAACCCTAATCCTAACTCTAATAAACATTTCAATGCAATAGAGCATAAAATACTATAAAAATATGTTTCTTCTCAGTGTGGATTAGGAAGTAATTAGAATTAATTTGTGGCTAACTTTCTGTCAGGTCATTGATTACATTTACATCACATATTTCTTTCACTATTCACCATCACTGTTCTTGGTAAATCAGCCCACATTTTAAATAGACCTTCACACAGCAGCCATTTTGATATGAAATAGTCGGGTAAACTGTTGTTCCTAACAATGCTAATTTAAGTTCTGTTCCATTCAGGTCAAAACAGAGTCAGGATGCTGCTATTGTACATGAAATGGAACAGAACCACAAGTAGTGTCATTGTTGACACCTGTGTTTATCCTACTGTTACATGTCAAAATGACAAAGGTATATTCAAGATTGTAACTTCGTACACATTGTTCAGTTTCTCAGAATAGAGTTCATATAGGACCAAGAAGAATTTGGAGGCATTGTTCAACAGCTCAACAACGCACAGGTGTTGATGAGTGACAGAGTCAAGTGTATAGACTTCAGAGATGGAGGAAAAAGAGAGACAGAAATGACTTTTTCCCCAGACTTGGGACCCTGAATGAATGTCGGGCCCAAGGTTAGCAAATCTCATTTACAAATTTCAGGTGGGGAAATATCCCTCCCTCCTCGTGTCTCCTCTCCCCTCCCATCCCATCACAATAAAAAGGAAGTTTCTCATTTAACAGAACTGTGGGCCTGGAGGCGCCGTCACAGAAACCCATGTGACACCCATACACACATACACACACATACACACTGCATACAAACTAAAGGAATCTCAATCTTACTGTGCAGGGCTCAGTTTAATAAAAAACAAACAAAAAAACACACCAGTCTTGATTGAAATTGCGTAAACATCAAACAGTTATGGCTTCAGTGAAATACTGGAATAAGCAGATACAGATCACTACATGTGATTTTTTAAAATTTTTTTTAACTTTTTTTACTTTAATTTGTGTGTAGATTGTTATCTTCTGTCAAACTGGCTACAGTTTGCACATAGACACACAACAGAAGCACATATTTAAGATATTGCATAAGGTAGTTGCCTAAGCAAAATTGAAAACAGTATGCATTCAGTCAGCCTTTTTTGCAAATAGAGAAATTGAATAGAGAAGTTTATCATTAAATTATAATCTTTAGGTTCGTGTCTGACTTGCATGCAGGTAAACAGAAAAGAGTAGCCTGTCTGAGTTTGCACAGTCTCTGTCTGTGTGTATGTGTGTGTTTGTTGTGTTTCACTGTCCTTGTGTGCATATCCTGTTAAAAAAAAAAAAAAAAGAACGTCTTCATCCACTTGGCCGTATCCCAACATTCCTTGCTCTTTCTTATTTTGGAACGTGTTTGTTGCAGAATGAAAGGAGCGTTTTGAGAGATGATCACAGACGTTCTCCCCAGAGAAATCTTAAGG
The DNA here is from genome assembly GCA_038406115.1 of Haemulon aurolineatum. Classification (NCBI taxonomy): domain Eukaryota; kingdom Metazoa; phylum Chordata; class Actinopteri; order Lutjaniformes; family Haemulidae; genus Haemulon; species Haemulon aurolineatum. The sequence goes on along the minus strand of JBCAUF010000046.1, from coordinate 16,530,733 downwards.
AGGAAAGTGAGCCTATTTTCAGCGTAGCAGTGGAGAGTGGGACTCATTATGACTCACTCGGAGCTCAAATGCTCTGGATGATGTCTGAGTCAGACATAAGGGCCAGTGTCCGCTGCCATGGTGATGCACAGCCAAATGTAACTGAACTCAGAGAGCAATAGAGATGGAAATGAAATGAGGGAAGCTTAAAAGGGCCCTGAGGCAGCTTCGCTATTGTCATGATAAAATTCCCAGAGTAAAAGCTGGCAAGCTATAGGCTCCTGTATGTAGACTGATAACTCAGAGATCCTCTAATACTTCAGAGTGCACAGTTTGTGCGTAGAGGTATTGATATTGAAGATACATCCAAGCCAAGCAAAGCAAATTCAGGGACAATTTCTAAATAATAAATTTTTCTCTCTTTCCTCCTCAGGATTTCTTTGGGGAAATCTTCTCTTTCTTCTCCGAAAATATTCCTTTTATTCAGCAAACACGTAAGAAAATATGAAAGGCTCATAGCTCGAACAAAACCAAAAAGAAATGGTGATTAGAGATTTTCTTTGAATGCAATATGCAGACACAGAGACAGACACACCACACACACATACGGCACTAATGCATTTTCACACTGTCGTTTAAGTATCTTCATTTTGACCTGATCAATTAATCTGGAATTTATCTTCATTACCTTCATTTAATCCTGATACAGCAGGGAACTTGCAAAACCAGAGTCAGGCTCATTGCAAGCAATATTTTCTGATATTATTTCATCCTGATGCATGAAGATACTGCAGTATATTTGTTTATTTTGACTTCAGCCTAACTTATCTAAATCCTTCAAGACAGGAGTCAGAAAGTCAAGTCTGGATTGCAAAACTTCCACAATCGCTGGTCTCTCTCACTCCGTGATTCTCACTTTGGCACCCTCCAGCTAATGGCTCAAATCCAGTATGGCAAGCAGATTAGGAAAAACTTGCACATGCAGTACTTGTCACGCAGGTGCGTCGGAGAGGAGCTCAGTATCTTGAAAATGGGAGCAATTCATGGAGAATTCATACACTGATGAATGTCTGTATGCATCGGAACATCAGACTGATATATGGAGATAATAAAAGTTGTAATTGCAAGAGTAGTGTGCAGGAATTTTTCCCTCTTCAGGAACGCCGAAGTCCAGAATGACACCATTCACCTACTGCCTCAGTGTGAACACCAATGTCTGTGTGTGTGTATTTTGACATGCGTCTTGTCCATTGCCTCAGCTTCACTGTATCGTCAGCAGCAGAGGACGGTGATGTAAGGACAGAGCCATCTAACAGGCCAGCAGATATTAATCCGATGTGCCTGGCTTGGCCCGGGCACGTTGGCTTTAAGCCAGTGAAAGAGAGAAAGAGAGGGTCAGATGACAGCGCCTGCCGCTGCCAAGTCCAGCAGGTACAGCATGGAGTCAGGCACATATACCTTACACCTCTCTCTCTCTCTCT
>JBCAUF010000046.1:16266373-16277437 GCA_038406115.1 Haemulon aurolineatum | reverse complement strand
CGAGTTTATGTTTTTAACATCGATGTAATTAAATAATCGCGATTACGATTTCAAATCGATTAATTGAACAGGCCTACATGCTACAGTACATGTTTGGATTTGAAGATGTCCAAGCGCCAGCAACACTTGGAGTATACACAACAAGTTTATTTTTAGACCAATAGGTTTTAGCTTGTGGTCTTTATCAGGGTCCTTTCCCTTCTCCAAGGTCCTTGGATGTTTGGGTTTGCCCAGTTTTTATCCCATTCTCTTCCCCGTCATCTGATCTCACTCCTCAGCAGGTGTTGAGCAGTTGACTGCTTGTATCTTCATGCAGTTGTCCAAGACTAACAGCTGGACAACTCCTGGTTTCTCCATCATTGCCAATGTGAGTGCGGATGTAGACCTATAGAGTCCCTATGCGGGATCCTTTTGAAGATGCTACCAAGAGCCTTTAAGAAGACCAGATACCTCAAATGGCTGTCTGAGTCTTTAGCACAGACAACAGTCAGCCTTCCTCTCATTAACTCTTGGTCGCATAGAGAGGACCATCTCATTCTCTAGGAGACACTCATGACAAGGCCCAAATTTGCCCCAGCACCTTACACCCTAGGCAACTCAGGGAAAGAGGATCATCCAGGCTCCATGTCTCCAGTACCAGTCTGCAATGCCAAGGGTCAGCGTGCCTGGCTCCCTGCCTTTGTGTGGAGTCTGGCTGAATACACACACACCCCAATTGGCTATCCCTGTGGGTGATGAGCCCACAGGCCACCCTGGAGCAGTGAATGTAAAATATCGTTACAAATTGCAGCTATTATTATAACTGCAAAATCACTCTGCTTTTCTCCACATGTATTTCTCTTTTCTTCTGACTTTATTAAAACCCAACATTTAGAAAATTATTGGAGTCCTAATGCTTAACCAGACATTTGCCATAAGGCATTTTTATTACACCAACTAAGTATTTCTTATTTTATAAGTTATATTGGCAATTCACAAATAAATATATATTTCTTTTGTTTGCCAAGAAGAAATCTACAATATGTTGTCTGACATTTTATGTCCCCAAACAGAGGTAAATGGATTTTCTGGAGCAAACTTCATCAGTTCAGAATTATGTTGATATGTCTACCGACTCAACCCAAACATAAGGGTTAAGATATAATTTAATACACAACATGAGAAGCTGATGCTGTATCTTGAAATGGAAAGAGGGGGTCGTCAAACCCAGTACATAACTCGTCTAATATCCTCAGCCAGCAATATGATCTTCAGCTCAGGTGATAGAGACTATTGGACATTCCACTTAGCCTCCCAGGGGATCACAGTGACTCTCTCCTATAAACCTTCAGCAATGAGATAAAGTAGCGTAGCCGACCACCTCGCTTCTCTGCAGCTCATGTCAAACCTTAGCTTCTTGAAATGCATTGAGTTTTCTCCAACCTCAGCATACGAGCGTGCTACTTAAGCCTGCCGCCACGGTACAGTATAGCCTTAATACCAGAATCCACATTGGAAAAAAAAGACACAGACAACCTCCTACTTTATACGATGACAAAGCTCAATTTGATGTGATAAAACCCGACTTTTCAATTGAGAACGCTATAAGCCACTTCATGAAACTTTTATGTGGTGTTCAAAATACAATATATGGCCAAGAGTTTGCTCTGAACAAGCCACAGAATAAAACCAGAGTGTGTTTTTGTGTGTCTGTGTGTGCGTGCTCTAGTTTGCAGATGTGTTTTTCAGCCCATTTTTTGTGTTAAGGTAACAGGATTTCACATGTACATTGTGTTCGATATACATATTGTGAGTTTGACCAATTAATTCTGCTTTGTCCTCTCTTCTTTCTGTTCTCTCTACCACCCACTACTCTTTACCTTCTCTCCATCCTCCTTCCCCTCGTTCTCTTCTTCCATCTCTGTCTCTTCTCAGGTTCTACTCCTCGCCTTACAGCATCGCCACCAACCGCATGATTGCACAGACCCCCATCACGTCCTTCATCGCTGCTTCCCCCGTTTCCACATATCAGGTGGGCCATAATGCACTGCATTATGGGTAGATTGCTGTCTGTGTATGTGTAATAAGAGGGTTTGCTTTGTGTAGGGGGATTGAAGAGAGGGGGCGGGCTGCAAAGCAGCGTGAGGTTCTCTCTTCTTCTCTCATCGTTTCTTCCCTGCTCCAGCTGTGCGCGATGACATCTGTTTCGTGGGCGGCAAACACAACAGGCATCAGAAAACAAGCAACAAAAAAAAGGGGTTTTAAAAAAGGCTGACAGGGTAGAAAAAAATAAAATCACCCATCAAGAATGAAAGTGTCTAGGAAAAACAAACACTTTCCTCCCTCCCAGTTTCCTGACCTCTTTTGTGCTCCCTCAGCTGCTAATGTGATGAAGGCGGGGTTTTTTTGTTTTGATTTTTTTTTATTTTTACTAACTTTACTACAATCGCTTCCTCTTCCAAAGTGAATTTCCACATTCCTCACGGCTGTGATCTGTGGAGTAATGAAACAGAACAGAAAAGTAACGTGAAAATTGGCTGTGTGAGATGTCAAGAGCGTTAACCGCTTTCCGTCACCGCACATTTCACGCGGCACCCTTTTTCCTGAATCTAAACATCAAGAGGCGCTGCCACCGTGCCCTTTAGCTCAGACACTATCGTTTAACATCGACTCTGTTTGGTATGCAGAGACAGACAGAAGAGGATAGTGAGCGAGAGGAGGGAGATGAAGGATAGATGGGAAAATAGAAGGGACAGATGGAGAGAAAGACAACTAGGGAGAGGAGGAAGGATCGTAGGGGTGGCGGTGATGGCGATGGCTCAGGTGGAGGGGGGGGGGGCCAGAGGAGGGGTGCTGCTGAAGGTTGCTGTGCCCGTCTTTGAGGCACGCTTGATTAAAACTCTGGTCCAGTACCTGCGGTGGAGGGGTGGGGGAAAGAGGAGGAGGGAGAAAAGTGGGCCAGGGCGCGTCTCTAATCCGCTCTCGGAAGGCTTCCCAAATTGATTTATCAAAAACAATGGCCAGGCTTTTGAGGAATATTAATCCTCACAGTTTCAATATCGGGCAGCTCTGCCACCGCTTCCTGTAATATTGCCCTTCAGCCAGTCACGGCAGGAAGGTGAGTCCTTCATCTTCTGTTCAAGTACAAAGAGACAGAGGAATAAGAAGAAGAGAAGACAAGCCAGGCAGCCATATATACCAGACAAAAGGAAATCACTTCCTCTTATAATGGAAACTATCGCCTTTGTAATGAAAATCTCAAGGTGCATAGAAATGAATATATATGCCATTCCCTCTTTTATGTTTATGTTAAGTGGATATTCTTTAAGCTACCAGTCTTATGGTATTGATTTATCAAATATGAAAATGGCCCCTGCCAACAGCAGTGCTCTTGTGTTTTTTTTTAAAGCCTGGCTCCGGTGAGCTTAAACGATGATTGGCTTAGTTTCCTGGAAAAACAGCTTTGATGATCCACATGACAGGAGCCAGTCCAGGCCAGATCACCACCAAGATCTCAGCTCGAGCCGCCAGCCAGCCGTGGCCTGGTTTACATCACTGGCTCTACAGACTGACTCAAGGGCTGACTAAATATGTGGCTGGCTGGTTGGATGTGTGGCTGGCTGGCTCACTAACCAGCTAACTGACTGGCTGTTTGGCTTCACATGTGACTGGACTGATGGCCAACTGGCTGACCGCGCAGCGCAACGACTGACTGACCGTCTTTTTGGCTTATTGGCTGACAGGCCGTTTTAAATGGTAGCACAAGCTGTGAAGTTCAGCCAGAGGTATCGGGCTTCTTGGGTCATGTGCATTATACAGTTTGCTCACAGCGAACCTACTGTAGCTCCAGAGCATCTGCACCTCACAAACTGTTGCAATGTAGGATGCACAAAACCACTGTGTGAGAGCTGGCTAGTTCACCAATGTTTCATTTACAATGGTACTGTATGTTATAAATTCGATAACATTTTGGTCGGTAAGCCCTATGATCAAATGTCAAAAAGTGGCACTTATTACCGTAGCGTAAAAGCACCTACAGATTGTGTGATAAAAACAAACAACAAACAAGGGCTTTCAAACCAAAAGTGCAAGTTTATCATTGCAAGGCCACTATTTTCATTATAGAGAAAGGCTGCCCTGTCTCAGGAAGTATGAGCAATAGTATCAATTTTCATGCTACAACAGCCCGAAGTTGCACATTGTAAAGGAGCCTTAATTCTCAGTCTCAAATCTCAGGACTACAGCTCTGTTCTCTATTAAATAAATCACATGATGGTCATGCAGTGTCTTAGTTAGAAAATGCCGAGGATAAGTGATTAAAGATAAGCTTTCTCTGTGTCTATGTGCTGTCCCATTCAGCTGGGGAGAACAAATACTGCCATGTATAAACAAACAGACTTGGCTGCATGTTATAGAATATCAAGCTTGTTTAGGTGTGGATCCAAATCACGCGTTTGGGTTGGCTCAGAGGATTGATTGCTCTTATAGCAGATTATTCCATGTTTGTCTTTGTTTAATCTAATCATTTTACAAGGATCAGTGGCCAGGCTGTGTGTTTGTCTGCTACAAGCTGTCTAATTCTTCTCTCCAGCACATCTAAAACTCTGTTTGTTCTCCCATTCCCCCAGTCTCTTGCTCGTTGTCTCTGTCACTGTTTCACCATCTCTTTAACTTTCTCATCCACATTTGTAAATATGCATGTCTGTATATGTTTTCCTCTGGTAATTGCTTCGCACACCTCTGAATTCTGCCCCACAGAGAAATGTAGTTCTGTCCACCGGTCTCATATTCCTTTTACTTTTTCTTTTCTTTTAACTTTTGAATAATAAGCTGTCTGTCCCTTGGATTTTCATAACGTTTCACCCCTCTTGCAACAGCACTGGCATTAATATTATTATCATTACAGCGAAGGTACCTAATTTATGGGGTCTGTGCTCAAGTCATACTGTTGGCAATAATGAGAAGGAAGGAGGGAGATTTGCTGCCTCCAGACTCCCAGATTCTTTTTGTAATTCTTTGGCACAACTTAATCTGTGTAAAGTTCAGCCATTTTGGTGCTTTAAAACCAATGCAATCATTTTAAAACCCCCAGACTCGAGAGTATTTGAACATATTGTGAATATTTGAACAGCGTTTATTGCTTTATGTGGGATACTACTTGGATCTGACTAAGATTGAGGAAAAATTATATTGTCACCGTCATTTTACATTTTATGTGTTTCTCCTCAGGTCCAGAGTACGTCATGGATGCCTCATCAACAATATGTTATGCAACCTACAGTAAGTACTCTACCATTCACCTGCAGTAGCTGCCCTTGACTCCCCATGGGGGCCCACCCTTGGTTGAAAATCTATGAGTCGCCTCCAATTTCTCATTTCTGCTCAGTTCTGAGCCAGAGTTGTTGAAAGTTATTTTAGGAGGAACTCATTAAGAAGTTTATTTCACGTTCATGCTGAAAATAGGTTTTTTTTTGTGGATTTTTTTTATATTTAGAGCAATACGTATGATCGGAAAAATATACTTTGTCTGGAAGAACGTTTGAGCCAAATTCCTTCTTTGTTGCAGGTCAAATGTTAAACCAGCTAAATCGCATAAATGCACGTACAGTACCATTACAGTGCCACATGAAAACTTCTGACAGCTAAATGATTACACCACTTTTGTCCTGCAGTTACTGTATGCAGCTCTATAAAAGCACATTATCCCATTCTGATAACCACATGTTTCCATCTTCCCTAAATATACAAACACATTTGGTTTTATTTTTTTGGTCGGGAGTTTATAGGTGTTAGATGTGCCAAGAAGCGATTCAGCATCATTTACCAGACCACAGCACAATACAGACAGGCTGTAGACTGTTGCTCCGGGTAACCAGCCCAGACAGCAGACAGGGAAAAATTAATATTAATTACATTTAGTCCACCAGCAACACAGCCTGCCACAGTACAGCTGACGTATTCACATTGCATCCAATGGTATTCAGTCATCCCAGTTGAGAGTACAGAACATTAGTTTTCTAGAGGTCCAACAATTTGTTTTTTTAGGTCGCCCTGTCTGCAAAGAATATCCACACTAATGAGTTACTTAATATTTTTTTCCCTGGTAAAACCATGTTTTATTTCTTCTGGTGAAGTTTGATGCATGTTTCACTTTTTGATCACTGGTCAGAAAAGAAATACATAATGTTTTAAGAATGTTTTCAGAGAATCAAACATCCCAGAGTTTATATTCACTCTCTGGATCTGTGTTTTCTGTTACGTATCAACAGTGCTGTTTGAAATACATCCCGGATTTCCCTCCCTAATGTTATAGCAACAAAAAGCATTAGTAGTTTAGTAAATTGTTGTAAGGTTGAGCTTTAATTGATCTTACCACCACGAGTGTTCTCATTTTGTTGCTTAGAGGGTTTTAAATCATTCTGCCAGAGGCTTTTATGTTTGCTTGAGGCTTTTTGTGGCCCCTGAAGCACACTCACTGTACACGTTGTTCTTCATTTTTCCTCATTGCTCTGAACTACAGTAGTGTGTGTTAGATACTTTACAATCATGCAACAGCTTCACTGTACCACAGACACAAATTAGCTAAATGGACGTTTGCCTGCAAAGGTACAGTGCCCAATAGGATAATAGACTGAGCATTTGAGTATTTCATACAGTAAAGTAAAGCATATTTTGTGTGTGTGTCTGTGTGCGTTCTATGCTGCTATGAAATGCACTATAGTACTACATAATAAGCATTTATTATATCATTTTATTAAGTTTCTGGCAAATAAATTTCCACCCCAAAGGAAACATGAGTAGCTTTCGCTAATGAATCACACGGCTGCATAATTGAACTCATGCGTTAGTATCAAGGCTCACAATTCAGTAATAATAAGTAAATGAATATGTATGTAGAGAGAATAGGTAACACCTTGCTATTAGGATTCATAACCCAATGTTTGGGAAACATCTTGAAGGTTACATGGTGAAATACATACACATCAACTTGAAATCTGTATAATAATGTGACAAACCTGAATCATTATTATGATTATGTTTTATTATTCACTAATATACAGCAATTCCATCACCAGTTTCAAATTGTATATTTTCACATTTGTTATGAGTTATTATCCCTGGAAAAACATCACAGTGCACTGTCTTACATGAATCAATTGTGTTTCTGTCGCTACCTTCATTAAGACTAATATTTGCCTCAAGCAACCAACGAGGATGTCAATCGCATTGTTAGCCTGAGTCAAAAACACTTCTTTCTGCGAATATCTGTGACTGAGCAAATTTGGAAACACTGGACTCTCCAGCGGACGGTCCAGCACTCGCTCACTGGAGGAGTGCTCAACCAGCCGCGTGGCTCCCCGCCGTGGCCATTTACCACTCAGTCCTACCCATCTCACTTCCACTCCCGCTGTGGGACAGTGAACATGTAATCTGGTCACAGCAGGCCACCAGCCAGGCAGAGACACACCGCACACCACTCCCAGCTGCAGCTATCCTCCAAGCCACTTCATTTGCCTTTCAGCCACGCGACCTCTTGCCTTTCCTGCGAGTATCCTAACTCACCCAGCCCGCTCTCCTATGCTGTAGCTTGCTACTTTCACAGTCACGGCTGCACTTTCATGGTGACGCTTGTTGAAATATCTAATAGGGTAACTGCTCAGCATGTGCCCTGCTATCTATCCGTGTTTAAATATGTATGTGGCTGCTTCTGCATACATGTTTTCTTCATCTTCTGGCAATTTCTCAGACCCTCTGGTCCTGCGTTGTTATGGTTTGTCCGTCAGCACGCAGACAGAACATACACGGCTTCATCATCTCTGTTTGTGTAACTGCTCATGTTTGCCTGATACATGTTTGTGTGCACTGTATGTGTTATGTAGTGCCATATGTGTGGTCCATTCTGGTTATTCCCGACCAGCCCGTACGGCTGTCTGACGGCCATCCGTCTTCCAGCCTTATGTCACAAGGCCACTTGGTGCAATTGCCAGGAGCAGCATTGTACTGTGGTGTACATCTCATCATGCCTTCATGCCAGCAGTAACCATGTGGCCATATCCGTCCCCATGGCCCCGTCCCCATTGTGTTCCAGTGGCTCTGTGTCACCAAACGGCTGCTAGGTGCTAACCCCAGCTGTCACCACCGTCAGTGGATAGCTACCAATCTGTCTCCCTTTATGACCCACGCTCATATCCGCCACCAGCTACATACACAGTAGACCGCCCCTCACACACACACACACACACAGCCTGCCACCAGTTCAGTGAATCACATGAAATTAGCCAAGCATGCTAGCTTCAAGAGCTCGGGGGCCCACTCAAAGCATTAAAAACCAATTGATTGTGGTGCCGTTTGGCGGCTCCCACCACGTGTTGCGTGTTAAACCAATGGAGCGTTGTGCAATGGCGCTCCTGGTGTCTGGGCAATATGGAGGCGGTCGAGCATGGAAGGGGAAGAGGTCACAGCGAGCCAGTCAGACTGTGTAGAGTACAACAGAATAGGACAGACACAGTCTTTGTGTGTGTATTGTAAACATGTATTGGTACAATAAGAAGGAAATTGGATTTACAAAGGGATAGACCAGCTGTCAAATTAGTTAATTCTTCATTCCAGGCAGAAACAGTGTCACGAGAGAAAGATAAACATTAAGTCTCCATAGTACAACTGTAGTACAACACAGTAATTAAGCTAGAAAACATCCACAAAGAATCCACAGGAGTAAAAATTTAAAAAAAATAGAAACAGCCCAACACCAAATGAACAGTTAGGCTAACTGGAGTGTACAGCAACACAGCACTGTGTTTCCATTTTCTGCTATTAAATTCTTTGACTTACGTACTTTTACTCCACTATGTTGTTGGTGACCATCAGAGATCCAATATAACATTATTCTGAATTGGCCATTCTGCATGATGCATACTTTTACTTTTGGTACTAATACTTTTGCTCTTGTATTTCAATGAAAATGTTACCTTTTTTAATGCACAACTACTTTCACTTCCATCACTGGGAAGATTACCAGTAGAGCTTTCCTCTTTGGTCCAACTGAAGTACGACTTTACACTAAGTGGCTGACTCAAGTCTCTAAACACAGAAAACAGTATTTAACCATTGAATGCAGTGTACAAATGTATACTGAAAATATTCTTGTACATATCGTTCATACTTAATAATTTCTGGTGAGGCACAAGACTGACTGAGTGTTCATTTATATTCCAGCGAAACCTGTGGCAGTGCTTTTTATTCTTATTTGGTGTTATCTGTACTTAACTACCTGAGGCAAAAAAACAATCAATCACTCATCGCCTATTAATGCCTGCTATGAAAACAGTCATGATGAATAATGTGGGTAAGGAGCTTCCACTGGGATAAAGAACTCACTAAGAGATGATTTCTCGACCTTAAAAGTGTTAAATAGAGCAGCTCTCACCAGGACAAATTCAGCTTGTTAGTAAAATGATGTAAAGAGTTCGGTAGGACTCTATAAATGTTTAAAAACCATGTAGATTCGCTGCTATTGATGCTGTGTTACTGCATTGATTTGTTTACTTATTTTGATGTTTTCCTTGCCTTTGTAAACTTGAAGTGCTTCAGAAAATAGTGTTAGGCAATACCGGTAATATGTTGGAAGCAATAGATGATCTATTGAATGGCAATAAATGAAACTCTGCGCAACAACTTGACCCAGAGTTTGCTGGTTGCACAGTAAACAGAGAGCATTGCAGCATGTACAGCTTCAGCAAAGGTGTTTGTTTTTATCTGACTAGATTAAGTTTGACAGGTCCATCCATACGAAACTGGACCTCATCCCGCAGAGGAGCCGGCACTTTGTTAGCTGCGAGGGAGAGAGAGTGAGGAGAGAACACTTTTCAAAATTTGTTTATCCCCAATTAATGGGCGAGATGCACTCGACGTGGAACCTGATAGAAAGTGACAGTGTTTTTTAAAGTGGACAGCTAAATGAGGTTGCAGCTTGTTCTTCCAGGCGTTGCTCTCCTTTCTTTTTTTTCCCCTCTGTTTATCATCTGCCTTGCCTTTCTCTCCGTCTCGCATACTGTCTCTCAGATCTTCTAATGCCGTGCTCTGTTTGGCAGTTGGGCGTGGGATGTCAGAGCAGCGTGATCGCTCGCCTCTGGTGCTCTGTTCTTCGGGCAGCGCTCGGCGAGTCAGCAGACCTTGCAGAAGAGGAGAAAACTGAAGCGCTAAAGGCCCCAAAAGACAAACACTCGCATGCAGCTCACACACAGATGCACAACTGCCTAAACACACATATTGTTTCAGTGTAGAGAGACAGTCTTAATGGTAAATCTCACTTACGTACAGATCATCAATCACGCACGCAGACTCTCATATTCACTTCACACTGCCAAAGAGTGCCGGAGTAGCTGCAGCGCCAGCCAAGCGCAGCATTGCTGTCTTTCCCCATGACTTATCCTTCTGCTTTTTTTTCCCCCCTTTTCCTCACCGTGAACTGTATGTGCTTCAAGTGTGTACTTGCTGGGGTGCATTGGCCCTTACATACTGGAGGTGAATTATTGAATTCCTCCACGTTGCACCTCAGCCAGTTCTCACCGGCTTCGGCTTTGAATAGACGCTCGCCGGGCCTCTTAGAATTGAACCATAACTATCTGCCCTCATCGGACGGAGGTGAATCGGTGCACTGTGTGATACCCATCTCCCCCGCTTGACATGAAAAACGCTCTGCGGATTCAGAAGGGGGAACATTATGTCGGTCTCATGGATTTGACTGGCGAGGCAGAATTTGAGACGGGGCTACGGTCGTCCTTGAGTTGCTCTCGCTGCTCTTTCCCTCCCCTCGCTATCTTTTCATCCCTCTCTCCCATCCTCACTCCCTCTCCGCTTCTTTCCATGCATCTACCTGTCATTTCTCCCTGTTTTCGTCTCCCTCCATCCCTTCTGCCTCTCTTTTTCTCTCTCTTCTTTACTGCCCTTTCAGAATACAACTGCAGCTACTGTGCCAGTGCCAGCGAAAAAAAAAAAATCGTCTGTTCGGGGTTAAAGTTTCATTCATATAAGAGAGATATTGTTGCAGTGCCACAGGGTGACTGGCAGAGAGATTGAGCGGCT
>JBCAUF010000046.1:16243888-16255788 GCA_038406115.1 Haemulon aurolineatum | reverse complement strand
AAAGTCTACTGATAGGAATGTGATAAAGAGGCGATTAAAAAGATGACACTGATTTTGCCAGTATAAATCTCTGCAGGCAGGTGTTAACAAAGCCTGGGGGCCCAGATATGGAGGGCTTTTCATGGTGAAGTGGTACAGCACTGTGATTCACAGCCGCTGGTGTGCAACTCCAATAGCTTCCATCGTGTCGGAGCCCCACAGCTAAGATCAATAGTCATCAGAGCCCATCCCCACGCTGCTCGGCCATTAATAACCTACACTGAGTGGCTGGATGCTCTTGCCTTGACCAACTGTTATCCTCCACCTTGCACACGATGCGAGAAAACAGCGTGTCAACACAGACGGGATGGATGGATGTGGAGTGACAGACATAGAGGTGGACGATTTATTTCAGCATTTACAACATGCTAACGTCCCCGCGGCTGCCAGGACTCCAGTTTCCAGAGAAATTCTCGTTGACGTCGGGAAAACTGAACACAGAAAGTATCCTCTAATCCTTCCGCCCACCGAACATAAATTGTTTTATGCAGTGCAGAGGCCCAAACCACCTTGGTACCAGAGTGGTAGTGTCTATGGTATGGATTTTCGCCCTTGCGTTGCTGCATTGCGGTCTGACTTTCTACTGTAGTTATACGTAGGTGTGTGTCACGGAGAGTGATGGTGGAGAAGAGACTGAAGGAGTCTACTCACACCAGCCTCGTTAAGGAACTATTCAGGCCTCCCGTTCATCAAACATACGCGCGCACCATCTGTTCCAGCGCAGGTGTGTGTGTGTGCGTGTGCATAGATATGTGTGGCTGTGTGTGTGTGTGTGACTATGAGAGTGAAACACCATTTATTGCCAATTAGGGATGCTTTATATTGCCCAAACCTGTCCCCTGACTATGGACAGGGAAGTATTAAAAGAGTTGAAATTGGACAAAAATCATCTTTATCACCATAGCAACCCAATTCACTGTAGCCAGGCCTGACATCTCCTGACTTGCCACAGCAGCGACTGCAGAAATATGCCCCGCTCAACCTGCCACATTAAATAGGTTAACTAATGGTTATGGTAGAGGAAGAAATCTTATCTTATTACATTTTCTTGTTAAATCTAATTTAAATTCCTTCTGCAGTCCTGCAAAGAAATATAACATTTCAAGTGGACATTCTCCCTTTGACAGGGGGGATTTTGATATTGCTAATTATCTCCTGCTTCCCTTCATTTGCTTTCATGCAGCCCTCACAGGTGAGTTGGCTGAATAAGTTAATGGGAGGGAGAGGCGAAGACAAAAAGTCCCGAGGAAAATTGGTATGCATGGTTTCGATTCACCAGGGAGAAGGTCACTTCAACAATCTGATAGGCCCTTTTAGACGATAGCAGGTTGAGAGAGAGCGGGGGAGGGGCGGGGAGGGGGGGAGCGAGTGACAGGAAGGTGAGAGGGAAGAAGGGATGACACAGGGAGGTAATGTGGTAATGTGTCAGGAAGTCTGGATATGCCACCTCACCCCCGTCCTGAGTGTGACAGGCCTGGAGGTGTGATAACCTTAAATTCACACGCACGGACCCACACAGTCACACGAGCGCACACCAACATCCATCCCAGGGCATCCTCCCGGCCATGTGTAGCGACGGTGGGGGAGTTAATCACCCATGTCCATGGCCTTTAGCTGCTCTCATTAGCGGTGAGCGGTGGAGCCGTACCCGATCCATTAGCAACGCTGCCGGTAATGACACTTCACCAGCACCACCGGGCCCGCGGCCAAGAAAGGCTCCGCAGCCCGGCACAGCCCCTCCATTACCGCCTCCTACTGCATACTGCCGCCACGCTTTTTAGCACTGGCAGGGGCGACTGAGAGCCAAAGGAAAAAAAATAAGACCAAAAGAAAGGGATTTTACTTCCCTTTTTTTTTTTTTTTTTCTTCCTCGGTCCGGAAAAGCAGCAGGAAGACGAGGAGAGGCGGAGAGGCAGCCTGGTGGCTTTTATCTGGGATCACATCCGTTGGCGCCGTGCTGCAGCATTATCGTTCCAAGCCTCTTTGTCTTTGTCTGTCTCTCACAGGCACACACACATACACACACACACATACACACGGGCGTGCATGTATGTTCCCAACACACAGCTGCACACAGGAGAACACACACAGAACATGCACCCGCACAGTTGGACAGACAAATAGTGAGAAGTCATCTTTTTATGCACCGGCATGCGCTAATTAAAAAGGAGCACACATACTGGTATATCAGGCTTCTGCTGGCACGCATGTTCACCACACACACACACACACACACAGAGTCCCGGAGAAACCCTCACGCAAAGTGCCGTGTCCTCGTTCATATTGCATGTGAAAGCCCCGTGGCTGTCATGTAACCGAACTTGTGTCACGTCTGTAAAATGGCCTTCATGGAGTGAGCTAGCACCCGGTTAAAAGCCAGGGCAGGCATGACTAAAGGAATATAGGCCACAGGCAACAGACCTCCTGCTTCCCCTTCCCTCTCTCTCTCCCTCTCTCTCCCTCTCTCTCTCTCTATGCCTTCATTCCCCTCAGCTTTCTCCTCCTTTTATTTTTTTCACCGTCTTCTCAGCTGTGGCCTGCTGCATTCGCCTGCCTGTGAAGTTCTGGTGGAGCAGCAGGACATCTCTTCCTCCTCCTTACCCCTCTGTCTAACTCGCATGCATCTCCACCACTCCGCTCTGTTGATGAGAGTGCACATATACTCTTCTAGCGCCCTCCAAAGGATGCCGGGGGCACAGCAAGCGCCCATTCCCAAATGGTTTCGGGGATAATTGCGTTGAATGAGACTTTCAGGGGATTGAGATATCAGTGTCAGAGTCTTTCTTGTCGCATTTCGGACCAGGATTTGGTGTCCGACGCCACAAATGTGCGTGCTGCATGTAGTGTCTGTGCAATGTGATGTTGTGTGGCAGGAATTATTTATGTGATCATAATATATGTCTATTGTTTGTGTTGCAGTACATGACTGCTGCAGCTGCCGCGGCACCTATGCAAGGGACCTACATTCCCCAGTACACTCCTGTGCCTCCAACAGCCGTCCCTGTCGAAGTAAGAGCCACAAATATGCACACGTTACTTACCGATAAAAAATAATCTGCCGGTGTTTACCCAGAGGAGGACATCATTACTCCTGACAGTGTACTCTTTTACACCCACAAGCGCCCACTTTGTCCATTTCTTCACCTGCCCGCCACGTCGACAAATCAAAACAGTCATTAAATAGACAGATTACATTTGGAACACGCTGTAAATTGCTCTTATTTTCTCGAAACTAATGGGCTCGCGCCACCAGCAAATAACGGGCACGAAAACTGCAAGCAAAGCGGGATGAGTCAGAAGTTTTATAGTATTTGGGAAAGACATTTGAAGTGCGGCGCAGACTTTGTCACTTCCTCGGCGGCTGTCTCAGCTCCTGGCAGGTTCGGGCAGTCCAGCCTGAGAAATTATGAACGTGGAAAAGCGGGCGGGTGGGCCGGCGAGGAGAACGGGCCGGCTGTCTGGCGGCTGACAGTGCAGTCGTATTCAGATGGACTATCAGTCGTGTATCAGATGACAGGAGCTGAAGTGAGACACAGTGCCGGCGGTGCTGTACCCCCCACCCCCCACCCACACACACACCCACACGCACACACACACAGCCGGTCCGGGCTGGTAGGTAGCTGGAACACGCAGACATCCGTCAGCCACGGAGGTCTGGTTAGCCCACCAGCCACAGACAATGACAGTTTCCCCTGACAGACCCATTAGTCGCCCCTCCCACTCACTCTTATAACCCCCCTCCTCAGAAAGTTCCTCATGAAGGAGTGGGACAGAGGAGAGAGATGTAGTTGTAGTGTAGCCCCCGGTGCCTCTTGCCTATTTCATCCTCACTGTCGTCCTCTCAATGCCAGCGTCAGCAGCGGGGTGTATATCACTGTATCAGCCGGTGTCTGGAGGGCTGATGTATGGACAGGACGCAGTATCCTTGAGAGCTTGTTAAAGGTGATTGAGATGACTCACTGATGGGGGCTATCGGTAATGCTAGACATATAAAGAGGCTAAGAGGTTGTTGTGATGAATTCAGCGCGTGTGGCCATTTTCACAGCTTTTTTCGGTCTTTTTTCACCACAGACACATTTGCAAGTAATTTAGCACATTTACTGTGCGTACATGTTTGACTAGACACTTATCCTTATGCAATGCCAAATCACAATAAGGTGTTTTAACCCCAATATTCCCCACTTAAGTAGCATCATTGGTTAAGACAAATATTCTCTCTATTTGAAATGATAACACTGAAATGTGAAGGTTTTTTGTGGCTACACTTTTACTGCACAAATAGAAAAAAATCTAGGTGTTTCCGCCATCATTTTATACACATTGGCATCTTTGGAAGGAAAAGTGTCATATTTTAAATGGAGTTCTGTGGGTGTGAGCAAGCATGAGTTAAGAGTGATGGACCTGTCACTCTGAGAAGTTAGCAATCACAACAGTTTGGTACAATTTTTGCCCTGTCAAAACAGTTTTGTTCATTGCATTATATATTATTATTTATTTTCAAAGCCAAGAATTACAAGTTTGTCTGAGAGGGCTGCACAGTCTGTACAATAGATGACACCCTCTACAGTTAGACCCTGAAAAGCTTCATTAACAGGAAAAATGTAACGGCAATAGAGGACAGTTTCCCGCCAGGACAAAAGGATGTGCGCAGATGGATCTACAGAAGTAGTAAACATTGTTAAAGTTCAGACCTGACACGCTTCCTCTCATGTGTGTCCTCAGGGAGTGGTGACGGACGCCTCCCCCCAGACAGTGGCTCCCTCGTCACAGGAGGTGGCTGGCCAGCAGCAACAGATCCAGGTGGACAGTGCTGCCGACCATGTTCCTGCTTACTCATACCAGTCCAAGTAAGTCAAACTGTGGAGCAGGACAGTGTCAGTCAACCATTTTAACATGATATTCCCTTCTTTTACAGTAGTTTTTATGATATGCTATTAATCTTATTTTTATTCATTATCCTATTTTTTTTTTTTATTGTAAACATAAGGGTTTAGCAATATTATAGCTTGTGAGACGATATAAATTTGTCTACCATCAGAGATTTTGCCATCCTCTTTATACCAAGGTATTTATCCCTTTAATATCTCTGTGTGTATTACATCACGGTTGACAATATTGCAAATCAATGAGCAGGTCAGCTTTATGGTCATATTGGATTTTCTTCTTTTTTTTCACATCCATGAGATGAGGTACTTTGATTTGTCAGGTATATTTTATCCAAGTTGCCCTCTCCTAACACGCACTGTTTATTCATATTGGGTCATCCTGTGGTCACACAACACATAAATTCAGTTTTTCACTCCCTCGGTATATCTGCCTTGTAAAGACAGGCTTCCTGACTGTGAGTTATTTGGTGAACTGAAGAGATATTATCATGCAAAATATTTTGTAATTTGTAGTAATAAAAAAAAGGCAGCCAAATTGCAAGGTATTTCTCTTTGACAGATATTTTTAGCTCGGCAGCACAGTACAGAACACTCATCTGGAAATTAAATACAATGAGAGTGCTAAGAGACGCAGTAGTTCCATTATGAAATGACTCAAATTATTCCTGGCTGTTCTTGTCATTTGCTTGTCATTTTGGCAGCACTTTTTGCGTTTCCGACCTGATCAGAACTGTTTAACATGCTTCATTTTGCTTCAGTCTTCTGACTGTGCTGTCAGCTGTCAGCTCCATTGCTTTTTCTGTGTTTGTAATATTATGCTTTGATTACAACTGCACACCCATTCCCCCACCTCTCTCTCTCTCTCTCTCTCTGTCTCTCTCTCTCCGTTTTCTCCTCTTTTATCAGATAGCAACGGCCTGAGCGAATGTTCCTGTGACAGCGTTGCCTTGAGACAGAAGGTGGCTGCACTGTGAATGTGAGGAAAAGAGAAAAGAAAGAGATTGCTTCCAGATTGCCCAGGCACCAAAAAAGAGACACTTTTTTCATTTCCTACCTGGCCTACGAGAAAAAAAAAAAAACGCAAGAAGGAGGTAAAGAGTGCTGAGGAAGGGGATGGGGAAATTGCTGGGCACAGTGCAAAGAAGTGAAATTGTTTAGTCTGGGAACCTGCC
This sequence comes from Haemulon aurolineatum, assembly GCA_038406115.1. Lineage (NCBI taxonomy): Eukaryota > Metazoa > Chordata > Actinopteri > Lutjaniformes > Haemulidae > Haemulon > Haemulon aurolineatum. The sequence continues at coordinate 16,249,691 of JBCAUF010000046.1, read as the reverse complement.
TGAAGGGCTGGGCTGAAGCTTGAAAAGTTTCTCAAAGAAAAATCTCAACCAATTTAAAAAAAAAAAAAAAAAAAAAACGAAGAAAAAAACTAATTAAAAATGAAAAAAAAGGTTGAATGCGCAGGTAGGTGATGAAGTTTATTTTGTAATTAGAAAAGGGGAGTCAAGTTTGAGATACACACAGAGATTGTCTTCCTCAGATATTAAGCTACAATTTCTTTTCACTCTTTTTTATGTTCTAGTGTTAAATTTTAGTTTTCTAGATATATTCAAAAACAAAGTGTTTTTTTCTTTCTTGAATCTTCATGGCCTTAATTTGAAGGGCGCCAGAAACTTTTTACAGAGTTAAAGTCTGACGTCTGGTTAGGAAAAAAAAAAAAAAGCAAACAAAATCAGTCTCTTGGACCACATGGAGGGTGCAAGACACTGGATGAGTTGTTCTAAAGAGGAAAAAAGAATCTATCACATAAGCTGTACAGATTTAATAGAGAAGAGCTTTTTTTCGTTTCTTCATTAGAAGAAAACTTTGATAATTATTATGTCAGAGGTAACTAAGTGTCAGAAGAAAACAAAATGTCTGTTGGGGAAAAAGACTCTGGGGCGGGTAGTGGGGTGGGGGGGAGCTTTGAAGAGATTTTTCACAATGAGGAAAAAATGAAAAACATAAGAAAACATGCTGCATTGTGGATGCAGTCTGTTGCAAATGCTGAACTTGTTTTTTATTATCATAATTATTATTTTACATGGCAAAGTTGCTGTCAATGACATTAGTGCTTTTTATCTGCCACATTTTACCTTTTTTATGAGCTTTAAGATGTTTTTAGCCCGCTTTGCTTGTCACACTGCAAAAAGAAAAAAAAAAAAGAAGAAGAAAAAAACGATAAAATGAACAAAAAAAAACTACGGAAAAAATTCTGGCAGTGAAATAAAAATTCAGTAGATTCAGTAGGAGCTTACGGTTTAAACCAATCAGTGCAAAAGCAATAGAAGAAATTGTTGACAATTTCTGTAGTCTTTCCTAGTTGTGGATCAAATGCAGCCCATGGATGGCCATTTTTATACCAAAGATGAAGAGACACTCTGAACCAGAGTTTTTTTGTTTTGTTTTGTTTTGTTTTCCTTTTCATTTTTCAGTTTGATTTTGTTGTTGTTGATGTTGTTGTTGTTGATGATGTTAATGTTGATATTGTTGTTGTTGTTGTTGCTGTTGTCGTTGTTTTTTATTTGACCTTGATGGCCGGACCAGTCCTTACTATCCTTCTTGACATCTTCTTTTCACCGGGTTTAAGCTAGTTTTCCACGGTTGTCCAAGCTGTTACATACACACACACACACACACACAGACAGACACATGCACGTACACATGTACACACACACACACACAGATACACATATCTAAACATGCACACACCTACTGTACATACACACACATCAAACAGTATTTAAAGTGTGATGCAACCAGTGGCAGTCCTACCAAAAGTCCTTTTCCTTCTTCTCTTCTCTTCTCTTCTCGTCTTTTCACTACTTGATATGTCTCGTCACTTTTTCAATGCTTTCACACACCGTGGGTGCATTCCACCTCTCTCTCTCCCTCTCTCTCTCTCTCTCTTTCTCTTTCTCTCCTTCACTCTCTCTCTCTTTCTTTCTCTCTCTCTCTCTCTCTCAGATCCTGCAGGGAAACTTTAGGAAACAGATTGGGGAATGTTGCTTGCTATGCTCCGTGGTCGTTGACACATTGCTTCCAGCTTTGTCCTCTTAGAGATTTCAGTCCTCAGTCCCTTTAATTATCTCTTTAATTCAACCATAACTAACTCAACCATCCCTCAGCATACTGAGCTCCACTGTTGAACTGGGAATCTCCCAGCTGCTGTTTGACCTCATGTTTATCTCGTGTAGATATCACCAAACATAAACCACTGTTTTGAGTACCAGATGAGTGTTGTTTGCTGCATATTGTTCATCAGGTAAGTTGTTAGTCACAAAAAAGTGTATAAATCTTTAGTGATGATTGCATAAACTTTATGGCACTGTATGACGCGAGAGAGGGAGTAGACATACTTAAAAGAATAGATAGATATTTTTCAGAAATAAGCTTATTCACTTTTTTGGATTTCACTCTCTTGTTTGTAGGGTGGATATGAAGCTACTGCCAGCAGCTGGTTAGCTTAGCTTAGCACAAAGACTGAAAACAGGGGGAACAGCTAGCCTGGCTGTGTCCAAAATCCGTCCACCAGCACCTGTAAAACTAACTAATTAATACGTTATATCCTGTTTATTTAACCTGTACAAAAACAAAACAAAAAAAAACACATTATGGTTTTAGAGGGGTTTCTGTGATGGACTGGGGTCACCATGAAGATGACAGCCAACCAGCAGAGACTCCAGGAATCTACTGTGAGAATTCCTTTAAAACACGCCTGAACAGAAGCTCTTTTATTCAGTGCGAGGACGTCTGTAAACCAGGGAACTTTGCTTTGTAAGACCTGTTTGCATTGCAAGACCACCATCACTCCGTGACACTAACAAGGCATGGGAGAGGTGTGTTTAAAGGCCTGTCTGTTCTGATCATTTGGCCGACACAAGTAGGGGAGGTCAGCACACCTGTGGGAACCAACTAGGCTCCTCACCAGCCATAACAAGATGTTGATGGCAGCTCCTTTCCTCGACCCCACCGCTGAGTGTCACTTACACCCCTGGTTGTCCCAATTTGTTGCACAAACAACCCCCGTCTCATCTTATCCTGTCTTTCCGTCCCGGAGCTGTGTGAGCTTTTCAATGATTTCATCTCTGAGGATTGTCCCTCCCCCTCCCGAAGAAATTGCCTGTGGGACAGCGGCCATTTCTGCCCCCATTACAGCAGCCCGTGTGTGTCGGGAGCGCTGTGTTTCTGCTCTGTTCGCCCATGTCGGCCCGCACTGCCCCACTGTGGTGCTACAGCACTAAAAAGACCCGTTTTTTTCCCTGCTCCACTGGCACCATTAATGTGCCATGGCCAAGCCAGGCTCCTTTTGCTCTCATTTTCCCTCATTCTCTCCCTCTTCGCCCTCTCTCTGAGGTTTCTTCTCTTTATTGGATGGTGCAGAAGCAGAACCACAAACCAATTTCAGTCACTCTCGCAATGAGGCTTGACGGGCCCAATTTGTCTCCCTCCGGGGCAATAGGATCCACTCCAGTGTCCCTCAAAAGACCCTTTTCTTCCAGACAGAGAGGGAGCTTTTTGTTTGGTGACAATTGCAATTGAGCTCTTGCAGTTCATGTGACTCCTTCAAAGTCCAGCGCTGCATTTCAGGACATGATGGCATGTTGCGCACATTGCAAGGCGAGCTATGTCATCATGCGTGGCAATGTTTGTAACGAACAATCACATTGTACATCGAGTGCCTTTAAACGAAGCTTCCAAATGATTCCAAATTATCTGTGTGATAGTTTAAAGAAAAAAAAAAAAAAAGCACACGGAAGAGCTTGTTTGATTCAGTTGTGCTTAAGAAACTCTACACAACATCGAAGCCACTCTATGGTGCTAAAGAGGAAGCAGTCTCGGGCTTGTGCCTTCATTGTGTTCACTGATCTCTGTGACGAGCCGGCCACTGTTGACCATTTGGCCGTGAAGTCTCTCTTAACGGGCCACCTGTCCACTTGACGACACACAGAAGGAACAGGCACACGGGTTCCTGAGGTGAACCACACCGTCAAAGCCATACGTACATTATCTTTTTCCTCAGTCGCGATGTAAATATCTGCCGCCAGTTCCTTTTCTTCCGCCCACCAAACGGAGGTCAAAAGCCAATCGTGTCATGGAAGCTGTCTCTCAACGACCGTTCAGCTGTTTATTGTTCAATCAGCTCAACACCTGCGCTTTTCCTTTCATCTGATCTGACACTCAACACTGGAGTTCACTTGCCTCTAGGCCGTGATTTGCTCTTATCTCCAAATGAACTGACAAACGTTGGGTTTTAGAGCTCCATCGACGCGTCCTCCTGACTCATCTGTCCGTCATTGTCGTATGTGCCGACTGTGTTCCATTTCTGAGTCATTTTAAGTGTCCTAATTAAACAACCGAGCTGCTAAACTATAACTTCACCAGTTTTAAGCTAGTGTGTGTGTGCCTGTGTGCGTGTGTGAAGAGTTGTTCCACTCACCGGTTCAACTTTTAGCAAGGTTATGAATACAGCATAGTTATAACCAAGTTCTCCCAACTTTAGCAGCTGTTTTATAGAGTACAGAGGACATTTTTGGAGTATAATAGGACTCATAATGCAGGAGTTGCACATCGGAGAGCAGAGCGTCCTACAAATGGCCTGAGATTCAATAGTAATGACATTATGGGAAATAGGATTACAAATAGCCAAGAGATTATGGGAAAAACTGCACAACAAATAACATCAGCTCTATTTTGCTAATGGAGATTCAAGGAAGAAAAAGATGTTAAGGCAGGTGTTTGCTTTTGGTGTACGGTACCAATATTTCACAGATCTGAAAGATTACTGGACTGAAGTTAAAAAAAACAAAAACAGAAATGGCTTTTCTCTTAATAGCACAAAGCATAATGTACCTTTTCAGAATACCAATACCTTCGTGGAAGTGAACAGAAGGCACGCTTGCAATTTTAAGGAGGCTGAAGCAGAAACGCTCTGCTCAGCCCATGTGTCAGCACAAACCAGGAGCAGGCTATATACCAAGAAAAAAAGTGTGTCTATGTGTGTGTGTCGGTGAGAGAGAGAGAGAGAGGGAGAGAGAGAAAGCAAGCAAGAAAGAAAAAGGATCATTAGCTCTTTTTGCCGGGCAGAAGCCGTCATAGCCTGGAGTTTTTCCGTCTTCGTGCAGCCATGTATCCCCCCGCACAAGACTCCAAGAGGTGACGAGCTTGACCCATCGCTAATTAGTGACACGCTCTTCTTTTCCTACACCGTCACACCGAGGCACACTCTCTCCTTTTCTAGACAGTCGCTCATAATTTTCCACCTCTCCACCATTTTTTTTTTTTACGTACACCCACCGTAGACCTGCTTGCATCAGTTGAATTCCCTTCCTTCTCCCTCTTCAAGTCTACATTTGCATCCTTTTCAGAAATCCTTCCGAAATGAACCTTAGAGAAGATAATGGCCAGTAATCCAAGGGGCCAGTTCCACTAAATTTGCAAACTGACATACTCTTGTGATGATTTTGACTGCACCACTTTTCTTTAATACTTGTGACCAATGTATGAGTGAGTGAGAGCCCTCCAGGACTTTATCAGCGATGATAATTTGTGAAACGTAATGCTGGCACCAGCTTTGTTTTTCGTTTTTTGGTAACAGGCTCATGGATTTTTTTTAGGAAAAGTTGCCACTTTCATTATTTTCTCTTAGCAGGGACAGCAGGTTGGATATGTGATGTCCTTGTTGGCTTGGCATTCATACTGCTGAATAAAGGTCAGGGTGATGTCGTTTGCTGCCAAAAAGTTTATGCAATCATATATGAAGTATTTTATTGAGTATATTTTTCTGAGAACTGTTTATCAGTGACAATATATAAATTAACACAATGCAGTAAATCTCACTCATCTGCTTTACCCGTTAAAGTCTAATCAGATGCACAGAAGTGCTGTTGGATGCAGGCAGAAGTTAGAGTTGTACAATTGGAGCGAATATGGGGAACATCCCATTTCCCATCAGTCCTCTTTGAATAACACACCCACACCTACAAGGTAAATCTGATCTTCTGCGGGCTTAACTTCTCTGAGATACCTGATAAATACAGATCTTGAGACTTTATCTACATCCTGGTTTTCTTCTGTGTCAGTTTTCCAAGGCGAGGTGCTTAC
>JBCAUF010000046.1:16207541-16219248 GCA_038406115.1 Haemulon aurolineatum | reverse complement strand
TCCACCTTGTGGCTTGGACCTCGTCTCGCAGCGCTGAACGGCTGCCCGGCACACAGGCTTGAACAAACACATGCCCGGCCGCCCACACCCACCCCAGAGCCAAAAGTAAAATAGGGCCGGTGAAATGAGCTTAACAAAATCTCTCTCAAACATGTAGACCGGTGGATTGTAAAGTTCGACACTGTGAGCCCCCCTCAGACAAAACTGAGACAAGTGGGCCCCGTTTTGAAGCCTGCATTTGTTTGCATTTTGGAAAACTGGGAGCATTAAAATGCCAAATCAGCTATAATCAGTTCTTATTTAAAATGCCCCCATGGAGTACAGACAGCTATCTCTGAATTACTTTAAAACTGGAGACATAAAACTAATGCCATAGCACACCTAAACAAACAGAGATGACTACCTCCCCAGTCACCCTCCCATACATGAACTGCACTGTTCACTTTCATATTCTATGTAGAGATGTTGTTGGTTTTTATTTTATTTTAATTTTATTTATTTTATTTATACCTTACTGTTTTGATATTTATTGTATGTGTGATTGATACTATGGAGTAGCAACATAATTTCATTATACGGACGTATAATGACAATAAATCAATTCAACTTGAAAACGCGGACATCTATAATATGTACAGCAGGGTGGTTGGATTGTGTCATGAATTACACACAGTGATGTTTGTCATTTTTTTAAAGTAATTTTTAGTAAAGAAAGTTAAAGTTTGTCAAAAAAAAAAAAGAAAAAAAGATGAGTCATAATAGCAGGGATTAATCAACTGAGCTGTTCACAGAATCGGTGCCCCTGCACAGACGGCAGGCTCGCAGTCAGCACTGATGGCTTCGGTGTCTGTTCTGTTCAATCCTCAGAGTGCCGCGAGCTAATCTGGCTAGAAAACACACCGATAATCTATGATCAACAACATAAATATGTATTATTTTGTACGCGGTAAATGATGAAATATGCGTCTCACGCTTGCCAACTCTTATGATTTCCCTGCCCGTCTCCCAGCTGGTGTCCTGTGACAGACACACACAGACCCACAGGCTGCATGCGACGCACCACCTTTTAGCGTCATTGTTACAGAACATGCAGGATGACTCGTGCCTCTGATGTATGGCTCGTACACAAACTGGCGTCCTGTGAGTCCCAACCATATTACTGTAAAACTACGTCATTACAAAGACTACGCACTCAAAAAGTCGCAGAAGTGACGTTGTCCCAATAAGGTCCCATGGGGCACACCGGAAGCGGAGAGACTGCCTCCATATAAGGACCCATCTTTTTCTACGCCTACACTAACACAGGCTCGCCAATAGCATTACAAGAGCCGTTAATAAAGCCCACTGAGCCGATGGCGTAAGAAGGAGTGGACGTCCTGTGCGGAGAGTTATAGGCTCCGGGGTCGCGGGGTCAGGACAGAAACCTGACTTCACGCCTCGAGTATGCAGAGCAAAAACACATGTCGGCAAAGGCCCCGGCAATACTCGTGTAACTTATGGGTGTTACGGTGGACTTAACCTCTGCGTGTCTTCAATAAAAACCGACACGGTGAGATATGGAGAGTGACTCTCGCCACTTCCTATGTCATCCTTGATTAACGGAGAGCCTGGAGCCTCTCCAGAAAAAACATGAAGCGGGGAGGAGTGTAATTTAGTGACTTGGAACAGACACCTAAATGAGTTTAGTGTGTCAAAAAAAAAAAAATAAATCCAAATTAAATGTGAAGCCAGCAGTTGACAGCTCTAAATAAGATCTGAAAGGTGTGACCACTTTGAAGTAAATCAGACTGTTTGCTTATGCTTACGGCCTATAGGTGAAGCCTCTGGTTAAGCTATTTTAGAGCATGTCATTTCAAGCCCTGCTCTGCTCGGTTTCAGCCTTTTAATGACATGCTTCAAGACTTTGAGAACCACATGAGCATGCCCGAGAAGGAGAAGAAGAAGAAGAAGACGACGAGAAAAAGAGAGAGACAGAGAGAGAGAGAGACAGACAGGCAGAGAGAGAGAGAGAGAAAAAAACTGTCCAGCCCCTCTGAAGATTTCCTGTTTCATGAAACGTGCACATACTGTGAGTCATATAGGGCAAGTCCTGCCTGGTGTGTTTACTCTGCTTCTTCTACCCGGAGCTGTGAAGGCGTCTTTTTTTTTGTTGAGGAGGGAGAGAGAGAAAGAGAGAGCAACAGGCGGACCGACAGAAAGTCCGCGGAGTCTGGATATTAACTCGCTTGTCAAGGCTTCGCTAAATTAATGAGAAGGAGGGGAGCGTATAGTCCGTCTCTAAATGGAGCTACTTCGGTTTTCCGCTTTTTGGTGTGGAACGATACTCTTTGGTAGTATTGTGCTCGAGGAGGCGGGTGAGTCCAACTTCAAAACTTCACAAAAGTTGTCAAAGCTGCTGCTGCTGCGGCGGCGCACTTTCGGGAGAGTCTGTGAGGCGTCACAAACTGTCTTCTTTGGGAAATTATGCGAAACTATACTCAATATTTTTTTAACAAACTGCTTTTACGCGGGCCTGTAGTATGATAGTGCATGGTTTTTAATTAAATAAACTGCTCAAAACAAAACTCAAACAATCAAAAGTGCGCAGCAGGACATTTAGCCTTAAAAGCCTTTGTTTTACTTGATGGCATTATCACTAATCCTACGTCTTCCTGTAATGTAAGTTAATTTCTGTTTACACTGTTAACCTCTGACGTCAGTGTGACTGGGTGCCACTGTAGTTTTTTTTTTTTTGTTTTTTTTTTTTGTAAGGGCGAGGGAGGGTGTGTGTGGGGGGGCATCACCTGTTGCAAGTCACAGCCTTTAAAGTCCCCCTCAGATGGCTTCTATCCATCTTTGATCTGTCAGGTCCGGTGCCCCACCCCGAGGAAGACAGTGTTTTACCTTCATCTGTCTCAGGACTCAGTCCCAGCGGCACCAAGTGGCTTTGGCTGCTCCTAATCCTCTTTCCCCCTCTCTGCAATTATATGTAGCCCTGGGTGACAATTACTACCATTCATCCCTTTCCATAGCCCGCCCCCTGGGTTTAAATGACATGCTCTTTCAGAGGAGTTGCTCTAATGATATAATTACTCCGGCTCAACCACCTTCCCACCACCAGCACTCAGGCATGGACTATCCCCCCTCAGTGCTGATTTACTTCAAAACACCTCACCAACCCGCCAGGCAGAGCTTTAAATTGCTCTGTCGAGTGGTTTAGTCTGGAAGTTCGAGTGTAATATTTTGATGTTTTTATTTGGGAGTCTCTCCGATAAGACGAGGCCAGGAAGAAATACCCGTCTGCAATATCCTGCCCCCATCTTGCCAGACCATATGCAAGGCAGGAACAGGATGCCGGTGACATACAGTGCTCTATATTTGCTGCACTTTCACGCTGCAGGTTGTACAGTATTTCTGTTGCTGCAAGCCGCAGGTCTGGCCCCACCCGGCAGATTTTGCGAGGTGACACAGTGGGCTTTTTGTGGCAGGTTGAGTTGGAGCACACACACACACACACACACATATGAACACCTACGCACGCACAGCACCTTTTCGTCAAGTCGGTGTGAAGGCAGAGGCGAGCGCATGCCGAACAAACTTCTTCACTGTCTCCCCCGTCGAGAGGTCTGCTTTCACTTCTCACAACTCTGACGCGCCTCACTTTGAGGTCACGTGATCAAAGTCTTGCCAGTGCCGTCTTGTCTTCACGCAGCTAGCTACGCGGCTACGGCTTCAGACGACAGCACACGTGTTTGTGTGCAATGCTTCTTCAGATGGTGGCCTTTGAGATGCAGTCTTGGTTTGGTCTCGTTGTTTTGTTCCCTGATGCACAGAACAGGTGCACTTCCTGTACACATCCACACAGTGTGTAGCTGAAGTGTCGTTTTGTGGTTTTACAGTCACATGTTTTTCTCATTTCCCCTGTATTCGTGATTAGCTGCTCGGTTTCAGTTTATTTTTCAGTCTGTGTGATTTCTCAACTCTAAGGAGGATCCTGGAGGAGTGAAGGCTTCGCCCTCTGTTTACTCAATAGACTTGCAACAAGTGGCCTGACTTTATCTTCATCGTACCACTTGAGTCCAAGTTGTGTACACTCTTACAAATACATCATGTACTGGCACAATCTCGTGGGACTGACTGCATGACTCATTCTTTCCTGAGCCATCCTGGGAAATCTGGAATCTCCTCTTTTAGGAACATTTCCAACTCTTAAAGCCGCAAGATCCACTTTCCACTCGTACTTTGTATGTGGTGGAGGGGAGCACTCTTGTTTAGGAAAGGGAAAATCAGGAAAGAGAGGTGAGGTTGTTGACCTTCCTTGTTGCTCCATATCTCCTCTCCGTGCCAAACGGAGGCATGCTGCCTGGCAGATTTTTATCATTAATAGCCTCGCAATACAGCGACAGACTGCAGTCCGGAGAGCTCCTGCGCGAATACAAATACTCACTGACATGCACATAGCGCACGTACACACACGCACATACATTTATGCCTCCCTCCAAACATTCATAGACACTGATGCGTAACGTCGCCCTCCTTTTTTTTTTTTTTTTTTTTGATATTCATGAACAGAGTTGGCACAGCACCTTTCCACATGGGGAGCCGACTCATCGGCTTGACAAATTAGAGGCTTCTCAGCGAGGAGATGCATCCGTGTTCCCTTTGTTTGTTGTTCTTGCCTGTCTGGCAGTTGTCTCCTTAGATGATTATCAAACCCACAGGCACTCATCACACAATCCTGTCTGTCTCGCTGATATGGGTCTGCCTGCCGGCAAAGTCAAGTCTGAACAAGACCAAAGGAGGTGGATGCCACTGCGCGTTGCTCTTATTGTTCAGACTTCACTGGGGAGAAAAATCTGTCCACCCCACTAGGATGAAATAGTTTGAATTTTTTCGTGGTTGGGTTGAATATCTTCTCCTACTTATCGGCACATTCCAAAAGACTCCCACCTTTTAATTAAATTTGAAGCTTTTCTTTCTTTTTAATACCAATAAATATTCCTGTAAGTGATCGTCATGGAAGTCTGGGAGTCTGCTTTGTGTTTCCACAGAGTAGGGTAGGCTGAACCTTCTTTGTACCCGACTCAACGTCTCTCCTCTCTCACTCGTCCTCTCTTTGTGCAGAGGCCAGTGCGATGAAGATAAAAAGGCTGTGCAAGTTCTGTGATGTGCGGGAGACCACCTGCCCGGGTAAAAGGAGCTGCAAAGTGGGGTGCGAAATCACGGCCATCTGCCCCGATGAACAAGACGTGTGCGTCAGTATCTGGTAAGAGTCCACTCATCTAAACACAACGGCTGGATATCCGAGCCATATTCCTGTATACATAGAAGCAAGAGTTTTGTTTTCAGACACAAGTGAATGATTAAGTTTCTCAGGTCATGGACAAACAAATGAGTGAGGAAATGAGAGCATGATAGATCCAATCAGATTGGCATAATTTCCTAGAAGTGGCCCATTCCTCTGAGCACTTTGCTGCTATAGGCAGTCGACTTGGATTATGACAGCACATGGGCGCCTGACCACTCATCAGCATCCAATCTGACTCTGAATGTGAGCAGCAGCAGAAAGCAGATTTGTGTTGGCGTTAAAAGCTTAAGGCTGCCGCCGCTGTTTCTCATTATATTAGCAGTGTTGCGGGCATGCTACGGGCTGAGATCAGCAGAAATGGACAGCGGCACCTCTTTAAAATGTTCCTCGTGACGCCGCTCAGCGGGGAGGCGGAATTTGAATATGTATATTTGTGCGGGTTCAGGGTTTTCCTTGTTTCCTGTTTGTAATGCTGTTTCACACTCACGCTGTTTGTAACTGTGACTTCTGTATTTCGGTCATTTACATAATGCTGAGAATGTGGTCTGCTGAAAGAGACAAATATGCCATTTACAGTTACAGCTTTATCACTGTACGGCTGAAAAATTGCCTTATTTGCACATCTGTAGAGCCGCCATCATTTTGTTGTTAAATGATAATGCGGCACTCTGAAAAGGGGACTTCATTGTCAGAATAGCTGTGAGCAAATACCACAAATCAAACTTAATCCACTAAACGGCGGTATTTTTCTATGTGTGTTTTTCTCTTTCCAAGGAGGAAGAAAGATAACAACATCACCTTTGATACAGTCTGCCACAACCCAGCTCAGAAGCTGTATGGCTTGGTCCTGGAGGATTACAACAACAGCAAGTGTGAGATGAAAGAGAGAAAGGGCATGGGCTCACAGTTCTTTATCTGCTCGTGCTCTGAGGATGAGTGCAACGAGGACATCTTCTTCAACTCCTGTAAGTTCAGACACAATTAGACACTTAAGACACGCAAAAAACAGCTAATCCTTTATTTTTTTTAATCTCCCCTCAAGCTTACAATGAGTTCTTCATCCAATGTATTTTTAGTAGTGAGCAAGTAAGATGTATCAATCCTGGCTGTAGCCTTACACTGGATGGACAGACATGAGAGTGGTATTGATCCTCACATCAAACACTTGGCAAAACAAGGAAATGAATTATTGCTATGAGCTGTACAAAGTTAAATTATTACATTAGTTCCTCATTAGTCTCCCACTCTTGCAACAGTAGCTTTCTTGCACAGTGGAGCAATAGTGTGGCAACCCTGTTTTTTGCATGTAAAAACGGGACTCTTTGTTTCTTAGATCTACGAAACACAACATGCTAACGTCATCGTCATGGTCAGCCTAATAACATTATGCCAGTCCCTATCAGCTTGTCATGTAAGGCGTCACGCATGAATGCACACACGTGTGCGCCGTAATGCTCTCCAGATACATGATTACAAACAGGTTTTCTGGAGACACTGGCTTGTAGACTCCAGTTACAACACTGGGCCTGGAATCAGATGTATTTTGACTACAGCATCCAGGCAATAATAACACTGAGGTACATTTCCGAGACCTGGCTCTTCACAGAGAGCCAAATTGAAAGCATCTGCACAGTGCAAACCACGTAATGGAAATACATTCTCTCAGTCTCGAGAATGTCTGTGTGCACTCTGTAGCTTCTCAGTGACTAACATGAGACAGTGTTGTAATGAAGGAGCTCGAGCAGAAACAACAACTACAAGATACCAAATGCTAGTAGATTTTGGGAATGCACTTCTTGCTCCACTTTCACTTACGGTATTATTTTTCCCGTAACTGATGGATAAATTTAGGACACTGCAGAAAAACATCTCAAAGCAATTACTTAAGTCAGAGGAAATACCGAAGTTGTTTGTCACATACCAGCTGTAATACCTCAGAGTTGCCATGTTCACAGTAAACCCTCTCTCCAAACCATTGTACTACTGCCCTGTCAAGACAGCTAACGGCCTTTTTAATCATGCTATTAGAAATACTTTTACAAAAACTTTTACAAATGGCATAGTGTATACAAAAGGAGATGTAACTTGAGAAAAAGTCATAATAATATTAAAAAGATCAGTTATTTACACTTAAAATGACTTGATTAAACACAGACCAAATGTGAGGTTAATATAGCATCAATGCAATACTGTTGTTGAATTTTTACCAAGCACCAAGAGTCTGTTTCAGCCCAGTGTTGGTGTTTATTTTTACATAAGCGTCGGGTTACTGGACCAAAACAACTCTTCTGTTGGCTGGTTTTCCACCAGCATTCCCCCAAATTTAACATTAAGACTCACTGTAATTCACCCACAGAGCCTTCTCTCCTCAACATTCAATATTTCATACTCTAAGTGAGGGTTTTTGGCCGAGGCTGAGCGAATCCAGGAGGCACAGTGACAGGTTTGTTGTGAGAAATAGCTTCTCACTCTATGAAAATAAAAACAAACTGGCTGGGGCCATGTTGAGGATTTCAGACATGTGGTTTCCTGTTTAGAAAAAAAAAAAAATTAGAGGGAACCAGAGGGCTTGACTGGGCAGTCAGCTAGATGCCTTCCCCATTCGTCCTCCTCCCTTATTTCAACCCAACTCTGCTCCTCACATCCACACTTTGCTCTAAAACAAGTTTCTTATCATGGTTTAAGTAAAATGTGAGCATATTTCTGCTTTAAAACTCACATTTTGCACCCAAAATCAACTTATCTTTACATCTAAAAGTGGAAGATGTTTAGGAAAGTTGTGTGGCACTTAGAGCCACGAGACAAGACGACGTATAAAATATTAAATTTAGAACTCATCAGACTGTGGAGCAATTGGGGTTTTCTAGTTTAGTGTGTTGTGTCTGTTGATATAGTTTTTATAGGTCTTCTTTTACGACTGCAGCTTCAAATACTGGACCATAAACACAGCACAAGCATAAACTTTCACTGTTGGCCAAAACCGTAGCAGCTCCCAGACACACCACGTTCTAAATTATAAGAATCAGACATGCACTATAAAGAGACACAATATGTGGTTGACTGGGTCAGGGTTTGGAGCAGCTTGCTTTTGTGGCGCAGACACTAACTTTAGCCTCCTGATGCTTATAGACATTCCACAGGGATGGGTCAGGTTCCTCTGCTGCTCGGAGAATATTACTTTACTCTGTGCTACAGTAGATGCTGATCTGCTCGGAAGGAATTTGAGTTTTATTTCTTTTTATTGTGGGGGACAAATTGTTTTATTTACATGACCGTTTCACAAGTACAAGTGGAGAAATACACTGTTCAAAAAAAGGCAAAACAAACTGTAAACACAACACTGACATAAAGTCTGTCATTTAGTGCTGCGCAGATAGCATATCGTGGGTTTATCAGAGCATTTTTGCAAACAGCTGCCTGCTGCCGATGCCAAAACACTGCAGGAGAACTGCAGAGCTGAGCAAAAAAAGGTTCACATTGTCATTTTCGCCATTGGAGATGTAAAATTATAATTCAGCGTTGCTGTAAACTTGATATACCACTATGCATATATGTGGGCATCTTTATCCTGATCTTAATCCTTCGTCTTTTGTTCCCTCAGACATGGATTTCCAGGTGGCGGCAGTCATCTTAGTGAGCCTGTTGCCTCTGCTGGCCATGGCTGTCATCGTCATCACTTCCTTCTACTGTTATCGGGTCTACCGCCAGCGGCAAGCCAACTCCAGGCGCAAGAGGGAGTTCAGCGACGGCCGCCCGATGATAGACGAGGAAGGCTCAGACAGCAGCTCGACGCACGCCAACAACCTCAACCACAACACAGAGCTGCTGCCCATCGAGCTGGATGTTCAAGTCGGAAAGGGACGCTTTGCCGAAGTGTACAAGGCCAAACTTAAGCAGGGCTCCTCTGTGAGCGAGGAGCAGGGCTTCGAGACGGTGGCTGTCAAGATTTTCCAGGGCGACGAGTACGCCTCCTGGAAGAATGAAAAGGAAATCTTCTCGGACGCGGACTTGAGACACGACAACGTGCTTCACTTCCTGACAGCGGAGGAGAGGAAGGGGCAGAGGCAGTACTGGCTGATCACAGCCTACCATCCGAGAGGCAACCTCCAAGAGTACTTAATCCACCACATTGTCAACTGGCACGACCTTTGGATGCTGGGGGGCTCGCTGGCACGCGGAGTGGCTCACCTTCACAGCGACCACACCACCTGCGGCCGCTACAAGGTGCCCATCGCGCACAGGGACATTAAGAGCTCCAACATACTCGTGAAGAGCGACCTGACCTGCTGCCTGTGTGACTTTGGCCTCGCCCTGCGCCTGGACAACACTCTGTCTGTGGATGAGCTGGCCAACAGCGGGCAGGTAAAACCTTCTAATCCTACATTTTTTCGGGGGGAGGAGGGGTTTATTTGGTTTGACTTGGATTTTGATCCCCTTAGCGATAAAAAAAAAAAAAAATCCTCCTGTTTTAATGTTCACTGGCACCCCAGACACAAGCCATTTCAAGCCCTGTCATATATTTCTTTGAAGATATTTGTCAGACCCTAAAAAGAGCCGCGCTATCAGTCAAACATTTCATTTCTGATCCCCTTCTCTCAGGGACACCATCTCCTAATATTTGGCACCCTCTATATCTTGGCCCCCAGATGGCTAATGCTGATAGAAATGGTGCTGTAAGTGTTCTTAGCTTGTCGTTTTATTATGTTCACAAGACAAACAGGCCTGATTGATTCTTAATGGACTCATTACGCTGATGTAATAGGCCGGAGTCTTATTACAGTCTGTTATGAAAATGACTCATTATGAGAAGGCCTCACCCTTTGCTGCGCAGCACACCTAATGCATTGTAATGTCGCCAGTGCGTTCGGATGAAGCGCCGGTGAACACATTTTCCAAGGTGGTAATTACGTGAGGACAAGCAACGTGCTGTTGAGCTCGGAGCTCTCTTTGTTTTTCCAATTATGTTATACATCAAACATGTTTTGAATCAGATGGATGTGATATGACATCTTGCTACAGCACAAAATAACCACCTGTCACTTGATTAATGCGGATAAACAACGCTTACTGCTGAGATGGTCCACTTAGCTATGCTTTTTCAGCAAAACAACTCCTGATTACTCACAAAAAGGTAGTCGTTGGTTTAAAAAAAGTGACTTAATTGTGGGGTTTACCAGCTCCCTGTTGTGTACAAAACAATATTATACATCGTCTGTGGTGTCAAGGACTTTAATGAGATAGGAATCTTTTCCTTAATGTTTTTTCCTCAGGTGGGCACAGCCAGGTACATGGCCCCAGAAGTCTTGGAGTCCAGGATCAACCTAGAAAACATCGAGTCCTTCAAACAGGCCGATGTTTATTCTATGGCTCTTGTTCTGTGGGAGATCATCTCCAGGTGTAACGCCATCGGAGGTAAGATGAGATCAGACACGGGAGACTGTGAGATGAAATGCTGTTTTGATCGGGGCCACGACAGCGCTGTTGGATGCAGATCACAGTCACAGGATTTAGTGTTGCAGAGGAGCTGCCACAATGATGCCACAATGAGCGGAATTACTTCATGGTAGTTTTAGATAAATATTTGAATATGAAAGCTAATGCAGCTCGTATTTTGTGGAATTTTTAAATGTGTTGGCATGTTTACTTTTTATGCCAAATAATTTCATCATGTGCAGTTCAAAGAGCAGTCAGGCCGTGAACCCAATCAAAACATTTTGCCTTTTAAGGATGAGCAACTTTTAGTAAACTGATAAATTAGGCTTTAAATCAATTATTAATTGGTAAAACATTACTGAAGGATTAAGTGAATAAATAAAATCTGCAATAAAAATGCTCATCTATATAGTTTTAGAGACACATTTTGACTGTGTGTAGCTGTGTTAAAGGAGGATGTGGACTCCAAAGCAGGCTTATGTCAATTGTGTCATTTTCACCACAGAAAACATTTGAATAAGAGTCTGTGATACATTTTAACTCGTGCCCCTTCACATAATACTGCGACATCTAGAACTGGTCTGAAGTCAGTGTTTTAGCCAGAGTAGATCAGCAGATTTTTACTCTCATGGATATTTTTAACAATTCCTGGAAGATGGATTTCTTAAAGGAATAGTCTGACATTTTGAAAAATACACCTTCTAGCAGAGAGTTCAATGAAAACATTGATACCACTCTCCTAGCTCAACTTATCGTAGCTTAGCATGAAGGCTAGAAACAGGAGGGAAAAGCTAGCCTGGCTCTCTCCCAAGGTGACAACAAATCTAATGTGAGATCTAATGGTGCCCTATGATCTTGTCATCACTGTGGAGTTGCAAAGCCACTCGATAAGGCAGCTGCCCCCTCCAGTCCAGCACATCGCATCATTTAAAAGCACAGCTTGACAGGCAGACATGAGAGCAGTACAGATTCTTACCTCCAATTCTC
>JBCAUF010000046.1:16138683-16148844 GCA_038406115.1 Haemulon aurolineatum | reverse complement strand
TTTTTTTTCGGTAGATGTTTCTCTGTTCCAACACCAGACCCATTTTATGCCATTGTCACCCCAGCACATGCCAGCGGTTGCCGTAGGAATTATCTGTACAATAAGCGAGCTTTGTTCCGAAAATGCCACAGTATGTGTGCGAGCCCTTCATCTCTCCATTTTTTTAACTGAGGGCTGACCTGAGAGTTGTTGGCATCAGCACAAAGGCTCACATGGTGAATGGAGGCTTTCTCTTCCCCATTCTAACAAGGCAGCCTACCCATTCAGGCCGCCCTCGGAAAATCTGGAAATAAAATAACCTATTCTTTCTTAAGAGTTAAGTGTGTTCTTGTCTGTCAACAGCTGTAACTTTCTGGCAAAATATGGTCTGCAAATGGAAATGCGTGTTTCTTCTCCATGTGTGGTTGTTATTTTTTTTTCCTTATGCTCAGCCAGTCCTCTTCTCTTTTCTTTCTGTTGCTTCAGGTTCAACTACAGATCGACGCACCACCTCACCACGAATGGCTTCTACGAGTTCCTCAACTGGTTTGATGAAAGGGCCTGGTACCCCCTGGGCAGGATCGTCGGCGGCACAGTAGGTTTCTCTTCTGATTGATGCAAGCTCTGTGTTTTACATGTTCTCCCGTTTTGTTTCATTGCTCATCAATTCTGGGGGAATCTTTTGAGGAAAACAGTTACTTGCGTTCGATGTTCTTATGAAGTTATGCGAACAAAGTGAAAATGATTTACCCTTAAAGTTTTCTCACTCTTAAATAGAAATTATTTTCAGAAGACACTGCCCTCCGGGGGTCTGCCCTCATTACTTTGATGATAGAATCTAAAGGCCCAGCTGAGGCGTAAAGAGTCCCCAGTTTAGTTTTCTCAGGATTGAATCGCTACATTTTGCTGATGATGTAGCGGTGTTGGCTTAATCAGACTGTGACCTCCGGTGTGAACTAGCTTGCTTCGCACCGGACTTTTAAAGTGGTGGGAATGACAGTCAGCAACTCTCAAGTCTGGGGCCATGCTACTCTGCCAGATTGCCTCCCTCAGCTTGGCCCCAGGTGAGGGAGTAACTCGGGATCTCGCTCGAGGGTGAGGGCGAGACGGAGCCTGAGATCGACAGGCAAATTGGCACAGCATCGCCCGCCACGTGGGTGTTGTTGCTTAACTATGGAAGGAGCTGAGCCTAAAGGCAAAGCTCTGGATTTAGCCGTTGCACTCTCACCTGTAGCCATGAGCTCTGGGGTAGTGACTGAAAGAATGAGATCACGGACTGGAGCCGCTTTAATGAGTTTTACTACCAAAGGTTCCCGGGCTCAGCCTTTGGGATGGGATAAAGAGCTGAGACACTCGGAAGCATCTTGGCGCAGAACCACAGCTCCCCTTTGTGTTTTTTAAAAAGAGCAGGTTGAGGTGGTTCGGGATTTCGATCAGGAAGCCTCCCACACACCTCCCCGTGGAGAAAGTCCAAGCCACCTGAGAAAAAATCTGACATAGTCCCAGAAAATGCGAGAGGGATTACATATCGCACCTGGGCAGGGAATACGTTGGGATCCCCGGCGAGGGGCTGTCTGGTTAAAGAGGACGTCTGGGCTACCCTGCTTAGTGTGCTGCCTTTGTGACCCTGACAGAGATAAGTTGCAAAAAAAGAAGGATGGATTTCAAGTTTTTTATTCACCATGGCAGGAATTTGTGGATTTCCGCAGTCTAAATCCTTTTTATATTGAATGATAATCAAAACAGCCTTAACATCAAACTGTAGTCGAGCCATACTTAATCATATAAAGGCACCAATGGCCGCCTTGATCCAGAAAACAACCACATTTCTGCATGTAGGAAACTGAACAGTGTGCATGTCTGACTAGAAAATCATCGTGGATTTCTTCTAAATATCTTCTGGTAATATTTAGATATTGATGTCAGTGTCAGTATTTCGTCCTCATCAATGGTTAATGCAAGAATAATGGGAAGTAGATCTTCAGTCCGTCCTCATGGGTATCTTCACTGCTGAGTTTGTGCATCTCTGTGTGTGTGTCGGGGGTTGGTGGAGGGGGTAGCACGGGGTTATCGGGGGTTAGCCTAGGCAGTGCAGGGATATCACAGAGCCCTATAAGCCTCCGCCCAGGCAGCATGGATTTAAGTCACAATCTAGTAGCAACAGTGAGCTGTTAACCTGACAGATTCCCCTCGGCTGCCGCGGCCTCCCTGTTTACCAGCAGCAGCGATTGTTGTGAAACATTGACCCCTTTCAGTGAAAAATGCAGCGTGCCGATTCCACGCGATTTATCTCCCCGCTCCCCCGCTCCTCGGTGCGTCCCGTCTCCCGACCTCATCTTCTCAGCCCCGCAGCCGGTGAGCTGTGAGGCCCGTGTGAGCAAAGTACCATCAGCCCATCCATCTCCCTCGCCTCCTGAACAAACCCCACCTGCCTACGTCCTTTTGACCAGACTTCACGGACCCACCAGGTTTGCGCCGCGCTGTACTGCTGTAATTGCACCAGCTAATGATGCATCGGGACTACATAATCCAGGTCCCCTGTGCCAAATAAATGTGGAAATGCCTCCCAACGTGTTTCGATTATCGGGGGCCAGCTGAGAGGCGGCCCTCTGCGCCTGTAGCGAGGCTTCTTTGTTCCTGTCTCTGTGTGTTGTACACGCAGCTCCTGCAGGCTGGTTGGAGAGTTCCCTTGCACAGTTGCGACAGCGAGGCATGTTAATGTTGTGCATTGCTATCAGACGGCGTTATCATTACAGCACCAAGCAGATGGTGCAGGACAGGAGCTGTAGCCACGCTACATGCTGATGTTTGAATGTAGGGCTCACTACGGCACAAGAGAGGCGAGGAATTGGAATCCAAAACCCCATCCATCAGCATTCATCTGTCATAGACAATTACCATCAGCTGCTGGTAATTGCATGTGACAGGTCTGGATTGTAATAATGGATGTGCTGGTAATGTTACACTACATGGATAGTTGGGTTAGGACTTGTAGCCATAGGATGGGAGCTTGAATTCATGATTAAGTCGGCTAATCGGAATTGGAAGGCGTCTAGTTTAAAGTTAATTTTCATGACATTTACAAGATCCCTGTGCTGCACATCGCATTATCTGCTGCATACAAATAAGCACACAAAGCAGACAACAGCTCACGTCTCGTCTCCCCGTATACCTGTATTGACATTTCATGAATCTATGAGTGACAAAAACAACAAATGGCTTGGCTCTTTTGAGGAAGATTTCAACGAGTTCTCCCCTCTCCTCTCGCCTCACATTTAGTTCCACATAAAAGTCTTTTAATTTTCCAGTTGAACATCACTTCAAATATTTTGATTTGCTCGGCAGACTGTCCTCAAGCTAGACCACTGTGCAAACGGAGCCCATGTGAGAGCCTCCGCTGTATCAGAGCTTGGGTTTTGTATGAGACGGGAGGACAATAGGTGCTGTGATGAGCATCAGGCTGATGTGTAACTTCCTCTCCAGGCTTCTAGCTATAGATTGTTTTCTCTTTATGAATATTAACTCAATTGCTCTGAGCATCCATTTTCCACTGGAAAGTCTTAAATTTATCTCACATTCAGATTAAAGTAAATGGTCCACTCAGATAAGACAGGAAATTTGCTTTGGTCTCAAACGGCTTTATTACACTGGAAATAAGTAAACGGTTCAATACTACACCTAGTAAGGAAAAACAGGATAAAATGAGAACAATTACTTTATCACAATTACATCCCTTGTGTTGTTGTTTTGAATAGCATCTGCAGATGGTTGTTTCCTAATCAGTTCCTCTTCGCTGAAGTGTGTTCGTATACACGTGATTTATTTGGCATTTTAAAAATGTCAAGATGTGATGGTGTTCATATTGGAACAAACTAATGCACACAGTGTGCTGGAACCAATGGGTTGCTCCCCATGTCACTTTGCTGACCTGATTTAAGTAATTTGACTGTCCTGGAGAAACATTCACTGCAGCAGAGCGGCTGTGGCTTCAAAGGGAAGCTGCTGTCAAAGTGTGTTTAACTCTGGTGTGTGATGTTTTTTTTTTTGTCAACAAATCTCATAAAAAGATGAAAATGAACAATATACTGATCCTGCTGCACTAGGTGACACATGCATCATGTTTCTGTCATAAATACCCACTGGCTCACCAACTGTGTATTAATCCACAGCTGAAAATAGTCCCCAGCTAATGCATTATTTACCCCTGCTTGAGTAATGCTGAAAAACCATCATGCCCAGCTGTCTTAGGCAATGACTGTGACTTTAAAAAACAAACAAACTATGTAGCCTATTTGGCATTGTTTTTTTGTTGTTGTTGTTGTTGTTTTTTTGTTGTTGTTTTCTAAGATTTACATCCTCAGCAGGAGGCATTGGGCTTAAGACCGGGAACCACAGACAGGGTTGTTGGTTTTGGTCTTTTTATAGCATTTGTTGACAATAAAATATATAACAATTTGCACACGCTAAGTCTGCTAACAACCCACATTCGACTTGGAGGAAGTTTATTGCCAGATGGTAAGTCATATCCTGCCGTATAAGGTTCACGGGCGTTTAAATAGCAGGTGGGTGGGTCATTGTGTTGGCCATACTAAATGCAAATGTCTCCCTATGACATGCAAATCTATGCAAAACGCAGCAAATTCTAGGAATTGCTGCACAGAGGAGGTCCGACGGCGCTACTGCAGAGGTTGCCAGCATAACCTTGTGCCTTGCTCAAGGGCACCACGCTGGCAGTTGCTGGAGAAACAGAAAGCCACTCACTCATTTACTGTGTAGGCTAATTGTCGAAATCCCACTTGTTTGCACGACTGAGTTGGATAATTTTCTGAACATAGACAGGCTTCAGGGAAGAAGGGCATTTAGTTTACTCCCACACTGCATTTCGAAATCACAAAATGAGTGTGTGAGAGCTCTTATTTGCATCAAGCCTATGCTTTTAAAACATGCAGGGGTGTGGACAAGTGCTTGGTTCATCTCAGATTGGCACAGCGCGTTTCATAGCCCGCAATGCAGTCACCGTCCATGGCCCTTTGTTTAGAAAACTTGAAATAGTTTATGAATTACAAAGTTACAATCCCTTTTGACATTTCAACAATGTCAGCCACTTTTCTCATCCGGACTGGTGGTCTGCGACCTTCCTGGCTCCACGTGGAATTCACAAAACTGCCTGTGCTCTATCTGACGCCAGTGACCGAGACTCTCGTCTTATACGTTCAGCCCTCTGCCCGCCCGCCCGCCCGCACTCTGTTTAGCAAACCCTTTCAGCCACAATAGTTCACTTTCTTTCCCCTGTCTCTCCAACTTCTCCATCTTTCATCATCTCCCCTCTGCTGTCTGCCTCTGCCTTCCTCTAATGTCTCGCGGTCTCTTCTCGCCTTCCCTCTGCCTCCATTCTTCGCTCCCATCCTTATCCTCACCCCTGTGTTTTTTTAAATTCCGAATCAGACAGATGATCCTGACAGTCCTCATTAATTGTGTATGATAGCGTTAAGTCACTAAGCACTCAGATGGGTCACACCGTTCAGAAGACGGACGAGCCGATATCAGTTAATGTGACACTTTAGTACCTTTCTGCATAGACGGGTCCAGCTGCCCTCTCCCTTTTTTTTTTATATTTCCCTTTTCACTCCCACCCTCCCTTCATCCCCCAGAGGACGACTGTCAGTTGCTCTTTCTCCTGAGCCGTAGATAAGGGAGGAAGGCTTCTCTAATGTGACAGTCCATAACAACACTGGACTGTCAGGCCAATAAACCACTCTTTGTTGCCATAAGGACAATGACTCAAGTGCATTTTTGGTAACCGCTTCTGTCACTTGTTGAGAATATTTTCATAATGAACGAGCTATGTGTTATGAATTCTTGAACGTCGGTTTAGAGAATTTGGAGTGTTGATAAATTATGCAGAAAGATTTTCATCCATCAAGCCCAAACTCAATGCAGAATGTGCTCGGCTGTGATGAACAAGCGCCATCATCTCCTTAACATTTTTGAGACCTGGGCCCCTACCACCAATTGAAAATGGCAAATAATTACATGAGTGGTTTTGTAAATGGCAGGATACCGCTCCGTTAGACAATCCTAAGAGCCGAGAGGCAAGACAGTGTTGATTTTCATTGAAGTAGATTGGTTGATGAAGCTTAGGTCTCCAAGGCACCGGCTAATTAGAGACGTGAAGACCTGAGTTTATTAGTAGCTTGGCAAAGTGCGTGGACTGCAGCTACATTGAACACACACCAGGGATATCACTCACATGTTAAACACAGCCTCGCTTTTTTTTTTTTCCAACTCCAGACGTGCTGCACAGGTCCCTAATTGGATCGGCTCTCCTGTATAGACAAGACAAGGGCATGAGGCCTCGCCTACTCATGCTCCAGCTTTCACAGAGTGGAGTAGATTTTTCTGTTTTACATCGCAAATAAATTGAATATCACACTGCCTCTCTGCTGGACTATTCAGACAAAAGCATTTACAGATCTCACATTTGACTCTGGGAAATTGTGCTGGTCATTTACAGTTGTGATTCATCAATTAACTGCACAAGTAACACACCCTTGTCTCTCTCTGCCCCTTTACTCAGGTATACCCGGGATTAATGGTGACTGCCGGCCTCATCCACTACGTGCTCAACCTGCTCCACATCACAGTCCACATCCGCGACGTGTGCGTCTTTCTGGCGCCGGTGTTCAGCGGTCTGACCGCCATCTCCACCTTCCTACTGACGCGGGAGCTTTGGAACCAGGGTGCAGGGCTGCTGGCAGCCTGCTTCATTGCCATCGTCCCGGGCTACATCTCCCGCTCCGTCGCGGGCTCCTTCGACAACGAGGGCATTGCCATCTTCGCCCTGCAATTCACCTACTACCTCTGGGTATGTACCCCGAAGAACACTTCTGAAGTACACCACCAATATCGTGTTTCATGGTCATTATAATGAAGTGCAAGTTTAAACTTCTCCTTTGTGAGGAATTGGAATAAAACTTGTACTGACTCTCAGTCCACATTTAAATCTGCTTTAGCTGAAAAAAACCAAAATGGCTCAATTTTGCTGGAAAAGTGGTCCTATTTTCAATCGTACTCGGCCTCGGATGTTGAATTATTTATCCAGAGCCTTGACTGGCATTCTGGGCATCCTTGCAGACCATGTGGAGCCCAGGAAACAGCCTGCTACACTGTAGAATTGTCACAATGAGATGACCTTTGAATAACTCTCCACCCAATTTACGTTCCTTTCCTAAAACACATAAGGCGAGCGCAGCAGGTTCACCTACTTGCCTGCAGGGCAACCGACCTTGCTGAATTCGCACCATTGACAAAAAGTTGAAGTTCAGATTTACTTTGTATGCAGCAAAAATATTTTTCTTTCTGACTGAAACATAATTTGTCCAGGTTCCTCTTATCCTTGTACTGCAAGGCAGGCCGTAACAGAACAAAGAAATTCCTCAGATGAGAAAATGTTATTTATGAATACAGAAGCTGCAGTGCAAAGGATTTTTGAAATCGTCCACAGTTGGTGGGAAGAAGGAGTGTTTCAAGGTGCAAGATGTCTGAAACAGAGTTTTTATTGAACCTCAGTCTGTCCACTCTCTTCAGTTGCATCAGCAGGTAGAGCCCCGCAGATATCTTACTATGAATACATCTTGTGTGTGTGTGTGTGCGCACGTGTGTTTCTGTGCCTGTGTGTGAAATTGAAGAGCCCTGCTTTGCAAACAATTTTATCAGCACCTCTTCTTTCTTGTTATTGGACCTGACCTTGACAAGTATTGAGGAGTTTTTCTATTCTGTATCGAGCTGAATCTGTTCAGTGATATCTGCTTTTTTTTTTGTTTTTTTGCTTTTAAATTCGCAACAGGATTTATGTGAAAATGAAAATGGCGAAAGGAAACTGTGATAGAGACGGACTCGATGTAGATGACCAGCGTGATGGAAATGGAAGTAATCAGCTCCTGGTGTTAAACCAGGTTTCTCTTGACATTAAAGAGGCTGGTTGAGTAGGCCATTCCTATGCAACATCAACCGAGCAGCGCAATACACATTTGATGAAAATGGCCCTGTAGGAATGTTGTTGTTGCAGTAAAGATAGAACCGAATGTAAATGCACCAAGAGATGTGTTTATAAATGCATGAATGAATTATGTAAGTCTTGCTGCATGCTGCCAATACTTTTCAGTCTATTACATTTACGTTTTATTAATTCAGTTGGCAGGCGCGTGTGTCCAAAGCAATGTGAAAATTACATTTTTTTAATTACTTTTTGTCAAGCAGGAGCTAGAGAGGGATTGTGAGAGAGCATTTAAGGTTGATTTTTGAAGACAGAAAGATCTTGCTGGGTTTAGTACAGGGTTTGGTAACACCAGAAAAAAAAAAAAAGTAAACGGTGCACTGCATAAAAGGAATTTCCCGCAAGGGATTAATAAAGTATTTCTGATTCTGATTCTGATTCTGACACACGCAAGAAGAGTTTGGATTGAAATTTCCAGACCAATCATTATTCATTTGCACATCAGGGTGAACCAGAGGGCTCATAAACCTGAACGAAGGTGTTCAGGTACTGTAGGTTGGTCCCATGGTGGTGGCCCCTCTGTAGGCGAGCATCATGCGACTGGAACCCTGTGAGCAGCTACAGAGAGCAAACGGAGAATAATGAAAAGTGGAGTGACAGGAGCTGTTTTTGGCTGCTTGTAGACCAGAGATTTTGCTGTGCATGATGGCAGCCCTGGACTTGAGAGATGTGGTTTTCTAACATTTGTGCTCTTCTGTCATGAAGAACTTGTGATGAAAATGAATAGATGTAGGCAGTACAAGATTTTCTAACTGTTGTTCTGCTGCTGAAGTTAAAGAGATTTGCTGGAGAGAAACCGCAGATACTCTGAATGCATAAACATCACTGATGTCATTAAGGCACTGCGAACATTTCTTGCTTGCACAATATAATCGCAAATGATCTACAGAACAGATTTCTATCAAAAAAGAAAAAGGCCTCTTGTTCTTGTAGACTGCAGTGATGTAATATAAAAGGTAACCAGTCACAGTGAAGCAATTACAAGTCATTGCTGTGGGAGAACGTCACACCTGCACTGTTAACCTGCACAGGAGCAGGTGTGAAATGAATATGGAAGTTTACAAAGAGTCTAAATTTAATATTGTGGATTAAGTGCAAAAGACTTAATTGGTGTTGATGAAGTAATTTGCAAGCAGCAGTGTGCACAGGACTTATTCATTAAAACTGAACTTGCAAGGAGCCAACTGCTCGCACCTGCAAGGCCTTCTCCCCCAAACATGGATGCAACAGTAAAGGAAGGCCTTTGCAATGTATTATAATTTGAAATTAATATTCTTATGCTTTGCTTTGATTGTAAGCTATGCAATTAACATTGTCCTTAGTCATTATCTTTGGCTTCAAACGATTCAACAAACAGCAAGAACAGAAATTACTAAATAAATACCAATCAACACCAGATCGCCTATTGCTTTCATTGGTTTATGCATCGCCAAAAGTCTTTTTGTCTTCTTTTCATTAGTTCTGCTGCTCTGTTTACTTTGGCAAAGAACGTAACTTTTGGTATTGTCTATAAAAGATTATAGAATATGATGGTGCAATCCTACTGGAACCAGAGGAGGCTTATATAAATGAGCCACATGCCATTTATTGACTAACTGTGGCTGCGTTACATCAGGAGACATAACACCCGTAGCTGGTTCACATGAAGTGTAGCAGAGTTTCAGACAAAAAACCTCCCAGTTTTATTTAAACTACATTGATTATTTTTTCATTATACCCACAGCGTTCAAACATGACCGCCTGCGGCTCTTTAAAAAATACCCTCTCTATTAAAAACAGTGCTGGACCCACAGGAGTCCCACATTTATGTGTGTATTTGGAGGCCATACAACGTCGCTCATCAGCATTCTGGGTAAATGTTCTGTCTTAGCTGATAGTTTGGCAAGTCAATTACCACACAGCACACAATAACAGATTCAGGCTACAGCTAAGCCAACACTACCCACACAACAAATGCAGAGACATGATTGTCACAGATGTTTACTCAGGAAATATGTAAAATTAATGTGGTTAACATCTCGTGTGAATACATAAAGATCTCGCTTTTATAAATAAAACTTTGAATTGATTTAGATGCTGCAAAACTCTTGATCGACATACTGCTTATCAATGAACAAAATGGAAAA
>JBCAUF010000046.1:15955189-15970752 GCA_038406115.1 Haemulon aurolineatum | reverse complement strand
CCTTCACTGTCGAGCCTTTGTCTGGTCGGACCACCGTCTGTAGGCATTCTGTGGGAACAGATCCAGAGGCAGTTAGCAACAAATAGCCTAAAGATGTTGTGAAATTAAGATGTGATTTTTGATTATGTTTGGAGGAAAATTAACACATGGAAACAATGAAAAATTGTATTGTTGCTGCCAGTGTTGGTCTGTTTTAACTGCACATCAGCTGCTTTAGAGCGTGCTGAGACACATTCCCATATTTGGACTTCAGTCTTTAGACATTGCACAAACACACATTCTTACAAGCAATATTATTCATCAGTATTTCACATGAGAACTGTATGAGCTTCAAAACTAGTTGATACGATGCGGAACTATGTCCTGCTCTCCTGTTTCACAATTTAGGGTCTTGATTCAACACCTCGGCGATATTTAGGCAACAAAAGGAACAAAGTACACACACAAACGGTCAGTCAGTTTGACAGTTGACGCTTGAGCAAATAGAGCGGTTCCAGGCACACCTATCGCCATGCGGTGTGGTGACAAACTGAAGTAAGTTTTAACTTTTCGTTATCATGAGTCATCTGAGCCCTGAGTAAAGAGAGGAACTCAAGGTGAACCTGTTTTAAAAAGCATGAGTAACTGCTGTTTTTGTGATATTTGACTCATGTGGCAGATGCAAACTTCCCATTTAAGGTGAACTGTATATTGCAGCTTAATCATTTTATGAACTTAGATGATTTTTTATACATCAGCAGCATAAATGTTAGTTTGTAACTTTGGTTTCACATTCATCCCAGGTTTGGTCAGCCACAATCAGATTTTTTTTTTTTTTACATCAGTATCTACTTCACCACCGGGCAATACCATTTTCATGCTATTTCTATGCTATTAGTGATAAGTACAGGCATTTTTCTTTGTGATTTATAATCTATTCATATTCATACACACATTATCATGTGCACATATGCATACATACAAGCACACACGCACACAGACACAAACATTGATATACTTTTGTTGATATGCACTAACTGCACTAACTGCACACACAAATATTCAATGTCCTGCTTTCCACAGATTCTGTTCTTCCAATCAATATATTTCTGCTAATATACTTCATCATATTTATCTTGAATATAGTCTATAAAGTCCTACTTGTCCTTCCTTTATTGTTGCTCTAACACATCAATTCATAGCATCAACCTACAAAACACCACCCCCTTTTGGCCACATAACGATCAGTTATCTCTAATTCTCGGTAAGATTACTTTTAAATGAGGGGGTTTCTAGGCACATCTGAGGCTCTGCAGTCCCACGACTGTCTAAGATTGAAATGAAAAATCTCAAATACATCACATGACCATCCCCCAATACCTCTGTGCTTAAAGGCCCTCCCAAAGCATATGCATAAACCAATGGGATTTACATGAATTCTGGTGGCAGTTTTCCTGCTTTGATTATGCAAAGATTTAAATGAAGGCACTTTCAACCGCTTATTTTAAAAGCATGTGAAAAGCTGCACAAGTTCTCACATAAAACCAAACCAGGAGTTCACTGCCTGAACTTGCAAAGACTTGACAGCAGCATTCAGGCCTACATGAAATGTTGTCGAGAGGGCCTCTGCTGTCTTGAAGGACAGTAAACAGTGGGTGTGTCAAGGATGTCACCGGGTTCAAAGAGTCATATTCAATGTTTAATAATTTCCACAAACACTATGAACGAGAATAAATTCACTATGCTGATGACTTTCCCCCAGGAAGTGAATTAAGTCAGTGGGCAAATGTATGGCAAAAAAAAGTAAAAAAAAAATAAATAAAACGCGGCCAGATTCATAGTTCATCAGCAGATTGCTGGTCAATCATTAATGAAGCCATGATGAATTCGTGCCTCCAGGAAGCTCCATAAATGCCTCATAAACCTTTTGAAAATGGAGGTCTAGGAGTCAGGGCTAAGCGTTATTCCACTCAGCCTCAGAGTGAGTACGTGCTCCAGCTCTTCATCTCCACTGTCAAGACAATCAATCATATATAATGTTGGCTTGATGTTCTCTATTACCTCCTAATGTATTGAGAATGGCGTTTAAACACAGCTCACTCTGCCCTGAGTGCTTCACAGGAGTGCATCTTGGCATTAGGTTTCATCACAACAGACAGCATGCACTCATTTCAGTGTGTTTGACCCAATTGGCACAAATTTGACGCCTCAGTTTAATATCAGGGCATTTTAGCACATTTCTGCAAGTGCAGTCTGCTAAAAGCAATGGGCCCACAGTTAGAGGACAAGTGGAAGCACAAAGCAAGTGAACATATACGTCCTGCCAAAAGAGATAATTATCTCACCTGATGGGTCGAGGAGCGTGAAAAACAAAAGTCCCAGGAGCGCGCAGGTAGCACACAGTCGCATGTTGGATAAAATAAATAGTCTCCTGCTTAAAAATAATAAAAAATGTGTATAAAGTTTAAGAAGAAATAAAATCTAAAAGACTCCGTTTCTCTCTCAAACACACAGCTGCATTTTCATTCACTTTACAGCAACGGCGACGAGCGCTGACAGCCACTTCCTGCTCTGCGTTACCTGCGCGCGGCGGAGGGCGTGGTCGGCAGGAGGTGCTACCTGTCCGGACTTGATGGGTGAGAGCAGGAGCGGGACCTGCCGTTGTGCCCTTGAGCCAAATCGCTGCGGAGCCGATCAATGCCGCGTCGACTTATGATAAGACACGAGTCCTTATGTGACTCCCCTCACTGCGTGGCACAATGGGTGCCCTATTTATACACGGCCAAACATGCCAAGGATTGTTGGCATGGTGCTGTGTATCCCCAAAATGAGGCAGAGGAAGGGTGTGGAAACAGAGCTCAAAGTGGATTGGATTTTTATGTTTGAGTATCCAACATTAATAGTGTTATATGCCACCCACAAACGCTGATGAATATAACTGCACATGGAATAATATTATAGAGATTAACAGCAGGGATTCAGAAGGTTAAATTCAGCCCCTAAAGGAATATTTCCAGTGGGTTTGAATGAGCAATGTGTTCATGTTTAAACATCGGGTTGTGGCTGGTCAGCTGCACCTTGTCCCACAATGAAATGATGATGAAAATCTGATTAACTGTGTCTGGTGTGTGTTTGTCTGTGTGTGTGTGATAGTACGTCTATCCAGTGAATAACACTCCCATGTTGCAGAGGTTCCCTCCTGCCTCCACATGCCTCGTTGTGACGCAGACATTCCTGCACAGAAACATACCTGAGGGCAGGACCACTCACCAACACACATCCGAGTTACATTTTTGAACACTCAAGTGTTCACTGAATGGCAAAATGGCTCAAATTAAGTCAAAATCAAACACCAGCTTAAACTAGACTCAGTTTGAATCCCATCCCCCATGTCATCCACCAAATTTAAATCACAAAACTAAACAATACAGGAGAAAAGGAGGAAACAGTTAAAAGCTCTTACATGTCTTAATCTTTCTGTTTCTGTGAGAGCAGACATTGACACCTATACAATCAAAGACATGTGACGCTGAGTGTTTTTTTTTGTGTGTGTGTGGAACCAGTCTGTCAACTTGCAGAGTGGGCGGTGTGGTGAGCTCAGACGGCTTCAGTGATTCTCAACAAGGGACCTCAGTGAAGAAGCAGCAGCTGTCAGACTCACCCTCCCCGATCCAGGAGAGCCAAACATGTGCTGTGGAGAGTTTAACGGCTAAAGTTTCTTTTCTGATGCCTTTACAGGGGAGTCAATTGAGTTTTTGGCAGATGAACAACTTTAACACTGAGCTATTATGCTGTATGCCAAGTGAGAGACATTATAAGTGGCGTAATATGGCAGATGGTGTTATGAACACTTGTTGTTTTGTTTAAGACTAATGAGATTGTGAAATGCTTAGTCAGTCGTTGGAAATATCCAAATTAATTCTTTTTACTTTTGTCATCATGTCTGCTGTGTTCTTACTGGTATTTTTTTAACAACTATTTATAGAACACATAAATAAAAATATGAGACATTAGAGAAGAAACCATTAACAAAGAAAAAGTACATATAAAATGTCTTAATAAGTAATTAAAACAAGAATTAAAACAATTCAGACAACCTTTAAAACAGATGCACAGTGAAATGTGCAGCTAAAATCTCTCCTGCTCACACAGAACTCCAATATCAGTGTTTCTTTATATTTGGACAGGTCTGATTTTATGTCTGGAGCTGCAGAATGAAGGGCCTGAACAGTCCACATGAGGGCAGTAACACAAGATATATGAACAGTATCAGGTTATAATGTAGATGAAGGGTTTTGTTCATGCATGGACAGATTAATAAAGCCACATAAACATCAGTGTAGTTCTCATTATTTAATGCAGATATCAGAAGATTTGGCTATTGCTTGAAAGTCTTGTAAGTCTGTTTGTTTTTTATAGGTTTATTTATTTTGATAACATATGTATAGTTTTTTCTGAAGATAGTTGTCTTTTTTCCCATTAATGTGTGAGAGTTATGTTAACACTCACTCAGAACTCAAGACTGGAGATTTAATTTGTACGTTTGGCCGACCTATTAAAAAGTGGGACATGTCAATTGTTTTTGAATGAAGAACCTGGTATCGTTGTTTCCTTGGAAAGAAAAATGTAATCAGCTTGCCAATTAAATTTGTTTTTGTCAAACAGGCTAAAGTTGCGTCACTGATTGCTTTTTCATTTAAATGAAGTAAATTGTTGACTTAATTGATTAGTTAAATTACATGGAGCTGCTTGTCTCTTTTTAATGATTTACATGCCGAACAGGAAAAAACTTTGCACGTTTTTGTCTGGAAATAGGAGATGGACGATTAAATCAAAATGTTTTAAGGCCGACTCCTACACTCTAACTCTCACCAGCCCAATCACCAGAATAAATGTTGGCTTCTGGAGCTTTAGCAAGAACTGACCATTATGTGGAATGACAAACTGAATGGAGTTGAATAGCACGTCTTAATGGCAGTCACATAGTTTTCTATACCTCTGACTGTATACTTGTGACATCATGAACGCAAGGAGAGCCTGACAGTTTGTTTTAAAGCACAGTTTCTGAATGCAGCTGTGTGCGTGCCCCTGTGGACTAAGTGTTTTGATACTTTCACAGTATTTAAATTTCACATAGACCTGCATCATAATTAAACAAAACATGAAATCTCACTTTCTGTTAATATGGTGGTGTTAAAAGTTACCAGTTGGCCTTGTCTATTGCCACCCACACAGCAAGCCACCTTGGAGGAGTCAGGGGGTCTGAAGAGCAACCAGAAGCATCGAATGCAACACCCATAAACCCAGATAGCAGCTCCCCTTACAGCTGCCTTCACCGCACATAAAATTAGACTCGCAGACAGTCGCACTGTAGGGTTCCAGCAGGCAGACAACGAGGAAAAATACTGTAGGAGATGGACCCAAGTGATAGCTCCAATCTTTACCATGGTAAGGAAGGGAAACACTGAATATTTATGTTTTCAACATTTTTTAATGGTCATATGTTCCGTTACTGTAGACTTAATACAGATTATTGTCCAGTATATGTGTGTGTGTGTGATTGTGTTATCAGTCTGTGCACTATGCTTGACATGAATGAAAAGTGGATCAGGTCTTTAAGTGACCACTCCTTCATGTTCCTTCATTATCGTGTGTGTGATTTGCACTCAGGAAGCTGTACAGGATGCAGGAAAGCAGTGTACGGTGACAGGAGAGCCTGCCTGGCGATGGGATATTTATTCCACGACACTTGTTTCACCTGCAGCGTTTGCAGTGAGTCCTCTTGAAGATTTGGAAAAAGTGCTCAGCTCTTTCTCTCAAGCAAAAGTAGAAATGCCATAGTGTAGAAATACTCAATTACAAGTCCTGCATTCATAATCTTACTAACAATTAACACCAAAAGCAAAAGTACTCATTATGCAGAATTACAGATTTTAATTCATTCATGGGTAATCAATTATCACAAATGTTGCAGCTGACGAAGTTGGAGCAAAATGTGAGTATTTTACATACTGCTGAGTAGCTTCATCCATAATATACAGAATTTATTATTTAGATTTTATATTATTATTCTGAATCAGCAAAGTAGCTTTTAACTGATGTTGTCAAACAAATACAGTGCAGTAAAAAGGCCAATATTAGAAATATAACATGGAAATAGGTAGGAGGTGGGTAGGAAATCATAGGGGCAGCAGGCGGTAAGTCTGTAGGGATTTGATTGGAAACCAGAGGTGCACTTGAGCAAGGCACCAAACCCCTAACTGCTTGGGCGGTGCTGCAATGTGGTGAGCCACAATTAAGTCAAGTCTTGTTTATTTCATGACTCTGAAACACAGATCTGACACATCAGGCAATAAAATGCAAACATGGAGACAAAACTGAAATGTTCACATAGCAACACATTTAACATTTTATCATTTTCAGGGGATGTAATAAAACATCAGCATGTTATCAAATATCACATTATGTATTATTATCCTTTGTGTCATTTTTAGGTAAAAAGCTCAGTGGCAAGCCTTTTTACACTGTGTCAGGAAGAATCTATTGTGAAGATGATTTTTTGGTAAGAATATCCTGTTTTAGCGTGACCGTACAGAGAGTTAAATAAAGCACAATCAAGGGATTTGTGTTCAGTTTTTACATCAATCAACCAGACATTTAATGGTCCAAATATTTTTGTTAATGTAGTACTCGGGAGTTCATCCATCTGCAGAAGTGTGTAACAGCTGTGGCGATTTAATCATGGACATGGTGAGTACACATTAATTTCACTACACAGGCATATGAGTACATAGATGGATGGTGATTGTGAATAAAAAAGAGCTCATCTGCATCACCAGGTCTTGCAGGCTCGTGGGAAGTCCTACCACCCATCCTGCTTTCGCTGTGTCATCTGCAGAGAGAGCCTGGAGGGTCGGCCATTCTCTATGGACACAGACGGCAGGGTGTACTGTGTCAACGACTACCACAAGTGAGTTTCTCGTGGAGGATCTGTACAAGTACAACAACAATGGGCCAAGCCCTTTCTTTCCCAGTCCAGACAATGATGAAACCAAACCCTGCAAGACAGGCTGCACATGAGATAAGTCACACCCAGCGTGGCTTCACTGTTGAGTTTCTGTGACCCTCCGCTGAGAGTTCTTCCTCATGGTTTCAGGGTCCGAGCTCCTCTGTGTGCTGCCTGTAGGATGCCGATACTGCCGAGTGAGGTGAGCTGGATTCATTGTTTGATTGACGGCAAATAAGAGTAACTGATATCATAGTTTCGGAGAAATTATCATTTCCTTCTATTTGTTGGTTGTTTCAGGGGTCTACAGAGTCCATTCGAGTGGTGTCATTGCACAGAAATTACCATGTAGAGTGCTACAATGGTGAGGTTAATCTCATTTGAGGGCAGGAGCAGGATGAGATACATCTTTCTGTGATTCTTGTTTGTTTGTTTTGTTTTTGTTGGGCTGGTCTTGTTTTATTTTTGTCATGAATCTGTAGCATTTTGTAGCTAAAACTTCCTATCTTCAATAAAGTCACTTTAAAAAAGTTCCAAAGTAGTATTGTTATGTGCTCTCCATATACCCCTATTATACATCTATCTCATATATTACCCAATATATGAGATGGGGTCATTTAATAGGTTTCAAACAGGTGACCCACATTTCAACATCATTTTTTTTTGTTTACACATCCCATGAGCAAAATCTCTTTCAGGTTTGTTGCAAAAGTAGGAATATACTGCTTTAGTGCTCAATCAAGTTGTTGTTTATGTTTTCTAATTTGTTCAATTTGTTTGATTTCCAATTTGTTTAATTCTATGGAAACAACTTTGTGAACTCTTCAGATTTCATCAAAACGTTGATGAAACTTGGCCCTGATTTGTTTGCCCAGTGTTGGATGAGTCAGGCTATAACGGAATTTTAACTCTTATCAAATCCCATGAAAAAAATCCCTCTTTGACAGATTTTTGCACTTTATCTTTGCCTTTACCCTGCACTGAAGACCTTCTGCGGCTGCGTGGCTGAATTATGGAGAAGCGCCATCGTGATTAGCTGTCAGAAAGATGGAAATGATGAGCCGCGATTGGTCCGTCCCAATTTTGGAGAGGGACCACAGTGATTGGCAAAGATGGAGAAAGATGGAAATGGAGCAACGTGATTGGAAGAGATTATACAGACCCTCGGCCCTCGGCCCATGATCCATATGCAGTCTATGGTCCATGCATATTGATTATTCCGCACAATGGCGCCACCGTGTGTCAATATTCGGTACGAGCACAAACTCCCCTCCCGGAAGAAACTTGCGCTACAGTGGAAGTTGCCAAATGAAGATAAACGCTGATTGAAATGGCGTCAGTCACGGTACGTGGCTGCGCTCTCTGCACCGTGTCTCTGCTCAACTTTGCATTTGTTTTCATCTCCGGAGCAGACTTCATTCGGTTCGTGTCATTTCGAGCCATTTATCACAACATCACGGGGGAGACGACACTGTGTCAAGGTAAGTTTGCGTGAGGCTAACAGCGGCCGGCACTTGACCAGATGAAGTTAGAGTCGGCCAACTCCAAGGCAAGAGTTAGCTTTAACTTATCAAACTATTTCAAGGGCTCGAGTCATTGTTAGTTAAGCTTTAACAGAAGATATAACATAACTGTTTAATAATATGAATTAAATTGTTTTTTCTACTCGACAAAAAGCCACAGAAATCATCTGGCCAAGGAGTTTGCGTATGTACTTTACAACAAGTCCGTCAGTCCTTGTAATAAATGATGAAAACTTGATAGAATATTCATTAGCTATTTGCATATGCATAGGAATCAGTGCCCGGCTAGCTCAGTCGGTAGAGCATGAGACTCTTAATCTCAGGGTCGTGGGTTCGAGCCCCACGTTGGGCGAATATCTTTTCTTCTGGATGTCGGTCTCTCTATCCTGTAAGGTCAGTCAGTTGGTTTTTTTTACGGGTTTTGATGTAAGTTAGTTAAGTTAGTGCAGACATATTCAAGAGCATCATCAAAACGCTGGTTTGAAAATAATGGCCGAACAGTTAAATTCAACCGATGAGTAAATTTAACATAATCGGAGTAGAAAAGGAAGACCGAGTATTTGCTTTAGTTAACGTTAGAGTGAAAAGAGGTCCACGGTGTTATGGAGCTCTGTAGCTGTTCGTGGGTTATGTATCATGTACAGTATATTGCTGTATGGCTGGCATGTTTAATGCTTGAGTGCCTGCAAACAGTACTTGTGTGTTCTTCTTAATGTCTTCATGTACAACAATGTGCTTATTTCATGTCACAATCTGCATAGATTTTGTTGTTAGCAGAGTAAAACTAAACCAATGGTTTTAGTTTTAAGTTTGTTATGTTGATTTACAGTAATGTATTGATACTAGGTATTATAATATATGTTGTATTAATGTAATGCAATTATATTGGTCTATATGAGTTACTTTATTTATCCCCAAGGGGAAATTCAATATATGCAAATAACTATCTTTCTTTCCATGTGTACAAAATGCTTCATAACAATTCCTCTGACTATATTCACTGCTCAACATAATCACAATTCATGACAATATTTAAACTCCAAATGTGACCTTTGTGCTCTTGTTAACATGATTTGCCCATAAAGACTCCATACCGTGGTCAGTGGCCCTACAGGACAGCTCTGTCCTCAGGTCTCTGGTTGTGGATCTGGGGCTGCTGGCTCTCTTCACTGCACAACACAGTCTGCTTGCCTGGTCTCCTGTCAAACAGGCCATCCAGTCAGTGCTGGGGTCCCTGAACAGGACGGCGTACTGCTTCACCACTGCACTGGCACTCCAGGTACGGCAGACTGTGCATTTTGGTGCTAAAGTTGAGCAAGTGCTGGACTTTCTGCAAGGTCTACATGGTGTTTCCCTAGACACCACTGCAATATTATTCTTTATCCTCCTGTTTTTAGATTTTGATGCGTTACTGGCAGCCTGTGACTGGCGCACCCTGTCTGTGGTCAGTGCGTCATGCACCCTGGAGTATCTGGTTCCCTCTGCTCTGCTTCTCTCTGCACTTCCTCTGCTGGGCCATCATCTGCAGCATCCTTATGATCTTTGATTACTCTGAACTGATGGGAATCAAGCAGGTAACCAGGGCTTCATTTGTGGAAGTTTAGAATAGAAAACCTGTCAGTATTTCATTTTAATACACACTCTCTTTGGGTATTTTTACTTTTGAATGACAGTTGGAAGTTGACAGGAAGCTTTAAATCGTAATGAACATGTAAGAAAGAGGTTTCGCAGAGAAAACATTCAGTAGCTTCACCTTTTATTTGATTACTTCAACGGGCTCTGGCTGACCTGCAGTACAATCAGCAGCTCTTGTGTCCTCTACTTTGATACATGGGGACATACAAGTCAAGGTGAAATTGAGTTAGCTGGCTATCTAGCTTTTACTAGATTTATCATCATACAGTAGCTCTATTAAGTATCTGAAGCCAGTTATGTATGATTCAGTGTCTTATAGATTAGTTTGCCTTTACTGAGGCGCATATGTCTGTAGAGGTGTAAAATAACGAGGAAGATTTACTCAATGAAATGTGACATGTATCAAAACACATTTCTGCCAACATTTTAAATTGTGATTATAATTTCATTATGACTCATCTGTGTTTACAGGAACAAGATGTCAGAGCTTAACTTTTAACTCCAAATGTTGTACATTACACAAATCTCGCCAGGCTCAGATGAAAAGGATCAATATTTGAGTTAATATAGCAGCCAGTTAATCCAACAGCTAACTCAGCAATCCACATCTTGGTACCAAAACAGTTAAACCTTTAAATTGTTACATAAATAGATTGACTGGTTGTTGTTGTTGTTGTTGTTGCTGCTGCAGCTGCTTAAACTGATCTGTCTCTCTGGTCCCTTCCCCCAACGCCCCTCTTCTCTTTCAGGTGTATTACGAGTGCCTTGGTTTAGGCGACCCCATGTCTCAAAAGTCGCCTCGTGCCCAGCGCCTCCTGTCTCACCTCCGCCACCCGGTGTGCCTGGAGCTGGGCGTCGTGCTGTGGCTCCTGCCGGCCCTGTCCCTGGACAGGCTCCTGCTGGCCGGGACTCTGTCGACCTACCTGGCCCTGGCACACTCTCTGGACAAACAGGATTTAGCCTACCTCTGTGTCCAGCTAAGAAGCAAGATGCAGCTCTTGGCCGAGCCACACCGGGGCAGCGCCGCCGTCGCCACCACTACCACCGCCGAGCGCGACAACAGCAACCACAAGGAGAAGTGACGTGAAGGTTTTCTTACCGCTGTGATGTGAAGCTGACTGCTGCCTTGATCGTAACCAGAAATACTGTAACTAACTTCTCAGTGATCCTTGTTATCTGCTGTGGGGGAAATGACCACACTCAAAGTGAGTTTGTTGCAACTTGACACTGTACTTTTGAAACTTTCTTTTCACTGCATATGCCATTTCTTAAAGGGAGAGTTTTACTACAAAAAGAAGATTTTATTTTACCATTTAAAAACACATAAACACCTTTTTCTACTAATGAGGACCTATCAGTGTTGCTGCTGTTTATGTAAACTGCTGTAATTGTTAAAATTGTCAACATAGTGTAACGGTTATATTTTTGAGAATATATCTATATTTTAATTCAATTTAAGAAAAAAGATTTGGTACTCTATGTGAAATCTTGCAATAACTATAAATACTGCACTGATTTTTATTTTTGTTTATCCTATTGTATATTTTCATAGGTTGTTACAGTCCATGTGACGACTGCAGGGTGTGATTGTCACACTGAGATTTCACATTGGCAAAAGCACAAAAATTGAGCTTTGTTTTTCACAATTTGCAGCTACAATGAAAAATAAGTCTTGTTGCATTTCTGAGATTATGAATGTATTTCCTTGGTTTCTTTATATTGTGTCAGGCACACATCAACAGTAATGTCAGACCACTTATATTCCACTGGGATCTGAATAAACAAAATAAAGATGGTAACAGCTTACTAGTGACCAGAATTTTCCTAAATATGTCATTAATTCTTGAACTTTAAAGTACTGTAAACTTAATCTGATATGTATTGTGTTAGTTTTCACATGTTCTCATTGTGGCATCACTGTAATGACAACATTAACTTTCAGTATTTTCCAGACCAAGTTGAATAAATGTTATAACCTTTTTAAGGTGGCGTCTGTTTTTTTCTTTTCTTTTCACACAAGTTTACAAAGTTTTGTTTTATATGAGCTTTTCATTTGCAGTCTTGTATTGAAAACATTACCAAAAAAATGGCCCTTCTCACTGGTATACTATCAAATGTTACTTCATTAGATTATTAGTACTGATGCATTAATTTTTGAGCAACATTTTACTGTCGGCATTGATTGAAATGGGCTAATTTGGACCTATTTCATATAAGACCACAGCTAATTATTGTTTTCATTATAATCAGCTGATTAGTTTATTCGATTAATCCATTGATTGCAAGAAGAGTGCTCCTTCCCTGTCAAAGCCTGAAAGTTGTGATTAAAGGCGCCAAAATGAATCAGTGGGAGAATAAAAACAGATATGTTCAACACACTGAACATTATGCAAACCTGCAGGAAAATATGTATCTGTTTTATATATAAAAAGATTTATTCATCACGTTGAGATCATCATTATATATATTTTGACATTTCCCATTTTCAGTTGGAGTACTGCATCAGGTCATGTCTTTATTCACCTCTCGTTGAGGTAAATTCCCAGTCTCATTGCTCTACATTGTGGGACAAACATTGGGCTATATGAAGGCATGTTATGTCCTGGCATGAAAAATTATTAAGAAGAAAATAGCAGTTTTTTTAAAAAAAAAAACATGGCATCTCAGGTAAACTCTGTGCTCTGCCCTTCTGACACCACAGCGTGTTTCACAGCCGCACCTCCCTCCACCTCTACTCCAATTAGCCCTGCGGGACGAAGGGATGAGACGCGGAGGGGGTGGGGGGTTGGGTGCTCGGGCAGACGGCTATGCTCTTTAAACGTCTTTTCTTAGGTCCGACAATATGGTGTGTGCCACTAAACTCTCCTGACGGAATTTAATGTAATTATCGGATTACAGCGCTGCCGCTCTGAAGCTGGAAATATTTACTACTATACCGACGACGGACGTGTCTCCATGCTCCGAAGCAGCGTCAGGACGAGGGGTGATTTGAGTGGGTCGTTCAGCGTGTTTAAACCCTCCGTTTTGACAGCAGAGATTATTCTGTTTAGTTGTTGGCGAAGGAGATTTTCCGTCGAGGAGTGGAGCGCATTACGCACAGCCGAGGCGCACAAGTGGAGATGACAGCTGTAAAGTCGTGGTGGATATAGCCATATCTTTGCAAAAATCTTGGCTTTTGGTGAGTACAATTTAACATTTTCATCATGTATATGACTCTAAAGCAGCAAGTTATATGTGCATGTCGTGCTGCCAGTTAATTTGATTTGAATTAAACAGATTAAAGTTAGACTCAGTGCCAATTAGGGCTGCAGACCAGCTTTGACAAATGTTGTGCAACCATGTAATTCTCCATTTATCACTTTATGCAATAAACACTGAAAATACCTATCAACTTGATATTACCCTCATGTTTGGAGTAAAACAATGCATTATGTTACAAAAGTTACATTTTGAAAGATATAAGTCAATATTTAAAATTATTGTCAGAGGGAACTGATTTTATTTAATCTTTTCCTCATTTGCAGACCATTCCCAGGAGCACTCAGGACAAAAGCCAATCATCTCTCCCAAAACCCGGCACATTTTCTGTTATGTCTGTCTCCTCTCTGCCGGAATGGAAGCAGCTCCTGCTGGAGAGGAAGAGGAGAGAGGAGGAGGAGCGAGAGAGGAGGGAGAAACAAGAGGAGGAGAAGTTCGCCAGCATGCCTGCCTGGAAGCGAGGGATCATCCAGCGGAGGAAGGCAAAGCAGGACGGTTTGGGTGACCGAGAAAAGGAGAAAGATGCCTGTCTGCTGCAGGTGGATGTCAGATCTCTTTCTGATGGCCTGAGTGATACGGACAGCTTTGTAACAAATACTTTGGGAAGCGAACTGTCACTTAGTCCAGATCCAGGGCTGTGGCTGGATGCAGACGTCAAACCAGTGAGTGAGGTATCTGTGGAAACTATTGTTCCAGTCCACGAAAACCCATTTATTCTCACACAGAGCTCACGGAGAAAGGGAAGGGATGGAGAAGTAGGGAACGAGCCAGAAGCTAAAGAAAAAGAGAAAGATAAATTAAGCCCAAGGAGTCAAGATGAGGAGATAGGAAGAGGAAGAGACATAGAGCTGAAAATAGAGAGATTCAGAGACTTAAGTGAGGGACGGGAAAAAGATAGGGTTAGGGACCGGAGTCAAGGAAGGGAAAGAGAAAATAGCAGGGAGGGACTATGGAAAGAGTCAGGTAAAGATGCAGTCAGGGAGCGGGAATTCCTCAAAATAAGAAAAGACGAGGAAGAAAAAGAAACAGATGCACCCACCAGTTCGTTTTCTCCCCATGTCCCTTGTCTTCGGACCATCCGAGCTGACAATATCATCATCATCGAGCAGGACAGGAAAAGCAGCGATGAGAGGAGGGGCAGATGGAGGGAGACGGAGAGGGAGAGGCCCGAGGAGGATCACCAGGGGAAGAGAGGGATGAAGATGGACCTGAGAGAGATCCTGGCCGGAGGAGGCAGCGTCACTGAGATCCGAGCGTCTGAGGTTCTGATCATAAAGCCCTCTGTGAGCCCTGAAGAGAGGAATCCAATGGGAGGAGGAGGAGGAGGAGGAGAAGGAGGGAAAGGCTTGGGTAGAGAGGATGGAGAGATGAAGGAGAGCATGGATGGAAGGCGGGAGAGTATGGGCAGGGAGCTCAGAACGGACATGTCCTGGCTGAGAGAAAAAGAGAAAGAGAGACCATGGGGCCAGGCGACAGTTATTAAAGATGACAGGAAGGACAGCTTGGATGATAATGTGTTTGTCGACAGAGGAGGGCGGGTCAGCCAGCTCCTGAGCAAATTCGGAGAACACCCCAAGCCTCCATCTCGATCCAAAAGCTCTGATAATTTCCTGCGGCCTGGAAGGAGAAAATATTCAGGAGATGAAGATGACCAACAATCTGATGCAGAGGTGAGGAACATGATGTTGAAAGGTGTGCCGAAACGCTCACTTAGCTTCTCCGATCGTGTCATCTGTACTAAGGAGAATGGATTAGATGACAATGGGTGTTACGAGAGGAAAATACGTGACAGGATACTTTCAGAGAAGAGAGTA
The DNA here is from genome assembly GCA_038406115.1 of Haemulon aurolineatum. Taxonomy (NCBI): domain Eukaryota; kingdom Metazoa; phylum Chordata; class Actinopteri; order Lutjaniformes; family Haemulidae; genus Haemulon; species Haemulon aurolineatum. Next base: position 15,955,537 of record JBCAUF010000046.1, on the reverse strand, counting down.
GCGCCGTGGGTCGATGTGGCAAGCTTGGGAAAGGAAACCACAGCTAAGATCAAAATGGGGTGCGCACGACTTTTGGATAGAGACCGGTTTGGGAAGCATAGAGAGAGACAGGTGAAAAATGAGGATGAAAAGGGACGGCCCTCGCAGAAGCGAAATGAAGCCGAAATCTCCATCCAACAAAGGAGTGCAGTTAAGAAAGTCGAGCCCGTTGACACGTGGATGGGTGATGCCGATGGAGACGAGGGGTTCACAGTGGCATCTGTCAAAAACACTGAGGGAATCTCATTCGCCAGAAGGGTGCCGATCAGGCAGGATGGGAAAACAAGGGCTGAAAGGGAAGTGAAGCGA
>JBCAUF010000046.1:15854120-15871626 GCA_038406115.1 Haemulon aurolineatum | reverse complement strand
ACACACACACACACACACACACACACATATATATCTGCTGATCTCATGCCTATCAAAACGGTGAATGATCACTGAAATGTTGCTCACCCAGTTTTCCCCAGTAGCAGTTGGGCTCAGAGTCACTGCAGGTCTGAGTGGAGCCAAAAATACATTTACCCGCAAACCCAACTTTGCAGGTGTTACAGGTCAGGGACTCACCTGTGAATCAGAAGAAGGTAGAGATTTAGGAGAGCAGGAGAAGAGAGAAAATGCTGTAGAAAGAGATAAAGTGAGGGAGAAGGGACTACTTTCTTTATATAATAGAAAGGAGCAAAGTAAGTCAGATACAGTGAAGAAACTCCAAACTGCATCACGAAGCGAACATGGCACAAGAAATCACCACTGTTCTGGTCATAGATGAGGATGTAAAACTTAAAAACATGGGGGATCAGATTTTTTTTTGTTCTGCAGGGACATTGGGCCATGTTGTTACTGCCAGACAACAGCTAATGTTAGCATTCAACCACTTCCTTGGTAACATTAACGGAGACTCACTCACAGAGTTTCGGGTCCTATAGGAGTTCTATAGGATATCCTATAGGATATTAATGTGTGTAAAAATGAGCCTGATTAACAGATTGATTTGTCCCTGGGTGCAGGTCTTTCAAGAGTACCAAAGCTTGATTGACACATTTTGAGACGGAAATTCAATAGACACAGTGTCCAGAGCACCAAAGTGCCTCTGTAAATGTGCGTATCTCTTCAAAAAGTCAAAATATTTGCAAAGGTAACTCTGTGTGTGGTCTATGAGGCCTTTGTAGCACCACGTGTAGCAATTTGCAGGTGTGATCATGTTTTAAAACCAGTTCTATACGGTTGCGCCTGTTCCCACCATGTGGCCTTACTGGAACCCCCCCCGTTCCCCGCACTTTTCTAAATGTTAATTGGCGCACACTGGAAACTCACGTTGATTTCTCCTATACGACTATCTGTGAAAAGTAGAGACTGGTCAGAATCAGAGTTTCCGGGAAGTATTAATTTATAGCATTTGTTGAAAAGATATATATTAGTTCTGAAAAAACACACATTGGACATATTTATTAAAGCCTGGAAGTAGAACTGAATGTAATCAAGCTTGCAAATGGGCATGTCCTACTAACCTCTTCATCATGCCACACAAAAAACTGTTAAAGGGCTCATAGCAGACCTTCGTGTTCGCTGTAATCTGTATGAATATCACACAGAAATACGTGTTCCAGTGTGCATAATGTAACATAATGTTACTGACTTAACATTTCTGAGTTCTTGAAGTTAATTGTCACAAAATCACATAAATCACATATAAATCACACATTGTGTAGTGATTGTGTGGTGAAGCGCTTGCAAGACAGTTACACTGCTAGCCTGAGGGCATGCAGTTTGCTTGGCAAAGTACCTCAAACCACCACAAAGGACAACATTTCTCCATGATGACACATGCACAGAGATCGCAAAGTGGAAGTAATACCAACCTCTCTCTTGTGGTTGGTAATCATGCTGGAATATTAAGTATAATTATGCTGAAAGCATTTTTTAGTGTTATTGCTTTAGTACTTTTTTACCAATATTCACAATTTTTTAACATTGAAAAACATTGAAAATAGAGAAGAGTAGAGAAGAGAAGGGCATGCTTGGTGGTCAGCCATCCATTAGGCAGAAGTGTGGCCCAGAGGGGGTTACCAAATTATCTAAAAGGTTTTATAAAGCCCTTTGTAGTAGTCTAGTTTTATTAAGCTCGATGCATCTCAGTACTTCCTTGGTAAAACGTTCAAAATTGGGGAATAAAGCATATTTTAATTTCTGAATATCATACTGATTAGCCAATGTTGAGGACAAGACCTTTTAAAATCGACAATAACTGTTTGACACGTTTAACGTGTACTGTAACTTGTACATGACATACAAATATGGCCACACATGAATCTGCTATCATCATTTTAATAATGCCAGATTTATGTCAATTGACTTCAAGAATAAGGGACAGGGATTAAAAAAAAAAGTCATTTTATCTTTGGCATGCTTAGGAGCTTGAATTTAAAGCTTCAGGACCATAGCCGTGATTTTAGACAGATTATGAGTCTGCAGAAAACCACCCACCAAAGGAGGTGTTTTGACCAGTGATTTTAAGAAGTTCTCCAAATCAAATTACACAATATATCCATTTATCCATATAGAGCAACATGTTTTCTTATGCCCATATCAGCAGTATGTCTGTGGCTTCCAAACTGTTGAGAAATAAACAGTTTATGATGTGATTATCTTTAGGTTTAGGCACAAAGATGATTTGTTTAGGTTAAGACAAGCACCATAGTTTGGGTTACATTGGTAGGGGACCTTCACTTTCATGGTTACACTAATAAATGGAGAGCAATGGTTCGAGAAGCATCACGGCCACTATTTGAAACAAACACTGACTCATGACTGAAGGAGGGGAATGAACAGTGGTCTCTGTTAGACTCTGTTAGTATGATAACAACATATGAACTCCCTCTTTGCTTGTGTTATAATAATCTTGATCTATTTTAGGTATCCATTCTATTCTGATGGAGAAATCCATCAGACTCCTCTCTAGTTTGTCTACAAACAATCAAATTTGTATATATTTAGTGTGTAAAAGCATCTGAATCACTCTTAAAAAAATCAATATGCATGGTAACTGTATAATGTAAATATTTCTTCATGTAATGGACTTTTTGTCCTCAATGTGAGCTTTGGATATGATTTAACCTATTTACAGCTTACAAGTTCTGCCTCATCTGTGTTAGCAAAATTCACATTTGTCCTCTCTGTCAACAAAAAAAGAGTGCCTCCTGTCTGGTGCTCTTACCTGTAACAAACATTGCCATCAGTGCCGCAAAGACCAATATCAACTTTTCCATCCTCGTCTTACACAGATGTGTGTCTTATCAAGAAATTATCAGCACAAATAAGAAGCTCTCAATGCAACAGAGAAGGCCAAAAAGATGCTTAGTGATCCAACAACACTGGTGAGTGAAGTGAATCTCCAGTGAACATTGTCAGCTCTGTGCATCTGCTTTTATATCAATGGTGTGTCACCAATAGCTTGGTTTGGTCACTGAGTATAGAATATAAAATAATGTTGACAATGATTTTCATGAGTCAGCCCCTAATGTATTCTCTAAAATGGAGACAGCTTTTAAAAGACACACAAACCAGGTTTGTTTGGAAAGTGACGTCTATTAAAAAGGCAAACAACAAGCAAAAGAGATGATAAATGAGTCTCATTCCTGTGTTTGTGTGCACATGCGTTTGAACCTTTGTGTACCTATGACCTCATAATCATCATAACCATTTTCAAAAGCTTTAGACTGCAATACAGACCAAAGCTTCAGTCAACGATAGGGTAATTGCTCAACAAATATTGTGATTCTTTGATGAACCACTAAGGAGACACTCCCCTCATTTTTAACAATGGGATATGATCATGGAAGTTTGTTCATAATCTTAGAAAATAATCTCAATTGAAAAGTCCATGTAAAGAAAAGAAATAGGAATAGATAAATAACACTTCAAGATGTGAGTCCTAAAAACATTATTTGACTCAAATAAACCTGCTACAAATCATAAAAGACATAAAGACTCACTGCTATCTAATTAGCTAACTATTAAACTAACTTCTCATTTCACATTTGTGTTTGAGCACAGATTAAATGTACAACGGGGAGTTTTTAACTGGTTATTTAACAATCCAAATTGCATGCTGATGCCTCTACAGTATATGACTTACATAAACAAATGAGACCAATACAAGTTACAGTTATATCTTAATGCCTGCCACCGGGTCTTGATAATGGTCGCGATCTCTCTGAAATGAGTCGAAATCACAAAATATAAACAACCTCTTCTGGAAATCATGTTTCCCACCATGAATCATTTAGCAGGTTGTGTTCCAAAAAAACTCACAAAAAACAAAAGGAAATAATTTATTGTTGCAATAATCAGGATGAGGAGGTAATTTTATTACTGAATCATTACTTTTATTGCTCATACAATAATTGTTTACCTACTGTAACCTCACATGATGCTGAGACTCCAAGCTGAGTCATATCATTCGTAACAAGAGGGCACTGACATATTGCATCAATTTCTTGCACATTTAAATCATGTGCAAGAATTTGAAGGACAAAAAAATGTGATGACGTTTTTCGATGAAAATGCATAACAACACATTTTCTTCCTCCTCCTCCTCTTTACTCTTTAAAGGCCCCATTGGCTCCAAATGGCCACCAGAGCAGCACCCAGAGCTGCAGTCAGAGGCAGTTGGATGGTGGCAGCTCCGTTACACAAGTTGGTGGTGCAGCAGTGCCGGGTGATGTCATAGTGAACATTCAGGATGGACAGTCCCGTCTGGTTTATGCAGGAAGCAGCTTCTATGCAGCCTCGGGCATAGATAGGCAATATCAAGTCACCACTAAAGTCTGGAGGAAAAAAAAGGATGAGACATGGTACACAAACGTTTTTGAGAGGTAATTCTGATATTTTTTGGACTGTCTATATTTAAGCCCCAAAAAGCATCCACTTTCAATTATTCATCTGTGAAACATAATATTTTACTCGAGAGGCTGTAAAATTTCCCACTATTACTGATTCACTGGGCGTCAAGCAAAAATGATCAATGAATCATTCAGCTCTTCAACTTACTGGCAACTGCGGAGTAGCAGCGATTCTGATTTGAGCTGCAATTTACAGGTTTAGTGCCGAGGCAGGTGCCAAGAATGGTCTCATCACAGGTGTTACAGGTGAGGGGCTCAACTGTGGGAGAGGAGACAACAATCAAATAGAAAACCATAAAAAAAGCTTTTGGATTTCAGAAAAATCAATCATTTGTCATGATAGCCACAAATATCTGACTCCATTTGGTTCCACCTTTATCAAACACGGACCTGTTGCTATCGCAAAGCACACATTAAGAGTAGGTTTCGTAACCTCTCAAGGTGAGCACAACCCAGCAGGCTCTATGAAAGACACACCCATTTTGGCGTTACATACAGATGATTATGGATCTCTAAGGTTTCTGCCTTCAACTTGATGAACTGAATTTTGTTTATTTTGCTCAAACCATTGAAAAACTACATTTAACAGCAAGTCGTCATTCCAGATAAACCATGAAAACAGTTGAGTGTCTGGTCAGAACCGGACAAATAAAACACAAATACAGAAGCATTTCCTACAACATGCTTCAATTTCCTAAATTCTGCATTGTGCTGTAGGTAACAAAAACAAAAACATTTATGGTAGCAAAAATGAAGAATGTCTAACTAACAGTTAAAGTTTCTCAACATGTTTTTTGGGAATTACTCATGCAGGGTTGTGATACAGACTTACAAAGAGTGATATGCAACCACAGACTTTGAAATTATTTCTTAACATGGTTTCACAAACTCACAATCTTACTGATCACTATTTGAGCCCATAACCAGGGTGAATAAACCTCCTACCTGTGACAAACATGGTCAATAGTGCTGCACAGCTCCACAGAAATCTGTTCATCCTGATGTTCTCAGATGTACCTAGACCGGTGAAGATACCTTGCTGTTTTCAGAAGCTGTGGGATCAAGCTTTGAGGAACAATGACCAATGGTCAACATTTTATACTCGGGTGAGTGATATCAATAGTACACATCAACAGTAGCGATAAGGCTGTTTGTAAGGGGTGAGGCATTCCTGTAAATTCAAACAGTCGCAGTACAGTCTTTAACAGTTCCCAGCCATTCTGCCTGATGTGCCACCACAGCCCTGTCAGAGCAGCTCAACCAAGGTATCACTGATCTGCACCACACCGCATGTTCCAGATGTAACATTTGGATGGATTTTAATTGGACACTGAACACTGTAAATCATATAAACTTGGCTACAATATATTTTTCACACAAGGGAATCATCAGTGTTTGGACTGTTTTCATTACGTTTGAATGACAGAATGGACATTTCATTAATTCAGTCTTTATTTAATCCTTAAATCTTTGGGGTTTCCCCACATTTGTAACAATGTCAAGATACAGTGAAGTTGCAAAGTTGAAAGAGGACAATACTTTGTGAATACAACTGAGTTGGTTTGAGATCCTTGTCTTGAAGGGGGTAGAGAGTGTGAATGAGAATGTGTGAGTGTTTAAAAACAGATCTTCCTCAATAAACCAGTGGGACTTGAGCGAGTTTCAACTCAATTTACCAGAATAACATTAACCTTGAACATTTCTGCACATTTGATTATGGCAGATCTTTCTTTGAGCTCTGTCAGAAAAGTCTAAATGTACCATTACAAACATCTGCTTTTTTCTCCACAAACTCTCTTGCATAAGTCTGCACGCCTACAGTAAATGTCCATTTGTGGTGGATTTCAAACTAGCAGCCTGGTGCCCACAGAGTGGAAAAGGTAGCCTACATATCACCATAATTGTGAAAGGTTATTTATCAAGACAAACAGGCCTACCAAGATATTTATGTTCTGTGACTTTCTCAATCTGGACTACTGTTGAGTGTGGATAAGTGTAGACTTTTAAAATCAGTATCTCCTCCTCCTAAAAGCATAAACTTTGTGTTGCTTGCATTATGGTTTAAACATTTCATCTATTAGTCTACTTTTATCTATTTCAAGTGTGTATTAACAAGATAAGATAAGATTTTCCTTTACTGTCCCATAATGAGGAAATTCACTTTTGGCCTACTATTTCAACTGTTTATCCATTGCTTTTGACAAATGTCTGTCCAGTGGGCTACGGTTAGCTAGCCATTTAGTTTACTAGTTAATCTGTTTACATTAAGATAACTATTTCAAATGTTGATGTCTTACGTTAAGTTAACTATTTCAACTGTTTATACTTTTAGCTACCTGCAAATGATACCAATTGTAACAAGTTTTCCTGTTAAATTAGAGCAAACTACTGGCAGCTAAAGTTGCCAGCTTGAAACTGTTATTCTACAGTCACCTACTACAATGTACAACAACAGTTTATTACTGTAAAAATATTACAGTACTGTGATGTATGGAAAATAAACATTACAGTATTATGCTGTCTTTGGTTGCCATTATACTGTTATTTTACAGTTCCTCCAGTATTCTCCATTAACAACGTATTACTGCAAAATTATGTTAAAAAATTGTAGAATGTGATCTTCACAGTGATATAAACTAATGATTTAAAAGTTTTAGTTTTACAAATGAAAAAGCGCAGTGGTCCGAGCAGGCCCCATGTGTCGAGGCTATAGTCCTTGTCACTGCCTGATTTGCATCATTGCCCGATTGCAGAATTACAAATCACGCTATGTCCACGCCTTACTCTGCCTCTGATTGGCTGAGCTCTGTGATGGTTATGCTTAGGGGGTTAGGGTTTGGGCCACTGCCCAATTTACGTTGCTAAAGACGGGTTCTCGTTTTTTTTTTGGGGGGGGGGGGGGGTTTCCCACTTCTTTGTCCCCCCAACCTCCCCCCCCCCTCCTCCACAATTTATTAGTCATACAAATCTTATCATGCGGACAAAATTCCAATAAATATTGCACTACTTTGAGGTTATTACATTTATGACGTATTTCATTGCCGGTAGGCTGCTGAAGTGTCAAAGATGAAAACTTTCAACCTTTCTCGGTTTTTAAGAGAAAAAAACATCTCTGTCATGTTTTGCTCTGTTTTAAAGTATAATTTTTAGTGTTAGTGTTAATTATCTTGGTTAGCATTATCATTGCTCTCCAACATTTGGAAAAAAAATGTCTATTCATACTTTTGGTAGACTATGTGTTTATCTATGCTTTTAGATGACAATTTCAACTGCTCTGACAAACTATATTCAACTGTTGATTAATTATCATGGAAAATTTCAAGCTTAGCTGATGGATGAATACATGATGTTAAAACAAGAAGTGTCCTCAGTAGAGTGCAGATCTCCTGCAGGTGTGAATGTCGTCCCTCATGGAAACCAGCTCTCAAACTGAAGCAACCACAAGAGGCCCTTAACCATTCAGCGAGGTGCAGAAAAAATATTAAGGTCCAATTGTATGCAAGATGAACTAAAGGCACACACATAAACACATATACGCAAACTAAACTCTTGTGCCTGTAGGGAATAATAAAAGGAAGTAAAAGAAGCAATAGATGTTTTTCACAGATTGTCTTTATTTTCACATCAATATGTTGTCCAGTAAGACACAGTGTAGTAAAAAGGATAAATAAAATGTGATTTTAAAAAATAAAACAAGACAACAGCCTGGAAGATTTACGAGCTCAATGTTTCCCTGAAACATCCCATTGATCAACTTCCGTGACGTGACTTTGTCATTGTCATTCTCATAAAAATTAACCCTGACATGACAAGACCTAAGTTATGAAAAATATATCGGGTTGCAGCATGTGAGCATCAAAATAATCATATTTATGAATTGATGAAGTCAACAATGTTTAGCTTGGCGAGTGCTTTTGATTCAGCAACTTTGCATCAGGCATTTTACATCATGCTGCCCCACATGGAGGCCAGGATGGCTACACCAATGGTGGCGGTGAGGGTCATCTTGGTGGATGGGGCGCCGCTGAGCTGGACAGGGTTGCATTTGTCTGTACTGCAGCATTCAGTTGTGGTTTTGTACTCAAGGCCCAACAAGGTGCTATTCATGGTCGTGTTGCAGGCAGACTGCTCAAGGCAACCCTGAGTGTTGAATCCCGCGGTTGAGAGTGCTGTGAAACCTGAGAAGAAATGGTTGTGTTACAAAGTGGAAAGCAACTTGGCCCATTTAATCTGCATTACTGAATTACTTTTTACACCACTGCTTGGGAATATTGCACTTTTTACTACACCATATTTACTTAAGCTGCTGTAGTCTACTTGCCTTATTTTGCAGATTCAGATTTTACATTCAACATTGGATAAGCTCATGAAATTAGAAATAATAGCGCCTATAATTCTCTACTTGTCCTTGTCTTGTGTTTAATTTAAAGAATTACTACACTGAATTGGAATAAAGATAAAACATGGTGTGTGTGACTTGGTGACAGTATTTGGGAGTGGTTTTAATTGAATTGTGTCTGTGCTGTTGTGTAATTTTTGAAGGAAAAGGGCCTGAGCCTTTAGGCAGTCAGAAGGTGACTTACTTGCTTTTCCAGTGAAGCACTGACTGGTGTTGGTCTGGCAGGTCACCTCTGAGCTGGAGAGGCAGAAGCCCAGCAGACCGTAATTGCATGAGTTGCAGGTCAGGGATTCCGCTGAAACACACAAATGGAAAACTTAAAAGTTAGACTTCATATTAAGTGTGTACAATTTCCACAGTAATTATCAAACTTTAAATTCAACACTTTTGGAATACTGATTACTGGCAGTGAGGTATTTTTATTTTTATAGTTTGATGAGTTCCCTCTGGATCAATTAATCTGTCCTATCTTTGATCGGTCAACATTGTTTTTAGGAATTTGTGATCCACCACACTCTGAGATGCAGTGTAAGCAAGCCCTGTTAAAACCCAACCGCAATAAATAATCAAACACACAATATCAACGATAAACAAAAAGACTCTAAACGACATATTGGAGGACCATCACACTGATTTTAATGATACTGTGTAATTTGATTTAATTTAATTCATTGTCGAGGTGAATGTCAATGCATGAATGGGGATTTAAAGTAGGGTTTTTTTTGGCTCAATGGATGGTTAAAAAAATAAATAAATCACCCAAAGAAAACAAATTGTTGTTTAAAGTCATGGTTTCACTCATACAGGTTTTGAGATATCTGCCTCTCAAATTCAATGGAGGTAAATGGTATTCTAATTGTGGTGCTCAGAGCCGTGATGAATGCTACAAGAAAATCATTTTTGTGAAATAATTTTTCCCTTTGAAAATTGCTGAAAATCAAATTTGCTGATTATTTTGAGTAATTGTTTCGAGTAATGATTACACAGTGGTTTTCAAATGTACTCTTTCATTGTTTTCAGGGACGCAAACCTGTGTTAATGTGAAAATGGTGGCAGACTTTTTCATGTCTAGTATCCCAAACTCTGGCCATAAATTATCTGGATGGCTAGATACCAACAAGGGCAAGAAAGACCATTTTTTTGCTTTTTTTAATTTTTACGTAATTTGGTTGAACAGACCTCTTCAAAAAGTCATTTTATGTCAGGCTAGAAGAAGTTGGATGAAACTGATCATTTTACCACCACATTCACCAAAACAAATCACTGTAAACACATTGGTTTGGGTGAATGAAATAAAAACTGAATTAACCTGTTATCTCTTCTTAGCTTACAGTATGTATGTTATTACATACATTAAGGATTATGACAAAACTAGCTAAAAAGAGAATTTATTTCTACCTTTTTAGTGTCAGATTTCTGATTTAAACAAGGAGACTTATTTTCAATTAAGTTTCACCCACTATTAATATATAATTTTAAAATATCTTAATCAAGTCAACCACTGCCAGCAAGTTTGCCAAATATTTTGCTCATAGTTTGGCTTTCTTTACATTAATAAATGAGTGATCACTGATTGATAACCCTGATTATTGTTCAGCCTTACCGAGCATGAAACAGGCTACAGCTGCAACGATTCCAAATACGATCCTTGCCATCTTGTTGTGTTGGTTTGATTCTTGGTTTTGGCTCAGAGACAAAAAATCCTTCCTTCCAGGTGCTTGGATGGTGTGTGTACTAAAGTGTGAAGAGCCTGTTTGGTGAGGCCAGAGCTTTATACAGACAGATGATGGGAGGGGACAAAAGGTGGGGGTTTCAAGCCTATAGTCTTCTTCTTTACCTCAAGGGAAGAGTTAGTCAGAGTGAAGGAATGTCAAGCATCAACCTGTCATTCATGTTAAAGATGTCATCACAGCTTCAATCATAAGAAGCTTTTGTAGTCTCTCCATTACCTCCATTGGGTTGTTCAGAAACAAATGGAAAAGAGCATATTATCACTTCCAGAACCCAAGGTGACATATTCATATTTATGTGAACAACAGAAATAATAATTTCACTATCATCTGTGACAAAGAAAGGCATCATAACTTCTCATTGGAGAACCTTAAAACAGAGAATATTTGGCATTTTATCATAAAAAATGACATAGCATATTTGTGTACGACAATCGATGAATTGCTCAATTATTTCACCTCTAGTCTCAGTCAAGTCAATTGTTTGTTTCCAAGCAGTTTGTCTCTGATTTGCCCTTAGATTAAAAGAGTTCAGCTCTTTGGCAAAACCTGAAATATGGACACCACCCAAAAACCGGTAGTGGCACTTAAGCATCTCTGCTGTGAGGCCCTGAAAGCTGAAGAACAAGTCGGTCCTGCAGGTTGACAGCAAGCTGAGAAACATTCGGACACCGAAAACCAAGTGACACCACTAACACCACACAAAATGAGATCATTTTCTTCCCAGTTTGGTGATTTATTGCATATTCAAATTGTCTACAAAACCAATTTCTCAGAAACATTCAGAGAGGCCTACACATTTAATTTTTGGAAAATAATGCCAAACGCATCCATTTTAGGAATGTTTAACTCATATTTAATGATTTGTGTCTTTAGAGTCAGATTGCTGCAATCTCAACTATATATTTCAATATCTGCAAACAACACGATCAATTTAATCACATTCTCCCAATATACATTCAGAACTAGCAACATAAACAAAAGCTTCTACCCCAAGATTTTTGAGTAACGTGCAGTGTGGATGTGACATAAATATCAAAAATAAAAACAGGTTAAGCACAGAATTGATTGAGCCATTTGGAAAAAACAGCAAAGCAAAGAGAATATTTTCACAGGCAGGACCAGACATAAGCCAAGAGGCAATGTACATTATATTAGCTACACGATAATAACGTGAACACAAAGCAAATGGCAATAAATGAAATGTTCACAAAAGCTCTGAAATATTTATATATTGGCATTTGAATAGTATGACTCTAAAATGACAATACAGTGGGTCAAAGGTAATAAATTAAAGGACAGTTCAGCATTTTGATAAATATGCTTATTCCACTTCGGTGAGAAGAGCGATGCCACTTTCACACGTGTACTGTGAACATGAAACTACAGCCAGGAGACAGTTAGCTTAACATGAAGGCTGAAAACAGAGGGAAGCAGCTAGCCTGGCTCTGTCCAGTGGTAAAAGAAATATGCTTCTTAACATCCTTTAACAACAGGGGTTCTGGCAGGCAATTTGTTTTTGTTTTCTCTACCTTTTTGTTTTTTCTACCTTTTTGGACAGAGCCAGACTTGCTGTTTCCCCCTGTTTCCAGTCTTGGCAACAACGAATGTGAATAAGCTATTTCCCAAAGTGTTGGACTATTCCTTTAAGCAGTAAATCCACTAATTAACCTGCAAAACAATTTTAGTCCCACAGTGAAATGCCTAACATGATTCATGATAAACATGGCCCTGTACCTAAACTTTATACCGGAGAAAGTGAATTGCAAGGCACTTGGTACAAGGCACAAACATGTGGTGCACTTCAAATATCATATTTGACGTTGGTGTTACACATGTGTTTTACACTTGTTTGGACTTTCTGTCAACTAATGTTTTTATTATCTCTCATGGTGAAGTGAGGATTGGGACTGATCTAAAATCTAAAAAAAAAACTAAATCTAAAAACAAAAGAGGGAATTCAATTTTTAATGATGTCGATCTAACTGTGTGTGTATGGGGGGAGGGATACACCTCATAGATAGTGAACAGAAGAACCATGTGTGTATGCATCCGTCATCCACTGTTATTTATCTGTTTATTTCGTCAAACCAAGGCATTGGCCACAAACAGAGCAGTGACGGTGGCGAGGGCCAGGCTCAGCCCGGAGGTCCCGGGCAGGCCAGGCGCTGCGTTACACAGGTCGGTTTCACAGCACGTCTTGGTCATGGTGTACACGGTGGTGTTGGAGCTGCTGCTGGGGAAGTTCACATCAGTGGTCTTGTTGCATTCAGCCACTTTAAGACAGCCCTTCATCTTGATATCCAAGAAGCCCGCTGTGGAATGGAAGCAAAGACACGCAATCACTGTCTATTGTCCATTGTGTTTGGCTGAAATGGTTGGCTGGAGTCACACAGTGGGAGGTATGCACTCAAACACTGCATGCTGTTGTTGGATGAAGACCTAGTTGCTAAAGTTTTGCTGACTTCTAGGTTTTTACTACGGTTAGAAAAGGTGTGGTTCATCAACGTGTTTGTGATAGTTTTTCAAAAACAGTGGGACACAGAGGAACAAACAACAGCAGGTCTTGGCTGCACAGACAATACTTGGATCAATTTATTGTTAGTTTTTGTCTTTCATTAGCTTTATTTATTACAATGAGAAACAAATGGGATCATTCAGGTGTCTAAATGCCACTGGGCTGGTGGCCAGTTTGTTCTGTAATGGGGCTACAGCAGGACACTCAAGTGTTCTGTAGTGTTTTACATTACATGTATACACTACATAGCTCACTATACAGTTTACACTGGTGAGCAGCTAATTTCCCCCTCTTTTCTTCTTCATACCTATCAGTTAGTGGCCAGACTACACATTTTGAAATGTTCAAGTATTTATGCAGATACATCATGCTTTTAAATGCCAATTTTAAGCCTGTTAAGAGTCGTATTAAGAGGGCTTATTACACTGTCACATGGGCTAGAGCTGTCTTTTTTTTTTAATTTCAGGAACCCATTGGTTTTCATTCATTTCATAGGATGTAAAATCAATAACCAACAGACTGTTGTACATGTTGAGTTACATGACCTTATATTATCACATATGACATAAAGTTAAGGGTTTAGAAGGTAACATTCAGTCATATTTGCTGAAACTGTCAGCATATTTCTTGCAGTAGTACATGAGATGGATAACCTGTGGAAAGAATCTGGTTCCTCAGGCTCCTCTCTGTCTAACGGCATTTGTAAGAGTCCACTGTGCCAGACTAAAACAAGTATCAGAGCCAATGGATTGTGGAGTCTCATTCCCAGGTTGTCATATTCCATATACCTCAGTATCTGACAACCCGGGCATGAGACTCAACAGTCGACACTCTTTTCCCATAATCCACTACTGCAGCTTTAATACAGAACGCATGTTCACCATGATGAATTTTAAGGCTGAAGCTTATTCTGTACAGAAATGACAGGAAACCAATTGTTGTCTTTTGGATAGAGTGTTTCCTTGCGACAGCGATTTACTGTGCATCGACTTCCCAAACCTAAAAATATTGTTTGTAAACAGCCTGTCAAGATGTTATGAATGAGTATTTTTATTTACATATCTACCTGAGCTGTATACCTGAGATAAAGACTGATTTAACGCTGACAAGTTGAAGGACAGATCGAACCAACCCAGGGATACTTAGGTTTATCTATTGTGACTGACAGCAAACATTAGTGAACATTATCAGACATCATTTCAAAAACAGTTGAATAATAAATATCTCTGAGTGGTAAGAGGCAGAACCTTTGATCTGAAACACCTGATATAAACATAAGAGCGTGAGTGTGTGTGTGCAGCTTTTGTCACATCCATCAGCACATCTATGTGGGTTACACTGGAATGTGGTTGGAGGAATTTATATTTTCATCACACTTACACATTTAAAATAAACAACTTTATTTTACTAAGATAATGACAGGACTGTTGGAGATCACAGATTTTCTAGTCATGTGAAAACATTTTGGGAGAAAACATTAAAAAAAAAAAAGGTTTGTTTCATCAGTTTAATTACTTTTAGCGAACTATCTTCAACAGTTTATCCATGACTTTTAGCAAACCAGTTCAACCTAAATTTAGTGAACTATTTCTGTTTTTAGACAGCTATTTCAAATGTTGATACATTACTTAACTTTCCCAACTGACTATTAATTACTTTTAGCCAGCCGTTTCAACTTCTCTACTCACTTGCCAACTAGTTTTCATGTGCTCTAAATAACAACATGTGTGACAAATGACAGAGGCAAAAGTACCCTTGGTTGGGAATCATTGGCTTAAATGACTAAAATATTTTCTGTTGATCAACCAATTGGAGAAACAGAACATTACAAGTTACGGAGCTATGTGTGTTTCAAGAATACACGTGGTAGGTGTCATGAGTTGTGTCATAAAGGAACAACCTTCCTTTACGAGAATGAATGTCGTCCAGTGAGGGGGGGTTTGCCTCTGAGCTCCTTACCTGCTTTCCCGACACCACTGTAACAGTGCTCCCCATTGTCACATGTTTTCTTGGTGGTTATGCACAAGTCCCCCAAACCAATTTTGCAATCGTAGCACTGCAGAGCTTGACCTGGTATCAATAGAGAGTTGGAGGGGAATGAGGGAGGTGGGGTGGGGTAGGGTGGGGGGATGGGTGGGGTGAAACAGAGGCAAGAAGGTGGGAGGAAGAAGAAGAACAGCAGAATTAGTGTCTGGGTTTGCAACAAGCTATAATTAGGCGGATAAATATGTCTGTGTTGATCTTTACATGTCTGTCTGAAATGACGGCTGCGTCAGTGTTTGCCATCCACCCAGATGATGCCGTCGTATGCAAAAAAGGTCTCACGTGGCTGACTCTCATGACGCAGTCAGTCATCATCAGACAAATGGAAAACCTTCGGCACGTAGCATAGACGAGGTTTAGTGATCGAGATGACACCAGCTCTCAGTAGCACCTGGATGTGGTCTTTCCTGATTCCGTCTCAACTCAAATGCTTTACCACTTTAAACCTTTAACTGTTAACTTACTACATTTACTTTCTTTTCATTATGTTATTTAATCTTCATGATATTTAAATTCTACTGCCGCCACATCTACTTTTCTTGATTAACCACGTAATCATTCCAGGAAATTAAATATTCCTGATGAAAATGAAAAATCAAATAAGTAGTAAGTACTAAGTAAGTAAGTACAGTAAGTAATAAGTACTTTATCGAATTGAAGGATTGACGTTCTTGCATGGGACAAATAACTGTAGGGACTTTGATCTATATAATAAAACAAGAGCAATTTTACCAATTTAACCACTGTGATTAGTTTCCAGACAGAAAAATGACTGACTGCACAGTGCAGATTAAATTACCCTGTGTAGAAACTGTAACTTCGAACCATGTGTTTATACAACAGGAACTACTGGGTCTGTTTACAGCCATTGCATGGTGACAAAAAGTTTCCCTCACAGGGAGCAAATGTAAAAGAAGGTCGTCAACTCATGATGTTCGTCAGCTCAGGATTTCCCACTCTCCTTCAGAGAGAAAATGCACATGCATGCCACGTGCATGCACTGCACACATTGTGAAGACATTCAGAGAAATATGTGGCCTGTCAGGAAGTAGTTTAAGTTAAGCGGGAAATTAATTTTTAATTTTTAAGATAAAAAAAACACAAATATTGATTCACGACCTCATCTTAAAAATGAGTAATTCCATAAAGTATAAGTGTAACACAATGCAGTAGATGTGGGCAAATGAACTGTATTCCAGGTACATTGTCTGTTTGTATCATTGGTTTTGTTTGCGTCACTCTATGTACATAGGTATAATTTTCATGTCAATCAAATGGAGAATTTGGAATGACATGCCAAGAAGGAAGCAACATTGCATTACTGGAACTTTAATCTCCATCACGCACACTTTGCTCTCCGTTTCTTTCATTTCCAATGTCAACAGCACAGTCAAAACTGTCTGACCTTAAACTCAAAATCAGGTGGAAATCACAAGTCTTTGATAGGGGCAGCTCAAAAATTCAGGATATCTCCGCCTGAGCTGCCCTCATTTGGTTTCTTTTCAAAAGTCTGAGTTTGTCGAACGTTACAGAGATACACTCCCAAATTACATTTTAACATGACATATGCGCCAGCTGTGTATTCCAGTGTATTCATGCAGACAGAAAGTCCCTGCAGCTTCAAGGATTGTAAAAGTGCATGGAAAATAACAGGATTGGAGGAAAATACAAAACGACCCAGTTGGTGCTGTGGCTTGAGAGGGTAACAATGAGAGATACTGTGAATGTTAATTTAGCTGTGTTACAATCGCCTGATAAGACCAAGGGGTCTAAGCTTGACAGGCATTCATGGAGTCCACCTGAGGCCTGAAACTTCCGCCTCGAGTTGGCTGACATGCCTGCAAAAGAGTTTCTGCTATGCTAATTTCTGTCGGGAACAGTGGAGGAACTTAAGCACACATAATATGCACCTGTGAACTTAATTAGTTGCTGTGACGCTAGTAGTAAAGCTATGTGCCTTCTG
This sequence comes from Haemulon aurolineatum, assembly GCA_038406115.1. Classification (NCBI taxonomy): domain Eukaryota; kingdom Metazoa; phylum Chordata; class Actinopteri; order Lutjaniformes; family Haemulidae; genus Haemulon; species Haemulon aurolineatum. The sequence continues at coordinate 15,854,441 of JBCAUF010000046.1, read as the reverse complement.
TGCCTGAACACACTTCAGACCCAATAAATTAATTACGTCAATTTGTTGCAGCTTTTACATTTCAAGGAAGAAAAGACCCAAACAGTCCCTGGGAGAGGAGAGGCCATCTGTATACAGCAGATGGACAAACTCATTTTCTCAATAGATTAATAGATTTAAGATGAACAATACAGTGCTGTGTGTGGCCACTGTGAGGCTGAAACTGCATGACTCAGAGCTGGGAGGGGAGATACTCAGCAACTGGAAACCTGCCACTCCAGTTTGTGCCCCATGACTGGAGTTGGTATGGAAAGTATACAATGACCAAGAGTCAAAGCACCA
>JBCAUF010000046.1:15830875-15845995 GCA_038406115.1 Haemulon aurolineatum | reverse complement strand
GCAGTCCTAGTTTGAATTAAAACACACACGAAGAGTACCATACTTGAGTCAAGTGACTTTTGAGGATGGTACTTGAACCCTACAGTGATTTATTCTGCCAGAAACTCAGCAACACAATTTTTAATTGAACCTGTTTAACCTGGAACCTGTTTGAACTCTGAGGTGTGGCACATGACTGATCATCCCTCGGTGTGCAGAGTCGACCCTATACTGCCCTCTGCTGCTCTGACGCTAAAACTACAGGTCATGGAGCATCGGCCCGTCCTTTTGTTCCACAAGAGCATGTTGAGGAACCCAAAACACAGGGAGAGGGAAAAACAATGCAGACAAAGTCAGTGGCTGTGTTTAAGAGACTATAACAGTGTTAAAGCTACGGAACAAAAAAAAAACAATACAAGTAAATGTGTAGGGATAGCAGCCCTGATGTGGTTGATAGTTTTGTTTTGGGTGTGGTAATCAGTGTTTGGGGAGGAGTCACTACCCTATGTTTCCACCTGAGGGCATCCTTGCTGCAAAAGGTCTCCAAATAGTTGAAACGAGTGTTGTTTCTAGTGTCAACATTTCGTCATTAAGTCAAGCAGAGCATGACGGTCCCATACAAAGCTGAAACGGCCGACAAACAGAGGGTCAGTCTTTTGATTCTCTGTGTTGTTCTGAATCAGCTCACTGTGGGGAACAACTGGGGAAAAACAGAAGCTGAAAATAAACAGTGTGAGTCATGCTCTACAGCAGGTCGCATGGAAAGTTGAAATGAGACGCAGTGTCGTAAGATAAATATGCAAACAAGCTTGTGAAATGAGGGTAAATATGCAAAGACTGCTGCCAAAGCTCCCTCAGGTTTGGGACGATCAGAAGCATCGCACCACAACCTCACAAGAGACACAGATGAACACACCTGGGCGGGTCTTTCCGTGTTATGTAAATATTCTTGGTTTGTATTTGGATGTTAAGTGGATTATAGCACAGAGGCAACATCCGTGAAGGACGGGAACCGCCAGACTAATGGGAGGAGGAGCCGGATCAAATGTCTGCCACAGGGGCCATTTTTGTCCCCTTCTTGATTCATTTTTACTCATTAATAAAACATGACTTAAAACATGTGTTTGAGGAAGACAGTGGCGACAACACTAATATGAGAGAGTTAAATCTTGTAGTTTGCCCTAACCTGTACATTCATTTGCTTTGTTCTGCTTAGTTATCTTTTCATTTTTATTGGTTTATAATATATTCATCCTTTTTTTCTTCTATTTCATCATCTGGTTCAGGAGACTCTTCTCCCAACTTGAGAAATCTAGAGACATCTGCATTACAGAAGTAAGTATTTCTGTCTGTTTTTCTGGCGGCTGCAGCTGCTTGGGGAAACCTCTCAGCAGCCTGTAACATGTTGACTTCAAAAACCAACCAGACCGCCATCTGAAATCCTCCACTTCTCCTCAGACTACACACACACCCACACACATACTCCCTGTCGGTCACTTGTGCAGGGAGATGTGAAAACCTCAGAGTGTAATTATCTGCATTTGTGAATCACTCGTGTGTCGCAAACAACTACTTAAGTAAGACGTTCATAGGCGCAAAGGTCAAAGGACTCACCTGAAAGTACAAAAAGCTGCCAGATTGGGGATATACATCCCTCTAAGAAGGGTGTGGTTTGAAAGAGGAGACAGAAACAACAGAACTGAGAGGATCCTGACTACAATAGCCTCAAAACACGGTCATAGGAGAACAAATGATCCTTATAGTGTGCCCAGTCTACAGACCTCTGTAGAAGTGGAATTTGAGACTTGGGCAAAGCCTCAGTTGTTACAGGATGAGGAATTTCTCATGCAACGGCTGGCAGGTTGGAACATGATTCAGTCTTTTAATAACGTCTGGAAAAAACACAAAAAAGAACATCCTCGTACCACAAACAGGCTGCCTCACCCCAACGTGTAATAACAGCATTACAGTAAAGCCTGGGATGTGCAAAGAGGGTAAACAGTGTTAAACTCTGGGGCTCCTTTGTTTCATCTGTGGGGATGAGTAGCTCATGCCCATGTCCTGTTAAATCTCAAGAGGTGAGTCTGCAAGAGTCCTAAATGATTAGTTTCATAAGCAGTTAATCTATTAGGTTCTAAAATCATCAAAAAAAAGCCAATTATAAATTCCCAGCATTCGTAGTATCTTCAGTTTTCTTGTTTTATCCAACCAACAGACCAAATATCCAAAGATATTCAGTTTACCCTCTGATATGTTGAAGAAAACCAACAAATACTCTCAACTGATGAGCTAGAATCAGAGAGTGTGTTGGTATTTTTGCTTGAAAAGTACAATCTGTTTCAGAACGATTTAAACAAATACCTCATTGTACCAGAGCCAATGTGACGCAGTCGCGCAACCTTGTGGGTGTTTTCACATTCAAATTAATCACTGTGTATCCATGACCGTGTAGCACCAGGTGGCGTTTGCTTCCAATCTCTGCATAGCCAGCTGCATCATCATCACTTGGCATAACTCAATATGCACATGTGCAACCAATATGCAACAAAGACCATAGCAGGTAAAAACCATGCTCCACCCTGCCCCCCCCACGAGTCGCCTGCGTGTCCCGGGATTATTTGTTAGCCTACTTTTAACTATTTCAATTGTTTGTCATTACTTTAAGGGAAACGATTTCAGCCAAATCAATTGGGATGACTGATGACTCCTTCATATGACATTAAGAGACACAAAAACAGTTTGGACAACCAAACAGGTGACGTTATCTCATCTGAAACACTCAAAGGAGGTTGGTAAGTTTAGTCAGTTCAACTATAACACATCCTGCCGCAACAGGAAAAGATAATAAATCATGATACAACAGTCAACAAAACATATTTAAGCTTTCACCAGTCAGTTAATCTGATTTAATTTGAATTGTTGCCAGTTTGGTGTGTTTATTGGTCATTACATTCTGCTAAAACCTTTCACCTTTGACTTGTGCATGCATCACTAGGCAAGTTGACAGAGTTGTCACTATGGTGCCCAAATCTTGCTTGGGACCCCTGTCCCTAGAATGATGTGAATACACCACTGGTAAAAAAAAAAGTGAACACACCCAGTCAAACAGCCCCAAGCTCTGCACTCTTTAACTGTGCACACCCAGTAGACTGCACTGGAAAAAAACAGCTCACACTTCCCAAATCCCCCCTGAAGAAAGTAAAATATTAACTTTAAACTTATTAACTTTTTTTTTTTTACTCCAACAAAACGTGTTCCACGGGAATGGATTTGTGTTTCCAGGAAAAAACGTCAAGGATCATTTTTTTCTCCAAATACAAACAAAAACTGACATCATGGAAGACATAAATTCTCCATGCAGAAGCAAAATCCAGGAATTGACCATAATTACATCTAAAACATGCATAAAAATAGATATTACACTTGTAACACTGCAATGGTATTGTTGGGGGGGGACGCAGACACAAACCACAGACGCACCAAACTTCATGTAAAAAATCGCAGATTTTAACGGGATGAAATATTCAAACGCTCTCTCTGAACGATGATGCTCAGTTTAAAAGAAATTATTTCAGAGATTAGTTGCAAACAAAATGCTTCAGAATGATGATAAAACGTGCATTAAAAAAAAAAAAGAAGTACTGATTATTTAGCCTGAAGTACTTTCTTACCGATTGCAAAGCAGATTCCGACTGCGAAAAGCTGGAGAATAATTCTGTTCATCTTGGAAGATAAAACCTGACAACGTCGACGTTGAGGAGAGGCTGCCTGCGAGGACTCAGACCGTTATAATTCTGATCAAACAACTTTTTTTTCCGCCATCGCTGGATTTATAATCGTCCACCTCCCATTCAAACGTCACCGTTATCCAATCAGAGGAGGTCTTCTGGGACATCCACCCATTTTTTTTTTTCCTTTTTTCTCTCAGCTCTCCCACCTGTGTGACTCACAGGTAAGTGTATTTCGTCCCAGCAAAGAGTTAACGTGCGGGAAACGTGGAGAACAAGGAATTGGTTCCTTTAAATGATTGTATGGTAACGTTTGTTTGCGTTACTCCATCACAAAAATATTCCTATATGGTTTTAAGTTGTTTTGGTGGTGCTCAAAAGTGACTTAGTACAGTATATGCTGTTTTATGACTTTTAAGGCACTTCAATCAGTGATGGAAAATAACTGAGCACATTTATTCAAGATCAGGACTCAAGTACTAAATATTAGGTATTTCAATTTTATATGACTTTATATTAGACTTTTTACGCAAGCACATGTATTTGACAACTAGTTTACCATAATTTTTAACACAAAACAACTTTTTGGCTTGTGACCAGACCCCTTATAGGAAAAACACATCAGTGTCAAAATGGGTTGAACACAGGGCTTTTACTTAAGTAAATGGTCTGAATACTTATTCCAACTCAGATTATCATCCATAGTACTCAATTATAGGCGTGTTCATACCTTTTGGGATTTTTGTATTTCTGTGGGACTTAAATGTGACTTTATAAAGATCTCAGTGAGCTTTATTCATAGCACATAGGTAGGAAATCATAATTCTTTAGAGATGATTGTATGCTAATCAGTTAGCTGTCCACTGAAGACTGTAGTTGTAAAAAAAAATCAGTTACTTCAATATTTACCAAATAAATTAATGATTAAATTATCCATTTTGGGTGGAGGAAACTCAATGATTAAACAAGGGTATTTTCTTACCTCATGAGAAGTTTGATTTGATTTATTCATGATTTGACAAAACACAGCAATCTAAGTACTGTAAGTACTAACATGCTCAAGTCAGAGGATTTATTTCCATTAAGATCCCAGGATATTAAAACGTAATACAGACAAAACAAATGAGAGAATCTTATCCCCAAATCAGTGTGAATTAAACCAAAAACTAAATATGTCCATGAGACCATCTATCTGGGACTGCAACAAAACTCATTTACGATGGGAGAATAATTTTTGAGTAAGTGTATCTCTTTTTAGAAATTGACAGCTGCATTGACATATCCTAGGTCTAATGGGCCAAATTACTATTTGTCTTCCTGGACCAGTTACCTACCACACCCGTAGCTCAAAGTGGTTTAGTAAATAAACCACATACAGAACCCCAGACTATCATGGCCTAGAGCTGCATTCAACACAAACCAACACAAAAGTGGGCTATATATATATATATACACACACACACACACACACACATATGCATATGAGCTAGGTTAAAGACTCCAGAGCTTGTGGACAGACTTCAACAGGATGGTCTCCCTGTAACATACAGCAGAGCAAAAATGGGATTTTATGTCAGTCCACATACCCAAAAGGTCATATAATACATGATGAACTTACATTTCTCTCATTCTAACCTTTAATTTTTGAGTGCACTCATTCAAAGAACTCCAGGCTTATTGTTGTAGCCTCTGCACCAGTCATTTAAAGGAAAGCGTGAACGCCAGCTAAATAACATAAATACCATCTCACTAATGTATGGTAAATAACCATAACTATAACTTCTTAGGCATACATTTCACACAGTCAGAGTAATATTTTACTGCATCTGTCAAACAAGCATGCTGGAGCTCTCAAAGCTCGTTTCAGTTCTCAGATAGTATTTAAATCATCTGCAGCTTTCTCCTGATGTGATTAGTCTTCATGCACAAATACCACAAATAACAGATGGCAGCAGCCAATATTATTTGTCTGAAGGTGATGATGCTCAAATGTGTCGAGATTATGTCAAATTTGTGCTGATTTGCCAAAATAATTGGAAGGAGACTTCTCTCCAACCTCGGGACGAGACCTTGACCAATTTTTAAAAAGTGTTGTGGAGACATGAACATTGACGCCAAAGGGTCTGAATGCAGACTTCCCAGAAGGTCTTTATATCACTGTGTACCTACGTATTATAATAATGATACATTTACTTTGCATTCTTGTATTTTGACTATCATGTTTGTTTTATCTTTGAAGAGCCCATTGACCTTTATCTTTATAAAGGTGTGGCGTCCTCTGATTGGTGGCTCCCACAACTCACAAGTATAATGTGTGACCAAATAAAGATTGGTGAGCTTTTGGTATTGTGAAATAATGTTCAGCATCAATTTCAATACAGTATATCGCCTTTTGTAAACCTGAATGAAAACTACAGCAGTACCTTTAATTGTGCCTCTTTTCCAGTGAAAACCAGGTCTCCCAGTTTGCTTTGAAACTGAGAAGTGAGGCATGAGGAATCGCAAAGGTAAAATACAAAACAACAAGACTTTGTCAAAGGCGGTTTTGGCTTAAATTAGTTAGAAAAGGTACCTACACTCCTCTGAGTGTAACTGACCCTCTTCTCTTTGTAACACAAAGTACCCAGTGTATTATTTTTTGATTCTCTGAATGAAGGTTGAATGCCAAAATGCGTCTAACGTGACCATGCCATGACAATAAAAGCATTTTAATGGTTTAAAGAGATTGAGAGTGTGTCTTGGAGTTTCCCTGTTGTTGTTCTGTCTCCAGTGTATTAAATGGCTTCTTGGAAGGTGGGGGTTGCCAGCAGTTCTGTTTTGTATTGAGCAGTGAAGCGTGCAGCTGCCATTGTTTTCACCTCTAGAGGTTGAGTCAGGTGTTTATGTGAGGACAGATTTTGTCACCGCAATAACTTTACAACCGGGAAGGATGCAGTCACGAAACTTCACAGGTGTGAGGGTGACATTAAAATGAGGGCCGGGTTTTAAAATCAGTGTGGTCCGACCAATGAGTACTCATGTAATAATGTAGTAATGTCGACTGCATACTCATGTAATGAGTAATATTTATTTATTTGTTTGTTTGTTTGTTGAGGACAATGCATATTAATAAACAATACATGCCATGGCATCTTGTAAATGTGCCGGATTTAGCTCAGAGCTAATTTACATCCGTAGTCCTCACCAAATAGACTACATTCTCACAGCAGCCATTTTCAAGGTGAAAGCTCAAATGCTGTCATCAAAAGGATACTATTGTACTGCTGGTTCAAGCAGTTTAAACATAAAAAGCCATCAATTCACTGCTTTTTGATCGATTAGCAACTAAAAAAAACAGTATTTAGTGATAAATCAGAGGGACATCTGGCCATATTTCAGTGTAAAACAACATATTAAATTACTCATTATCCTCCGTTAGACAACATCAGCATTCAACCACTTGCTAGCTAACATTAATGTTAATACGATACGATGGGAAACGTGTCACTTAATATCAATGCACATCTTGGACACATTGATTTAAGCCTGGAAGATGGCAGTGTTTCTGTTTTATACAGATTACATTCAACACTAAAGTGTGTTCCAAGCACTTCAGCAGGTAGTGGTTTGTGCGGCACAAACAGGCTTTCTTACATCACAATGTGCATTATCCGTCTCTCTTCCAGGGTTAAAGAAGTGTCCAAGGTGTGCACTGGCATTTCCTTGTGTGAATATGATCAGTGACTGCTCTGCTGCTCAAGGGTCAGAACACCAGTATGTCTACGGGTGTTGTGTTGCATTCAAATAAGCAAGCCTGGTCTTGCCCAGAGTTTGTTCCCGAGCTTGTCTCTGTGTCTCTGTTTGTCTCCTGGTGTTTGCAAACATCTTTGGAGAGGGACGACAAAAGCATTCAGTGAATGCCCAACAAGTGGAGTCATGAAAATTCAATTACCACCATTTTCACAGTTTGTTTGTCCACATCAGTCACAAAATAACAGCCATGTTCTTTGGGAGGGTGGGCATGTTTGCCGTCTCCGTGTGAGCCATTTAATGATCATCCCTGCATGTGACTTTAAAAAGGGGGCATGGTTTGGTTTCTTGGTGGAGCGGGGGGGAGGGGGGTGGCAGTTATGAAACGACATCTTCGGAGTCATGGTTTTGAAATACTTTGCAGAGAGGGAGGCTGTTTGGGCCCCGTGAAATGCCTCTATTGTTTTGCCCACAGATCCTCTTGAGTTTCTCAACTCTTGTTGCATGGAAAGAGGGAGTGTGGGAGCAACCAGCCAAACCGATCCTTGTTCCACCAGTCAGAGCAATAACAGCGGATGGATAGGAAAGATCCAAACTGTGGGGAAGGATATGAGGAGGCGCAAAAGCAATATTAAGACAGAGCCTTTAAAAGGTTCAGTTTTGCTGCTCAATCTAAGTAGATTTAATGAGTCTTTTTTTTTGTTTGACGCAGATCAAAAGAGTCCCATAAACGTCTTAAATGTCAGAGTGGAAACATATCTAAGTGTTTTCCTAACTAAGCCCCTCTAATTTCATTTAGAAGACACATAATTAGTTAAAAGGAGATCCTGTGTAGTCATAGTACACCTGTATGAGTATTCACCCTGTGGTGAGTAAGAATTGTGACTGACTCACATGGCTAACGACTCACATAACCACTGACCTACAGTTTGTCAGAGGGCAGACAAAAAAAGACTTTTTTGGTTGGACGAGACCAACATTGAGCTTTTTTTTTTTTTTTTTTTGGACGAAACACTGGATGTCATCATAATGTTGCATTGCCACCATGAAGCAGGGTGGTGGCAGCAGCAGCATTCTGTAGGGGGGGGGGGGTTGTTCCTTGGTTTTTGAGGGAAAATGCAGGGAAATCCCGGAGGAAACCCTGATGCAGATGTTAAGAAACCTGCCACCTGGAAAAAGGCTTGTTTTTCCAATGACCTTGAGCATAAAATCAACACCACCAGTTTAAAAGAAAGCCGTGTTAATGTTCTGGAGCTTGTGCACACAGACTGCAACTTCTACAAAGACCCTTCTACTCTTTGTCTAGACCTGAAGGAGGTGAACACAGACAAACAATGCAAACAATACACATGGGTCTCTTGATCAGTGTTGTAAAAAGCCACATTAAATCTGCTTTGCTGCGATGCTGCTGCGACAAACAAAACAAGAAAACCTCCAGCATGGGTGAATACTTGTTCTCTGCACTGTGGGAGTTTACCCCACTATCAGATTGGACTTGTCTCGTCAAGTTAGAGCTTTCATGAATCTCCACCAGAATGTGCAGCCTTCTCGCCAGACTGAAGCGCCACATGTGGAAAGAGAAAGCTTCTAAAGAGGCATATTTTCTATCAGCAATAAACATATTTCTGCGTGTGGTCTCTGTGGCGGGCATATTTCCTTAATAGTTGTATCCGTTGCAGAGAGGCATCCCATAAGAAATCTCTGGGAGGAAAATAGTGCAACATGGCTTCTGGGTGTGGCGTTTCACATGACTGCAGTATGAGCAGCTGAACTGACATGATTATTTCCCCATCGACTCAGAGAGTGGCCTTCATCTCCGGCCCAAACACACAGGGGCCCTTCTTTATTCTGCAGATTATTAGAAAAAAGATGGTCTCCAACAAAGTCTGGACATTAGGAGACAAAACTATTTAAAAATGAAGGAGTAGGGGATTCCTCCTCACAAGGTTGCTGAAATAAGGGGAGGAGGTGGAGGAGAAGAAGGGCAGGTCCCGAGTTGTGGTTTGAGGTTATCCTGAGTCACGAAGGAACCTCCTCCTCTTCTCCCTCTGGAAAAATTGACAGGGTACGGCCGCATGAAGACAACTCAGCCCTGCCAGTCATCTTTGCCAAAGACAGCCGCCGTGCAGAGGGGAAAAACAGTTTTCATGAGTCACATGTAAAGAAGCCATACCATAGTGTTTCCTTCTGCTTGCATCTCAAGGTGTTTTCTGTGTTTCTGTGGCTTCAACTGGGTCAAGGGGCAGCATAATTCAAAATTAGATGTGCATTTTGCTAATTTGGAATTTCCGTCCCTTTTCTTTCCATGCATCAAAAGGCTAAAGTACATCCAAAAGCTAATTTTAAAATAATTGCATAAGCCTGACTAGGATCTTATGATCTTGCCAGTGCAGTTAGATGGTGTTTCTTTGTTTTGTGTTTGTCTGTGCATGTTTCCCCACCAATGCTGTTACTCAGAGTCATGTGAAATGCCACTGCAACCACACCCAGAAACCAGACAACCATCATTCCCTCTGTCACCACAGGAAACCTTCCAACAAAGCTAAAAAAAAACAAAAACCCCACACACACATACTCTGTACATCAAGAATGCAGGTACAGCCGTGGCATTTCATGGTCGTATCTAAATCCAACTGCTACAAGTCTCATATATATTTAAATGTGGAAAAAAAGAAGCTTTTCAAAGGCACTAAGCTCTCTACTGACACTCTGTGGCAGGAGGGCAGAACCGCAGCCTTAAAACAGAGCGAGGGACAAAAGAGTATGAAAAGAAAATAGAAGTTTATTGAGAATTCTGAATCCTGCTCACCCTTCCACAGTAGCAGAAAGACAACAACAACACAGACAGACATTAGTTAAAATCTGGACACATAAATACCGCTTCTCTTGTATTGTGAAATCCAAATAAAAAAAGAAAACAACCTGTTCCAGTCACACAAAAGAAAAAGTGGAGAGTGAAGGGAGGGCAACTGAGTATCTGCCCTGCTGTTTGAAAAACAAAAACAAAAAAGCGGCTGGTGGTCTGACTGTCTCTGAACCTGGACATAAATAATGAGACTGTGCTGTGGAGAGACACCAGTGGGATCAGTGCAGTGGTGGAGTGAGCTGAAGGATTCAGATTGTCTAAATTCCTCTTTCCGAGTCTCCTCCTCGATCTTTACAGGAATAGTTTGGACATTTAGAGAAATATTCGCTTTCGGGTAGACGGTTAGATGATTCGACTTATACGCTCTAACATCTGTACGTCGCACACAAAGCCACCAGCGGCGGCCGGTTGGTTTAGTTTAGCAAAAAGACTGGAAACGGGGAACTTATCCTGGCTGTGTCCACCTCCCAACACCTCTGAAGCTTGTTAACGAGTGATCTTTAGGGGCGTCGGAAAGAAGACTTTGCTATTTTCAGATAAAGCCAGGCGAGCTCATTTCCGATCTTTCTGCCAAGCTAACCGGTTGTTTGCAGCTGCTTCGTATTACGAGTGAACTGATCTCGTCGTCTGCTCTCCACCAGAAAGCACGCAGGTGTACTTCCAAAAATGTCAATCCATTTCTTTAAGGGAGATGAAGCTACGAGGGAACGGCGGTGACAACGCAAACGCAAACGCAGCTGAGCCCGCTGCAGCAGGAAAAGGGAGGCGGGGAGCGGTGGGGGGGCACACGTCTCGCAAAAAATGTAGCACAGGTTATATACGTTTAACTTAGGTATCGATACAGACAGTTGTTTGACACGCGCACAGACAGCTGGAGAAATGACACGGGCTGCTTACAATTGTCTGAACGATTCGGAAATTCGCTAGCTTGATCTACTTCTACTTTACCTCCTCTAACAGCAGAAAGAAAGACAAATGAACTCATTTTGCTTGTGCCTCTTGAAGAAAAAAACAAAAACAAAACAATCTGGGTGTTTTCTCTGAATCTTAAGGCAAATTCAACAGAACGCTTTGTGCGACGACACCACAAAACGGCAGACGAACCGGTGGGCAAATCGTAAGAAACAAACCGAGTGACACAGAAAACACCCGCCGCCACCGTCCAAACTGTCTCTGCGAATGCCAGCCTGAGTCTACATGCATTGAGGGAAGTGGGGAGGTGGGGGGGGGGCAATGGGGAGAAAGGGGGGGTTACCACCACCCTTTACCAAACTGTGCCAAATACAGAACAAAACACGGAGCCAGAGGCGAAAACTGACCCGGCTATTGCACTTTCTTCAGCTCTCCGTCCGACGTCCCATGGGACATGAAGCCCATCCTACGGGGGGGAAAAGCTCCCCCGTTGTGTCACCCACCGTTACATAATTGCCTCATCAGTGTGCTCGTCGCGCGCGTGATCAGCAGAAGCAGCAGCGAGGAGCCGCCGCATTATTCAGCTCCCTCTTACTTCACCTCCTGTTTTTGGCACCGATGAGTTTGGTAAGGTACGTGCATGGAATCCCGAGTGTGTGGATGCAACTGTTTCTCTCTCTGTATTTATGAGTGCATGTGCGTGTGTGTGTGTGTGTTTGTTTGTTTGTTTGTGATTAAGATCATGGCTGTGCGTTTTTTTATGTCTCGGTCACACTCAAAAAATCTTTACACTTTTTCATTTGCCCTAATCTAAACCAAAATAATACAGTCCTCAGGGTTGGGGAGGGGGCATCTGAAAAGCTTTGTAAAATGCAGGTGACCCCTCCCCTTCTGACGATAACTCTCTTCCCATCTTCCTCCTCCTTCTCCTCCCTCCTCCTCCTCCTCCTCCTCCTCAGTACTGGACGCTCTAGCGGATGGCCTTGACGGGGCTCTTGAAGCTGGAGGCCGCTTGCAGCTGCAGCTGGTAGGCCATGGGGTGGATCTTGAACCCGTACAGCCTGCAGGAAGAAAGAAGATGACGAGCGCGTGTGAGCGTTCCTCCTGGCCTTTTAATTAGCTTGGATGACAAGTCTGAAGATGAAAAGCCCCGGTTGGCGCAAAGGCTGCAAATAAGAACCTGAAATTGCAACGCAAACACGCGTGCGGAAATTGATGGTGCTGTTTACATCGTGATCGGTGACATGTTTGCTTTTAGGGAGAGAGTGACGCTGACATCTGAGTCGCCACCCGGATTGTCCCCGTCATGAGACATTTTCCTCAAACAAGCGTCACGACCGGACGAGATGGCGTGCAGGAGTGATGACGTGTGAAACAGGAGCCTCAAGAGTATAAAGTTTAACTTAAAGTTTTAATATGTTTGTCTTCTCATCCTAAATCAAAGACTGGGGTTTGCGTAAAGACAACCCATTTGCCATAATCAATGTGGGCATCATGTGTAAACAATTAAATAAATACTTTCTATAATTTTATCAACTGTTCAACAGGAAAAAACTATCTTGATAATAGGTCAATGGTCCACTGTGCAGGATTTGGAGGCATCTAGCAGTGAGGTTATACCTGGGTTATACCTCATAGTTTATTTTACCTTGTATTTTAACCAACACTGTTTATTTATACATTTTTTATATATTATATTGCATTTATATTGTAAATACGTCTAGATGTTATTTTTACTTTTAACCTCACTGTGTTGAGACTGTCTCTATGTGTAATGCTGCTGCTACACTGCAATTTCACAGCTTGGGATCAATAAAGTATATCTATCTACTCGTCTCATCCTCCCCTTCTGAGCCTGTGGGAGAAACTACGGTGGCCAGGGGAAAAAAAGGGGCAAAAGGTCCTCTATAGAGCCAGTGTTTGGTTTGTCCATTCTGGGATACTGTAGACACAATGTGGTGCAACATGGCGGACCATGTAGAAATATAAAGGACTCATTTTCAGGTAAGAAAACACAACAGTTCTGATTTTTTACACTTCACAAGGAAAACATACCAATGAATAAATTTAGTAATTCCTGCTAAACACTACACACTGAACCTTTAAATAATTTTTTTCAAGCAAACATTTCTCAGTTCCACCTTTTAAAATGTGAAAATTTTCTTAGTACGAAGTGTTAATAACTTTATTAAATAATAATATGTATTAAAAATGAGGTTCGAGCTGCCGGACTAACCTTGGAACAAACTGGTTGGCGGGCCGCTTGGGCCTGTACTCAGGGTGAACCATGAACAGCATGTGGGGGAAGCCGGTGCCAAAGTAAGCTCCATCTGTGTGGTGGTGCCTGGAAGATTTGGGTGTGTAGACGTCCATACATTTAGGACAGTACAGCTTCACCATGGCCTCTCCTGGGATGTCTGACAGACCTGTGGACGGAGGAGAGGGGGAGGAGGGGGGACAGAGGGAGGAAGAAACTGGCTTAGATATGAACATAATCAAATCTGGAGACGGCACTGACTTACACTGAAACAAATGGGCCCATGTTGGTTCTTGGCATGTTCACTGTGCATTGATTTGACCAGCAAATCTAAACATGGATTTGTCTAGAAGCAAATGGTGTCATTTGGAATAGACTGTGGGAGATTTGGTGGCTCAAGAAAACTTTAAGAGCCTTGACCACACCAATAAACGTTACACAATAGAGGACGGCATCTCAAATTCAAAATCTGAAGGTCGTCTCAGGAAATGTTCTCCAACTTAAAAACTCTGGCTGAAGAGGCACTGGCTAAACTTGTCTCCAAAATGTAATTTACTTCGCTGTAAATGGTTTGTTTGCATTTTACTCTTTGTACTTAAACTAAAAAAAAAAGAAAATTACTCTTCTGCTTCGTGTGTTGTTGACATGAAAAATGATCCTGTTCTACTTTTCTTTCCTTGCCCTTATAAATGCATTATCTGTATGTTCATTCTGTATATTAGGCCCAAATGTTATGTTGGCAGAGTTGTTTTTAAAAATTTGCCCACATGATATCAAATGGGCGGTCTCATTCATATTAATAAATGAAGATTTAAATGGCAGGTAACAATAAATTAGGAATGACTTTTTACGACCCTGTCCATCGAAATGACGGCCAACGAGAAGGTATTCCAAACCTCTGATGAGCAGTCTCTTGGTTCACACGAACTGTGTGCGATAGTTTGCATAATATGTAAAATTAACCACATATTAAGGAAGTAATGGACAGAGTGCAGCTACAGTCACAAACAACTGCCTGTTTTCCTCTGCGGGGGAACAACTTGATGTAAATGTGACATTTACAGTGACATGTTCACCACAACATATAAACCGCAACATTTTCATAGGTGTCAACCATCTTGTGCTGAACACAGGTCATGCCCGTTTGTGTTCATGTTTTGAATGCCACGATGATATTTATCTAGTGATATTTAATCTTTTTACTCACCGATTGGAAGCATTGGCTGGTTCTCACAATAGACCCGGGGGCAATAGCCAAAATCTCCCTGTTGATACTTCTCCAACTGAAAGTTAAGAATGAGGATATAAAGAGTCAATAAAAAGAATTGCAGGTGGGTAACAAGTCTCAGTGTCCGACTATTTTAAAAAGGGAAATCAGAGCTTCAACATTTTACATCCTTGTAACTATTCTGCTTAACTGTCTGGGAGCTAGGGGACTTCCACGTTTGTTAGGCTACAGTGAGTTTACTGTAAAGATGAAAATACAATATTGAACATTAAAGGGTAGGTTCGCTATTTTAGACATTAAGCCCTGTTTTTGTGCACAAGCTGTAGTTTTTGTAGCTAGTTCCAATTTTCAAGCCAACGTATCGCTGTCCACCTCTGACCACTCGGTGAGTTTCATGTCTCTGCAAACGAAAGTTTAATGC
>JBCAUF010000046.1:15818784-15830775 GCA_038406115.1 Haemulon aurolineatum | reverse complement strand
GATGAGAACACCTCTAATTCACCCCAGAAGTCACAAAAACAGGGCTTAATGTCTAAAATAGCGAACCTACCCTTTAATGGCCACTGCAGAGGTTAGTCAATTTTTTGCCAGTCTTGTGAAGCAACCCTGTAAGGCAATTTATCTTTTCTTGGGCAAGATAAATTACATGTGAATGGTAAAGTTAGGAATGAATAAAATGGGAGGAACATTTTACACCACAATTAAATCCAGCATCCTAAATCTCTCTCAAAAAGATCTCTGCTCTAAAATATAATATCATAAGCATCAGTGTTAGCAGGAATATTATTTTTGACCATTCTATATTGTGCGTTTATGTTAAGATTTGAATGTCTTTTTTTTTTTAAATCACCACATTAATTGATGAAGAAAAAAGCATCTCAGTTAGTTACAGAGCCTTTGCATGTCAGCGCCATAGCTAGTTACATGTTATCTACAATTTATCAACACACCACTGTGAGAAAATGTTTAGGTAAATATACTTTAAATTAAGCACAACAAGTAAAAGATTACTTGTAACAACTTCTGCATACTTAAATCATATTTGTAACACAGTAAAGTCTGCTATTTTTTTGACCTGTGGGATTTTACAGCAGCCGCAGAGGCACCATGAGAGGACCACATCAACGGTGTACAATACACCCATCTAGTGTTTCGGTGGTGCCTTCAACAGATGAAATGTGACACTGAATTTAAATTTGTGTTATGAGGAAACCTTGTTAACAGGTAGAAACCCAGGACTGACCTGTCATAACAGAGTGACAGCCAATTATCTTAGTATACAATTAACCAGGTTTGTTAATTTTTCTGCTCATCCCACAAAAACCCGCCATCATCCCTCATTTTACTGAATATGTACAGTCAGTAGTGTTTAAACCAAACACAAATATGATGCAAATAGTTTCCTCGCCCATCAAGAAAAGAGCGATGGAAAAAGAACGCTTCCCTAATGCAGACCAGGGCGGTGGGTTTTGCTGACGCAGCTGGCTCCTACCATCTGTGCGATGCCTCGGTTAGTGAGGATGTAGCGTGCGTGGATGAGGCCGTACAGCATCTCAGCTGCCTGCTCGATCAGGTCACTCTGGTTTGGATTGTCCTCCAGCTCCTCATCTGTGGACAGACGGGAACATTGTTGGGCGTCCACATTTCTTTAGACAGTTTACAGAGGTGCAAAACTGTGCTGACAAAGATTTTCACAAGGAGAGGGAACACTGAAAATACAACCGAGTGCTACTTAAATGTATTTTGACTCCGTTTTATTATCTAAAGAGGAATTGGGGCACATTACAGTTTCCTTAATAAATTCTCAGACTTCAAAAGGGTGTAAAACAATGTCAGCAGGAAATGTGAAGTGCAGCTGAAATAAATCACATGGTTTCAAAGATGCTGTGAATGTGAACTGTGCTGCTGGGTGTCAAAGTAGCGTGTGTAATCATCTGAAAGAGGAGAGAGGAAGCCTGCACCAGACTAAACAGCCTTCAAATAAACAAATGCTGACATCAAATGTTCATTCTCGTCTCTGTTTATTAGGTGATGCGTGCAACAGTGTTCAGCATGACAGATAAAAAGAGCAGCGCTTGTTCCAGTCAGGAAACAAACACATGAAACTCCTTGACTCTTACCCACTCAGCCACTGAAAATTAATGTCTGTTGCACATTATTGAAATTCTGTGTGTCAACTGAATTTTTCATACAACATTTAGGATGGTAATCCGTGCTCAACTGAATGCAAATAGTGTGGAGGCATGAACATCAAATACACACCTGGTTCAAGGTCCAGGATCATGTCCAGGGCCTGGCGGTAGTGGGGAACCTGCTCATTGAGGCCTGTGAGGTTGAACTTGTCCTGGATGTAGTCCTCGTCCACCTTAAGTCGGAGAAATCATATGAGAAACTTGATTATATTATGGAAGAAATTACGTCTATGCCAAAAGGTTTACTGAGAGAGTTATTGGTCAATGCATTCGTTCCTCCCTGTACATACTGACAGTGATGAGATCAGCGATACCAATGGAAGAGATGGGGGTTCAAAATCCACTGTCTCAAACGGGAGTTATCTCTTCAGGTCCAGTATGAACAGGAGTAATGATTACATTGATCAATAACTATCTGTGTACAAATGGGTGTGAAATTTCGAAGCTACATCGGAAGTGCTGTGAGCTCAATTTCCAAGCAGTTAGAGTGTGATCTGGCTAAGTGCTGATCCAGGACCACGTTACTGTGAGTATGTAGAAAACAGTGGCACAATTCCTTCTCTGCTTGTGGGTCCTTAAGAAGATTTCCTCCCACAATGTTAGAGTATGTACATTTCTCCTGTGACCGGTTTTATGTACAGATCCAGGACTGAAATATCTGAATTCTGTGAGATATTCAGGCAGGACCTGATGTTTAGTTTAGTGCAGTCCTAGATCAAGAATTGGCTGTCAGCGATTCTATTGTTCAAATCACTCTGAAAGTGATCCAAATGATACTGTCTGTCATTACAATTGTTGTGTGGCACCTTCCATTTTTGAAAGATATTTGTAGTTATTATTGTAATTATTGATTGTGGTTCAATGAGAGAAATCAATATGGGGTGTATTACACTCCATTTGGCTCATTACTGTGGAGTTACACACGTTTGAAGTCCAGCTTTTGTTAAATTACGATGAATAAATTCCAACATGGATGGCGAAAATTTACATACACAGACCGATCAGGCAGAATATTAGACACCTCACCTCACAGAAAAATTCATTCCCCCTGAGTCCACAGAACCAGGAGATCCATGACACTTCCTCTGAACTGCTCATATCTGGAGACCTGTAAATAGACAGACAGACAGACAGACGGTTATGATCCACACTCAATAACACACAATACTGTCATAATAATAACTTCTAGAGTCAAATTCCTTCAATTAAATTAATCTGATTATTTCTCTGTGTTTTCTCAGTGTAACTTATTATTCATTATAAGTATTTGACATAGTCAAAGTAACTTGAACTAGCAGCATAAAGGGCTAGTTAACTCCACACAACTGGTCAAGGCTAACCTCAGGGTAACTAACGCAGCTAGCTACCATAAACGTTATCTTCTCATAACTGCTTGCATCATAAACCCACATTTTCAGTCATTAATGCGCTAAAAGCACAGGGTATTAGTGTTAAACTCAACCTCAGATGTGTGTTGTAGTCATACGCGGCGACAAAAGGTTAATATAGACAATGCTAACCCGCTAAGCTAACCCTGCGGCTCGGACCCGAAATGAAATTCAATATGGCGCATCGTTAGAAACGGGCCTCATGACAAAGATTAGCGCTTTAAAGAGCCGCCGCCGCCTCAGAGTCTCCACGTATCATAACGGCGAGGTGGATGACTCCGCCAACTTACCCGGCTTTCAACTTTTATAGTCCTGAAAAATCCGACAGGCCAAAAAATTTAGCAAGCTCACCGGTGTAAATAAAATGGACACCACCTCCCAGTTCACCCTCTAGGTTACGTTCTTCCTCTTCCTCCGGTGACTCCGAGGCAGCGAACAGCGCCGACGACGCACTACTGCCACCTACTGGTGACTATGAGTATTACATCTTTTTTAAAATGCCCATATTATGGAGTGAGACTTTTCACATCTTTTCTGATTCTATAACAGGTACAAATGCCAAATGAATAATGTGAAAATGCTCAAATTACAGATAAATGCAAACAGCCTGTATTTAGAAACCTTGTCTTACAGTCCACCAGGACTTCCATGACTTTGTGATGTCACATCTGTACAGTCACCTCCAGCATGGCTTACTCAAACCCACTTTCCAACCTTTGGTTGTTGTTGTTGTTGTTTTGACTTTATTAGAAATGCAACATCAAGCCTTCATTCATTCCTGTGCTGGCAGAAGAGAAACCAGAGGAGAGGCTCATTAATATTAATTAAACAGACCTAAAACAGCCAGTTCTTGCTCCAGCTCCAAAGAGAAGTGTGAGAGACCACAGATGTACAACTACAAACGGTTTTTGGTACTCAAAACCACAAAAATGTCTTCTTATGGATATTGAAATGTCGAACACTGGACCTTGCGCATATATGACCATTCACTTCTTTGCATTCTAGTTTATCTGTTTTTATTTTGCCATGCTCTGACATGTTTAAAGAATGATATGATGACAAATGTTTAATATTTTTATCCTCTTTCTAAGGATAGTCATCTGTGGATGAAACTACATTAAGCTTGTGGCATGAAAACACGTTTTAGCCTATGTAAGACACACATTACTGTCGGCTATTTTAAATTTCATGTGATATTATGTTGTAGGCTGATGACTCAAGCATTTTAGTTACGGTCAGTGGCCTAAGGTAGAAATCTCATCTTGAAGACTAAACATAGGCTACTTCAGATGGAGAGTACATCACAGTATTTTTATCGACATTTATTTTTACTGCTGCCCTTTTTTTTTAAAAGCACTGCTGCTGATCACACCCCACCAGTGTTGATGCATTCATGTGCTTGTGGGAAGCTCCGACACAAATGAAGTCAGGGTCAGTTGACCAGCAAGAAGCTCCGCAAGCAACTTAGGTCATATGCTCATTTTAGGTTTGCTTATTGGTCATGTTAGAGGTCTGATTTTCTGATGACATCGTTTGTGATACACATTCTAAATTTCAGATATACCTCCCACTTTGACAGGCTATGGAGCGATGACAATATCTTTGAAAATAAAAAGATGACGAAATATTCACTGTGAACAAGCATGTCTCATTACAATTGAACTAAAAGAAAGGGCTCCCTTAAAAGATAGTTAGAAAGCCCATTTACCGGTTCACAAATGTGTCATATGCTCTGGAAAATAGTTATCAGGAACATGGCATAAAGAATATTTAAATTGTAGCATATAGAAACCAAACACAAAAAAAAATGCCAGCAGTGTCCCTCAAATACCATTTCAGCTGGCATATACCTAGACAAAAAAATATTTTGATTTTTTCGCACCACTTTGACTGCCAGTTTAACTACAAAACATATTAAACATTTCTGATTGACCCTTTTATATTTCAAACACTTCATGAAGAAGATAACAGACCCAAAACATATTATATTGCTATGTACAACATATGTGGTGTGTGTGGTAACTTTACATTATAATTAATAATTATGTCTACAGAATAGTATTTACACAAAATATGAATGCTGGGACAAAATTAATCAGATTCTTTTCATGGAGGACATTTTGTCAAACACAAGTAATAGAATTGATCACGGCTACAATCCATATAGGCGTGCCACACCTGCCCAGAATTATTTGGTGATACCTAGGCGTCTCGTGTTATGACATGTCAGAGCGTGTGCCGTGAAAAGTGTAGTGTGTGAAGTCTTTCAAAATCTTCCACTTCATCTGCTTGAGAAGAATGAGACGTGTGATTACATTTTCCATTAAATCAAAAGTAGTTTATTTAACTTTGCCTTCTCTGTATAACTTTATTATAATAAGACACTTCTCTGCTTGTACATTGCTCCCTTGAACTAAAAATGGCAACATTTGTTTGTGGGAATGTAAGTTGGGGTAGACAAAACTTAGATACATACCAATATACATACATGTGTGTATATTACGGTTCCATTAATAAAACCATAAATGCTAAAAACAGTTTGAACCACTCCAGGTACCTTGGTAATGCTGGAAACATAGTACAATCTTTGAGTAATTTTTCTGGAATACACTACTTTTGTTTTCTTTTAACATGGGTACATAAAATAATGCGCACATCAACATTAAGAGTTAAGGAGGGATGAAGGACTCTTTGAGCCAGTGTTAAGTGTACAGCTATCAATGTATAAACCAGTTACAGGCAAGGCAAGCTGCACCCAAGGGTGTGTGTTCATGCTTAGAAGTCAGTGAAAAACAATGTCCAACTTCACTTGCCTGCTGAAAAATGTCTGCTTAAATTATACACAAAAACTGGTGAAGTTCTCCACTGCAAGTTATTCATTTGGATGATGAACATATACACACAGCTGAATGTATATATATGTGGATGTATTTAAGAAAACAGTAGACTTGTCTTAATAATATTGGTTAAATCAAGTGTGGGCAAACAAGGCAGAAAGTGCTTGCCATTCATGTTAACCCTCTGGTCCCCACCCCTTCCCGAGTTATTACACTGACACCAGAAAATGCACACATGCCACACACATACACACAAGCACGCACACACGTACACAATTCATCAAATGCCCTACTCACAACATCCCAGAGACGATCTTCAAACTGTTGTCAGTAAACAAACAAACCCCAACTTACAGCAGTGACAGATTTGATGCAGATGTATAAATCGATTTAGTTCACACTGGATGTTGTCTCCGGTCATTTTCAAGCTGCGTGCCATTTTATGTCTTTTATGTATGATACAAACTATGTTGACGAGTGTAATTCTACATCAATCCAATATTTCCTCAACACTCCAGGTCGGCATTATTTGTTGCGAGTGAAATCTTGGAAACCGTGTGAACTGTAGAAGGTGACTCGCGTGCCACTTTTGTCACCTTTTCAGCATTGTCCTGAATTCAATTAGCGTGGGCTACTGGTTGCCACCATGTACTGAAACAGCCATCCCGCGAACACGCACTTTGAAAAATACTTCCTCAAACAAGGAGCTCTTGGTTGTAGTCCTTCTTGGTGTGAGGAGTCTCCACTAGAGCACAGAGAGGGGGATGTAATAGTACAATACTCAGCCTAGCTCTGTACTCTGGGCCCAGACAGAGTACCTGTCCTGTTGCATCACATGTAACTTGCCCAAAAACATGAACACAAAGAAGAGAAAGAGAGAGAAAGAAAAAAAAAAAAAGAACAGCAACCATGGATTTTTGTTATACTACAGGGAGTGCTTATTAGAACATACTCAATTACCTATTGAAGCATAAACAATTTTATGAAAGTCAAACTTTTTTTTTTTCTTTATTCCATCATGACCTACATTTTCATTTCATAAAAATGGAAGTCACTGAGGAAATAATGGTTGTTAAAAATAAAGCCATCAAGCTATCAGTACAGTCTTCAAAGGGTAAACAGAGCTGAATGAGAGTAAAACTACTGCCCTCGGGATAAGTTTGATTTTGTGTGCAGAACTTCTGCAGGTAAGTAGGGTGCTATGATGAGGCTGATAAAGACTTTATTTCCTAAAAAGGACCAACTCATAGCTGATGAAATGTCAGAGCAGATCAACAACTGGGGGTGGGGGTGGGAAGGTAAAAAAAAAATAAAAATAAAAAATCACACCAACTATCTGAACAAGCAGCAGACATCGATATTAAAGACAAATCAATGCAAGTGTAGGTGAGCGCTGAGCAGTAGTACTTCAATGGGTTTTACAGTAATCAGACACAAACTTCGCAGGAGACCAAAAAGTCAGCTGAAGGAGGAAATTGGGGAATTTAGTAAAAAGTTATTTTAATGACCTGCTTTTTAGAAGAAAAAACACACACCCCTAACATTTCCCAGAGGCTGAAACTTAACTGACACGAAGCCAAAAAGAAAAAAGAAAGAAAAAAAAAAAGACACAAAGAGAAACAAAACATCTTATGTTACATTGTTCTCAATAAAAGATGAAGCTGCACTCTTTCCCTTTGAGAGGGAAGTAATGCAGAACTGCACTACTGAATACCACCCAAGGCCGAAGTGTGGTAGAAATATACACAGGTACATAAATATAAAAATTAGCCCAATCCAAACATTTTTGCCAATTTAATCCGACATTTTCATCATTTTTGCACTCACACGACTGCATGTGTTCCATGTGTTTGTAAAGATGTCATATTTGTGCTTGTATATGCGAGTGTGTGTGGAGCTCTGTGTGAATGTCTTCTGTCAAAACCACGTGCACCTCCATCGCAGAACCACATGCTTGTCAAATCCAACTGGGGTGAGATTCTTGAGGGAAGGTAAGGGGGGGGAGGGGAGGGGCACAACTGAACGGAGAGCAAGACGGAACAAACGGAGAAATTTACAATAACGGACGGTAGATAGTAGATTGATGCAGGGGGGGAAAAAGGTGACCGTGGTGGTGGGTGGGGGCTTTAAGTGAATGTGAATACCATCTCCATATACTGTACAATACACTAATATGTTTAGGGATGCCAACAGATAAGCCATGAAATAATTATCAAAAAGGGGTTAAGATGTAAGGGGGTGGTTTTAAGGTGGGTGGGGTTCATCTGAAATGTTTTGAAATATTCCATCACTTTCTATTTTTAGGGGAGGGCCAGTTGCCACGTTTATCCCCGCGGTTGCCACCTCCATTACCAGGCCCACCGGAGCCACCACCGGGCGGGCCTCGTGGGCCTCTTCCTCCCCCTCCGCCTCCGGCTCCTCCAGCGTTGACCCTGCGGTTCTGCCGCTCCATGCCAGGACGCTGGCTCGAGAAGCTTCTTTTATTAGCCGAGGGCTCTTTTCCCGTCATCTCGCGCTCCACCACGCCGCCGCCGCCTCCTCCGCCGCCCCCTCCTCCCCTTCCCAGGTGGTGGGGATGGTGAGAGGAGTAGGACTTCCCTCCTCCTTCCCTGTCTCTGAACTCTGTGAAGTCGCTGCTCTCCGAGGCGGTCTCCCACTCCTCGTTCGCCTGGTCTGAGTTCTGGTTGGTGAAGTCGGGGGACTTTGCTCCATGGCTGTGGTGGTGCTGGGGGTGGGTCGGCCCAGCGTTGCCCTGGTTGTAGTGGTGGTGGTGGTGGCTGTTTGCATTGCTAAGATGCCCGCCACCACTGTTATTGTTGGTCGTTACTGTGGTGTTGTGGTTAGCGTTTTGGGCACTGCTTGTGATGGGAGCAGAGACAGGGGCTCCGTTACTGTCCTGAACTGAATTCAGGGAAGGAGAGGAGGGCCTTCCTCCCCCAATGACCCCCACTCCTCCGTTGATGCGTGCGGCATTCTCGCGCTCCTTCAGTCTTCTGAAGCGGGGCGGCTTGTCCTGCTGATGCTGGGATCGCCCGTGACGCCGACGTCTCGGTGGTCGCTCGAACCCACTGGGAGGGAACCCACCTCTAGTGGGGAGGGGGAGCGCATTTGGCCCTCCAGGGTTTAATGGAGGGTTGGTTGAAGCTTGCTGGGTCACAACTCCTCCATTTTCAGTGGAACCTAGCATGGCAGGAGTTGCAGCAGGCAAAGACGGCTGAGGGGGATTGGACCCCTGAATTTGAGCTTGACCTGCATCAGCTATCTTGTCTTTCTTCTCTCCTCCATTTCCTCCCCGGCCCAAGTCTTTGGGCCCAGAGGTCTGTGGCGGGCCCTGTTGCTTTCGGCCTGAGGCTGATGACTTGGAGGAACCACCGTGAGAGGCTGAGCTGGGTCCAACCCGGTGTCCTCCAGGTGGTCCTCCAACATTGCCACTTCCCCTGTAGATGTTTCCTCCTCCACTACCTCCACCCCTGCCCCTCCTTGAGGGCACACCCCTGGGGGTGAAGACCCGGGCCTGTGAACCTCTTGGCGGAGCGGATGACATGGTGCCGCTGCCAGTGGTGTTGGCATGATCGGAGCCATTCTTGGTATTGGGTTTCTGGTTCTCATCCTTGTCCGAGTGACCGAGGTCACTTGCGCCACTCTCGCTGCCAGTCTCTGAACCTCTCTCCCTCCGTCTTTTGGGGATTTCCTCATACTCTGAACCCTCACTACGGGTTTCACTTCGGTTCCTGGCCCTGGCTGGGTTATGCTGAGACCGATCCTGGCCATGCCTGCCACCGACCCCCTCGCCCTTGGACTCATGGTGGTGGCCGCCGGCAACAGATGAGCGATAGTCTCTGCCACTCCTGCCACCCATTCTGCCCCGACTGCCGCCGCTGGGCCCAGCAGTGGCCGTGTAGGTGCCGCGGTAACCACGCCCACGCCCAAAGAACTCTCCCCCACGTCCGCGACTGGCTCTGCTGCCTTTGGTAGGGACTCCATGGTGGTGGGGGGCGCTGCCTCCTCTCTCAAAGGAGCGGTCCCCGTCTCTCCTAGAGGACCCTGAAAATCCTGAAGAAGTGGTGTCTACATCTTTAGGCCCTCTACCTGAACCTCCCCCACCGCCTCCCGAGGAGCGTTCTTTTCCTCCATTCCTGGGTTTGCCTGTCTGGGCAGACTCATCTTTAGATGGAGCTGATGTGTTCTGTGAAGAGGAGGTGGTCTCCTGCTTCAAGGAGGTGGATTGACCACCATCTTGCTCTTTATCCTTCCCAAAGCCTGCACTTGTTTTTTCTCCTCCTTCAGCTTCCCCTCCATCTCTCTTCATCTCCTTCAGAACGGGCTTCTTGATGGGGCCAGCTCTCTTGTTGGCATTGCTGCCTCCTGTCTGATTGGAGGGTTTGTGGTCTGACGCAGTGTTGGAGGAGTCATCCCCTCCACGGGAGCTGTTCCCACCACCTGCATTGTTGGCCCTCCTACCGTGAGAGGAGCCCCCGCCTGTGTTGCTGCTGCCTGGCCGTGGGCCCCACTGGGTCTCTGTCTTGTGCTCCCGTCCCCCTCTTTGGTTTGATTTAGGATGGGGATGCTGCTGCTGAGGCTGAGGGTGACTGCCATGTTGAGAGGGAGGGGGGCTAGTGGTCATAGAGGAATGCGGAGCATATGACGGCCCTGTTTTCTCCTGTTTCACATGGCTGCTACTGCCAGCACCGCCACTGTTACCTCTTTCACCATGGCTGTGCCCGATACTCGTTTCACTCTCTCTCTGGGATGAGTGATGAT
This sequence comes from Haemulon aurolineatum, assembly GCA_038406115.1. Taxonomy (NCBI): domain Eukaryota; kingdom Metazoa; phylum Chordata; class Actinopteri; order Lutjaniformes; family Haemulidae; genus Haemulon; species Haemulon aurolineatum. The sequence continues at coordinate 15,820,077 of JBCAUF010000046.1, read as the reverse complement.
GCTGGGCAACTTTGACATTCCCGTCTTCCCTGGCAGAAGAGGAGGAGGAGGATGAGCAGGAAGATGAGAGAGAAGGTTGGTGGATTGGGGGAGAAGAATCTGTCTTCTTTGCAGGGGCATCAACCCTGTCACGGCTGTTCTCCGGCTTATGGGAGTGGAGAGGGAAGTGAGGCTGCTGAGGGTGGTGGCCGTGATGGTGGTGGAGATGAGAGTTGCTCTCAACAGGGGGGAGATCAGCTCGACCATTGCGATCGTAGTGAGGGTGTGGCGCTCCCCATATCTGGCCCTGCTGAGATCCTCTGGGAGGGCCTTCATCCTGGTGAGAAAAGCTGTGTGGCTGGTTCCCCCTCTCTCCCGCCCTCTGCTGCTGTTGGTGGGGAAGCATTCTTGCACCCTGGTCAGGGAAGTTGCTGTAGTTGCCACGCCCACTCATGTAGTGGTGGGGGTGGTGGCTGCCTCCCTGGGCTCCAACTTGTGTGCCAACTGGAGGTGGAGTTTGATTCGATGTTCCAGAGTTGGAGCTGGGTTGCTGGATGGGTCCCAATCCACCCTCTCGCATGCGATGTGGAGGAGTATCACTCCTGAGATGAACAGAAACACAAGTCATTAAAAGTGTAGTTTCACCTTGATACCAATACACTTGAGCATATACAATATATAAAGGTTGAACACAGTATCATGAACACCTGTACAATTGAAAGCAATCCAAACATAAAACCATCATAACATTAAGTACACTTACAATCTAATATGATCCAATACAACAGCTATGCCACAAATTGAGCTGTCGCAAAGATAGTGATGCTCAGTTTTGATTTTAATTTAACTACATGTTTATTGTTAAAGTTGTATGTGGATGAATTTCAACAATTTATGACAAAGCTTTTGTAATGGATCACATTAGATTGCACAAGTGTACAAACATTAACTTACATTAACACTCTTCTTGGTACATAAAATCTATGTTCTACCAAACTCGGGCAAGAAAACAAAGTCAAGAAAACTCAAGTCTTAGCATAATTAATGTGTGTTTTCACCTATTCTAGAATATGATGAACTATCCATACTATACTATCCATACCTGGGTCCTTTAGCTCCATCATCATCCTCCAATGCCTGCTTCTGCCTGAGGGGGGACGCTAGCCCACGGCCCTCTCCTCCACCTGGGAACACCTCTGGCCCCCAGGCCAGCTTAGGATCCATAGGAGGGGTGCCACGGTGTGGGTGCCCTGGATGCTGTTGCTGCCGGTCAAAGGGGTCTGAACCAGATCCACCCGAATCAGACCTCTCGCG
>JBCAUF010000046.1:15536170-15548951 GCA_038406115.1 Haemulon aurolineatum | reverse complement strand
CAATCTTACATCCTATCATAGTTCCAATTAAGGGAAAATCTCAATGATATCACATGCACCAATTCTGAAAATACCGCTGACGTCATCCAGCACCTTGTGAATGAACTGGAACACCGACTGGGGCCTTATCACCAACCACTAGTGGCCCCACTCACGCCCCTGTGACTGAATGGGAGTAAAAGCCTGCAGCCAGCTTCCACAGTCTTGGAGAAAGCCTTCCCAGGAGAGTGATGCTGTTATGGTGGCATGTTAGTGCTCCTGGTTCTGGGAGGTTTTGAGATGACCAGCAGTCACATATGGGTGTAATATTCAGCTGTCAACATACTTTGTTTGGATGTTACTTTGAGCCGTGTCGTTTATTCCTTTATTTTTTATTTATTTTTTCATTTATTATCTTTTTTTTACTGTGTTCCTCATTAAGGAGGACACCTGCCTTTATATCCATAAAAGATGAACTGGTCTTCTGTGTGTGTGTGGTACATGTGTGTTTTCATTCTTGCCCTGGTGGTCATCGCAAGGATAAAAAGATTATGAAAATCCTTCAAAGTGAGGAAATGTGCATGTGTGTGTGTGTGTGTGCATGTGTGTACCTGTGGTTGTCTATTTGTACATATGTAGATTTTGGCTCTGTGTGTGTGTGTGTATCTGTGTGTGTGTGTGTGTGTGTAGGTGTGTGTGCGCACTCAGGTACATAGTATAAGAGAAAACTTAGCCATGGATAAAATTGGCTTCGCTGGCTGGTTGCTCATATTCACTCAACCAGCCTTGTAGCTCCACACAGAAACTATCGTTCAAATCACCTTGAATGGCGGTTTCTGTCTCTCTCTCTCTATCTTTCTCTCTCTCTCTCTCTCTCTCTCTCCCCCCCCCCCCAGTTCCACAGGCTGAGCTCTATTTTAGCAGCCAGCCATAGGAGAGTGGGCGAGGATTCAAATTGAAACCTGCCCATTTATGAATCAAATTTGTTCCGCGTATACATTTTCCATAGCGCACAAGACTGCATCAGCTTGTGTTTAGATAAGTCTGCACGTGTGTGTGTGTGTGCATGCGTGCATAAGTGTGTGCAGGAGGGTTTTTCGGACGTTACGTGTAGTGAGAGGTCTGCATATGATCGTGTGTGTGTGTGTGTGAGAGAGAGAGAGAGAGAGAGAGAAGGAGAGAGAGCAATTATGAATTATGCCATTGTTCCCCTCATCAACTGTGTTTACAGTACACTTGATTTAGCCTGATGCTCTGTATGTACAAAAGTTATGATTTTTGCGGAGGTCTGGATTTATTAATCCTCTTGTGATTTCGATTTTCGCTTCCTGGAAACTGGTGCTGTTTATTCAGGCAATAGTAACCAAAATGCCGCTCGGCATCGTTCATTCACATATTAAGACCTGCTGCTTCTCTCTCAAGGCTGCTCTGACCCGGTGGTGGATGCAGGTCAAAACTCTGGCTCCTCATCGATTTCCCCTTTTTAAATCCACTTCAGTCCTGAAGAGGAGAAGAGAAAGGAAAGAGACATCTTGAGAACTGAGATTATTGACACAGTGCTGCAAAATCTGGTACAGATAAATTAGTTTGAGCACAGCGTTTAAAATAATAAACTTATGTCCAATGAAGGACATAACTACAATGTAACTTCCTATGAAAAGATGACGATGTGCAGCCGAGGCTTTTACAATATGGGGTCATTTTGTAAGGTTTATATGGAAACACTGTGCATTTGTTTACATTTAGTTGAGATTTTGGAAATGGCATTTCACAGAAATAGCCAGAAAATTAAAGCATTATTTTGTAGATATGTCAACAAATTCTTACTTTTCTGAGTAATTATATTGTAATCTAACTTGACAGATTTTGACTGTCAGAGAACAGCTTTCAGTCAGCGTGATCATTTTACTTCCTCTCCATAACAAAGCTACCAGTGGAGTGGAGTCGTTTTAGGTTCCCCCTACATACACACTCAGCCTCTTTCAATTGCAAATGATGAACTGGGTGAGTGCATGCGCTTTGGGACCTTTTCCACGTCGACTTCAGAGTTAAAAAGAGAATTACTTTGACGTACTGTAAGCATACTGCTTTGATTAAACTTTGTTTGTGAAACGCTTTTATAAATGAGGCTGCGGGGCAGATAAAACATGATCAAACGAGCCATGAATGATTAGTTACACAATAGACTCTAACTTAAGCACATCCAATCTTTAGCCATGACAATAAACACATCTGGAACACCGCACAATAAAAATAATTTCTGAAGGCCAATTACAGAAAGTGTACAGAGTTTTATAAACCCAGGATGGTTTGTCAGGGTCTGGATTCTGAATGTTGATATTTGCTTTTTTTAAGGACAAATCACCAAGTAAATGTCAGAAAAATTAAAACAGCATGTTAGTTCTTACACTGTAGGAAACCTAGTCTCAATCGTTTCTTGTGTATGCTCAACATTTTCCTCAAATATCAGTTTTGTCAACTTCCTCTCCTATTTTATTTTAAACTTTGCTAAAAAGAAAAAAAGAAAGACCAGATGAAAGATGAGAGAGGAGAGAAATGCAAGACCTTTCCGGAAAGCAAAAAGGCATTAATGAAGATGGAGAATTTTGAAGACAGACAAAAACAACGAAATAAGGAAGGAATGAAAGAGAAAGAAAGAGTCAGCTCAGCTCTGTATAAATGAATGCTCCCTCACTCCTCATCTCCCCTGAGCAGAAAGCGAAGACGAGGGGAAAAAGAGGCAAAGCGAGTGAACATGGTGAGATGGAAAATGTGAGGAGCGGGCCGGGGCCGAGCCGGCGGTTTCACCAGTATAACTGTCCTATTGTCTGACTCGACCGGAGACTGAGCGCAGGAGACACACACAGACTCACACAGAAATACAGCTGTGTAGCTGTCATGACTGTCATCAAACGCTGTGTAAATTCTAATGCGGATGTGTTTGTGTGTGTTTGTGTAAACCACGACCATAGAATCAGACTGAACAGAGGAGGCTAAGATGAGGAAGAAAGTCGTGTGGCTGCTGTGGAAGTATTATGATGATGATGATTGTATCGGTATCATTTACACATGGACGGTGCATGAGCGTTAGAGTGACCACTAATCATGATACCGAGTCTGTTCAGGGGTCAAAGGTATGAAACTGAGTTGCTTTGGTCAAGAGGGTCTGCCAAATGAACGTAATGTACTCCTATGCAATTATTTTTTCGCCACAGTATTCATATTCGTATTTTTTGTATCAAGCCATAAAATGTAATTGTTATGGATTTAAGAAATAGTCTGACTTTTTGGAAAGTACATTTACTCGTTTTCTGGTGGAGAGTTAGATTAGACAATGAATATAACTCACAAATGTAAATTGAAGAGGTGATATAAAAGCATTAGTGTAAAACATAAAAAAAATAATTAAATTATCAACAGATTGTGAAGAAATAATAGTTTTCACTTCTATGTATTGTGTTGCACAGATGTCTTTTGAAGTTAGCATGCTCACCAGCGAGCCCCGGTCTGCGCTGTCTTGTAGTTCCACTTTATACCTCAGGAGGCGATGGTGAGTCGGCGTGGCGTCGAGCCTGCCCTCAGTCCAGCAGGAGAGGAAGAATAAGTAGCGCTACTCAGAGGGCAGGGAGCCATTTTTGGCGGCAAGCAAAGAAGTGAAAGAAAATAGACACGATGCAACGCTACTGAATGTGTTATTATGTTTGCTAAGCTAGCTGTTTGCTTAAGGAAAGAAAGAGCTTGAATTCGAAAAGTGGCCAATTCTTACATACAGTAGAGCAGTTGTAACTAGGAGGCTAGAGGTCGGTTAAAGGTGGCTGATTTTGTTATAGTTGGACTCAGCCAGGCCTTTTTTGTTTCAGGTCTTTGCGCCAGACTAACAGGCTGATGGCAGCAGCCTTATTTGTAATGAAATAAATATAGGGACATAATACAGAGTAACCCAGCTACAGTATTAGCACTATTAGCACTGTCTCATAAGCCCTGTGTTTAATGATGATGTATTAATTGGTGTGTAAATATTAATAGCTATATAACTGACTGTGTGTCTGTTATCATTCGTAATGCATACGCAAAATGATGGTGGTGAACGTATAATCTGTATCACTGGGTACAATGTGTTCCTTTAACAAGGCTCCGTCATCAGTCGCTGTCATGTTGAATCACCGCAGCCTGTGTCGTCGGTTCATCAGGGGACTATAAGTTTTGCCACGCCAGGGGGTGAAGACTGGGAGAGTTTTGGAAAGTTCAACAGACTCACGCAGCTGTGGACAAGTGAAATAAAATAAAAATTGGATAGTTTATGTGTTAATATTCACTGTAACCATGACTTCGATGTGATGGTTACCCTTTTTGGACCAAAATTGGACCAAGCGAGTTTCGGAAAAACTCTCTTCATTTGGCATAAGCTGTTTTCATGCACCTTTAATACCCCACCATTGAGCCTGTCTGTCACCATGAATAAACCTGTAAACAGAATATTCCAGTCCAGCTGTGGTGTCCTGCTCTCAGAGTGAACGGCATGCCAGGAAACAGGCTGCCAGCTCCCCTCTCTGACTGAGCAGGAGGTTACTCCTAATACAGTGGAAAATAGTGATGATCCCAGTGGTAGCAGCAGAAGTCAGTGCTTATCAGCAGCATGGTTTCTGTTGACATTAAGTGGAAGTTTATTTATTTATATGTATTCAACACAACTCTCAAGTCTCTCTTTTACAGAGATACAGAGCGGAAAAAAGGCTAGATCCAACAAATCAAATAAGAACAGGCCAAAACAAAATAACAAACCTGCCCCACTCTATCTAAACTTGTCCTGGCCATCTTTGAAAAGAAAATAGATGAAACCTTGGAAACGGTTAGTGGGAGGACAAGTTTGCACAAACAGCAAGAACCAAAAGTCGAAGGAGTAAACTGATTCAAATTGACAGTTAGACATCCTAACTGGTTTTCCAGTAATCTTACAATGATCTTAACTGGATTATTTCAACAGGGTTGCATTACCTATGTGTGTCCAAAGGCAGGTAACATGAGGATCCGTGTTTAAATGGATAAATCTTTGTGTAGATTTTGTGACTGTGCAGTTTTGCGCAGGTGGAGCTTCGCTGCATTCAGATCCCAACTCCTGCATAAACACAGTCATTGCGAGAGGAGCTGGTTAAAGGTTGAGCGTGGTCATTCTAACGCGGTGATGATATGTTTACATGTGACCACCCAAACCGGGTTACTCGAGCGACCGGGTTAAGAGCTGCGAGTACCTCCGTGCGTGTAAATGCAGCCAGTGACACCGCCAATTAAATAAAGTCAGCGCCACAGTCTTATCTGAGCAAAGGGTTGTGTTTCCACCAGGGCAGCACATCAATTCATCTGATATTGTTACACAAAACAGAAGACGCAGAGCAGCATGCAGCTTCAAAGAATCTCTTCAACTATCAACTGTATCCGTCAGCCTCTTCGTCTTTGTCTTTGTTCTCTCTTCTCAAATTAATAAGCTTTAAGAACACAAAGGACAAAGCTTTATATATTTCCAAACCAGAACTCTCTCTGTCTCTCTTTGGTTAATGCCATATGTCACTGTGGGACCAAGATAGATTTATATCTGGACTTTTACTAAAAGCCTCAAAGTTTCAAAACAACATTTTAAAATCTCATCTAAGTCCAGACACAGAGTCTCTCTCTCTCTCTCTCTCTCTCTCTTACTCTGTGTGTGTGTGTGTGTGTGTGTGTGTGTGTGTGTCATTGCCTGGCGTGTGTCTTTAGAGCGAGGGACACAATGAGCAAATGGGAGAGAGTAGAAAGACAGAGAGGCGAGGGAAATGCAGGCAGAGGGAGAGAAACAGACAGAGACGGGCGGGCTGTTGATTTGTGAGCAGAAGTGTGTATGTAAAATCTATAAATGTTACGCTGACATATGGACAGACCAGCAGCCGGTCAGCATGTAAACCGAAACCAGATTTACTTTTCACAAGTTGTGCTTTCCATTCAACAGCATCTCCGTCATTCCTCCTCCTCTCTCGCACGTTGGTTCCCCTCTCCCACTCCTCTCTTTATGTGAAATCTCCTAAAACCTTGAAGCTACTTCACAGCATAAATTCATTTTATAGAAATTGTTCTGGGCAAGAGGGGAAGAGAAAGAGAGAAATTTCAGTGATTTAATTACAAAACCCTTGATTTTACTGCAGGTGAACAGTAGATATTCAGATATTATGACACTTTTATTTGATCTGTGTGTTTATGATGGATGAGTTTGAAACTGAAACCTCTCAAAGCTAAGTGCCTTTAGCAAATTTATCACAAGGGACATTATGTGTGAATAAATACTTACTCTATTACAGTTTTATATTTCCAAGGGCTACAGTATGCGCACAAATACTGGCTGAGATTATGATAATGTATTTCCCAAGATTTAGAATATTATCTTCATTTGATCCACATAATATACTGCAAAATATAACAAACATTTTAGTGTGTCATGCCCATTTACCTCAAGCTAATTCTGAATTCAGTGTTTACCAAACAAAGATGTGTGTTTGGGTGATTTATCTCTTTTAATTTCATAAGTTAAACCCAACTCATTAAAAGTTGTACAACATTTTGTTATGTACAGTAAATATATATAAAAAAACAACAATAAAAAAACCTAAAATGATATCACCCCAGTCGCTGTTTTTCCACCCGAGTTGCTCCCATAGGTTTTGTGGTCAGAGGGCCGCCAAAAGCTGTGGTCTGAACTTCTAAATACAAGTATTCATGCAATCTTGGTAAAAAAAAGTTTGTCAACATAAATCTCCTTAATTTGATTTGTAAATACTAACCCTAACCCTAACTACTGTGTATTCAGCAGAGCATAAAGTACAACAAATCATAAAATCAAATTTGTGTTTTTTAAATAATATTCTTTGAAATAATTGAGCTTAATATCTAAGTCACAGAAAGTAAGTAAATATTACATGTGCACTGAAATCATTAATTTTTGAAACATCTAAAGAAATCTAGACATAGAAAACAACTTAAATGATACAGTTTTCCCTCATCTACTTATAACATATTGGATCATGAAACAAAGAGCTCAAACATATTTATGTGGAAAGGTTTTGTTTGTTTTTGTTTGTTTACTCACAAAAATGAGGATGTTTATGTCTATGTGTGTGTGTGTGTGAGAGAGAGAGAGAGTGTAGAATTCTACTGTCACAGAGAGAGTGTTTCTATTCATTCTAGTTCTATGGTTGGTGCTGTTTCTCTTTCAGGCACACATACACACACAAACACCAGTACACAAATACACACCCAGACGTGCTCAGATCATTGAACATGAGTAAGGTAAGACACATGCAGGCATTGCACTTACAAAAAGACACACTATGTTATAATGCTGCCTGTTAAAATGGACCATAATAACTCATACAGGCTGCTACTGTAACTTATATGTGCTTTTAAATTCAGCTTTTGACTTTAGTGTGTGCACATCAGTGTTGTCATTTGATTTTTTGCATACATTCAGATTTTAAAAAATCCCTATCAACATTTTTTCACATCACTTGCAAAAGATAACTTTTTAATTACACTTCATCGTGACATTAGCAGACCAGCATCATCTTCAATTTGTAATTCTGCAGCCATCGTGACAAATTAATCCCGCACAATACTTTAGTTTCTTTATCTGCTATTATACATTCATGTCTTTTTCGTGTGACATGGAATAACCATATAACCTCATGTTTTGACCACAAAATAACAAGAATATTTAGGAAAATGATGTGCATCAAGTGAAAAGTATGCACATTATGATGCTGGATGAGAAACATGGGTTTTGTGGTGTGCTTAGACATTGCTGGTCAATTATGGAGAATTATTATTTTATTATGCTACATTTTAAGTTAGGTTTCATGATCATATAAGTCACATAGTAATGAAACTGTCTTCTGACAGTCTTCAGTAATTTGTCCAGTTGATATTAAATACTAAAAATACAAACATTGGAATACAAAGTTTGGTCCAACTATTCATTCACATTTATTGTGTTATTTGTCGTGGTGCAGTGTTTCCAAGGAAAACAACATTATACTCATCACTCATTACAGTTAAACTTACTGAAACGCTCAGCACTCCAATAAAAAGTTATAAAACTTTTGTGAAGCAATAGTGTGCAATCAATGAATTATATATTAATATCTAAAATAATCATATTTTTTAAGAGTTGGCATACACACCTGGTCTCACAGTAAAGTAATGTGCACACATCCAGTATTTGACTCATTGTAATTCAGACCTGGAGTGTGTGCAGAGGGTTTTGGGTGTGCCTTTGTCTGTGCACGTTTGTACCTAACCCTGGCTCCTTTGTCCTGCTCCATTTAGATGGTGAAAAATCAGACTAAACCCTTGTTTTCTTTTTCGCACCTTCCTGTTGAAACAATGTCCTAAAAAGTGATTTTTGTTTACATCAACGAGCTTGCAAAATACTCTTGGGATAAAAGAAGAAAAACAACTCAACATTGTAAAAAAAAAAAAAAAGAGTACCCATAAAAAAAAAGTATTTATTTCTATCAAGAAGTTGTAAGATATCATGGAGATGGCTTTCTTATCCTCTGGGAGTTTCTCATCCAGGCAGTCTCTAATAGCAGTGCTGCAAAGAAACTTGTACCTGCACTAACTAAATGCTTGTGCGATGGAGAGCTAATGTTTGTGATATAAATATGAAATATAGGCATGTATATGTGATTTCTCAGACCAACACTCAACACTAAAAATCTGCATCTCTGTGACAAATCTACAGCATTCAAAGCAATGGAAAAAAGCAGAGATATATTTCTCACCATTAAACTCCCTATGTAGTTAGATTTATGTTTATAAGTAAGGAAGATAACTCTAAAACCAAATATCTGCTGCAGGCTACAGTATGGGAACTTTTCATGAGAGTCATTAGTCTATACAAGTGCTCAGTATGGTCATAATGACCAACACCATTTTACAAGATGCTTCCTGTGGTGTGAAAACGATTGCCTCAATGAGTTTGCTTATTCCGAAACCACAGACTGTAGCTTCATGAACAGCAAGATAAAGTGAAAGATGACCTCAGCATTCGTCCCGATGGACTTGGAAGGTTGCTCTAAAAAGTTTTTAAGTGGCAGCTCTGGTCACTAAGTTCAGTCAGTTACAGTGGTTTACAAGCCTCAAAATATGAGTGTTTGGTAAAGACTGGGCAAACAGATGGAAATCAGAAAATCTTTGCTTCCTACAAAATATTTGAAGACTTTCTATTTGCGTGTGACACTGAGTCACCAATGAAATATCATCGAACCCAGCGTGACTCCATGCTCATGACAGCTGCCACTCTCCACAAAGGACAACAAGTGACAACCGTTACCAGCAACATTTCATGCCAGGGCTGAATCTTTGATAGTCCAGGGATAATTTTGGGTGGAGTATCACCCAAATGACGTTGTGGGCTTGTCTATGCTGGAAACGGCCACTCCTCCCTTTATTCTATAATTTGTTGGAAAACAAAAGATGAGTCAGCACACAATCATTTTTGATCAGACTGGTTGTCGTATTATATCACGCCCAAAACGGACAGATAACGCGCGTCATCAGCTGAAGTGATTAAGGTGAGCCACATTGTTGTTTGCAACCCTTGAGTATCTAGGCAACCATGGACTTGTTCATTCATTTGTTTGTCCACTAGATAACTACATGTAAAAGATGTGAATAAAATCCTTAGCTAATACAAATTACACCAAACACTTTAACGATGCTACATTTTTATTCATTATACCATTGACACATTCAGTATTTTATAATAATAGCACAATAACTGTGTGCACATAACCACAGATAATACTCTCTTTAAGAGAATAAAGGCTTTGTAAGGAAGCTCCTTGAAAGGACACAGAGTCTTACGTTTCTCCCTCCTTGGGTGTGATTTCATCTTTAACAACCTCTCAATGATAGGAGCCATAGTGAGTGTGGGCAGGTTCACCATGTTAACCTCGCGGGGGAGACGTTCAGTTCCATCAGGGTATTGGTCTCACTATCAACTGAATCATTTTGTAGGAGCTCGACCCCCCGCTGCACAGATGAATCAGCCCTCCTGGCCACTTCCATTTCCAGTATTATGCTGACCCCAGGGATATAATCCAAATGTTTTTCCTCTCCTCTCATCCCCTCTGGAGGAGGCCTTTTCTGTGATGCTGTGAGAGGCTCTCTGTGATACGGTGGTGATATTTCTCTACGGATCCAGATCTGCCCTAAAAACACATGGCAGTGTCCAGAGTAGAACATCGCAACCGTACTGTAACCAGGGGTGTCATCCCTCAATAGTGCTGTAAAGGATTTATGACTCATTTCTGCATCTCTCTGCACTAAAATTGGAATACTTGCATGGACACCCAATCAGGATGACGGCATTCAACATTATAGGAGCTGCTCTTTTTATCAGAACAGCAGAAACACCAGAGTCTTCATTGACTATTAGAATGAAAAAGTAACTCATTACAGGGTTGCACCTCCCACTAAGAACAACATTTACAGTGTGACGCAACTGTAATTATATTTCTCACACAAGCGTTGCCATCCGACAGAGCGAAGATTGCCTACAGGGCTGAAGCTCATTGTTTAAACATGCCGCTGTGACACTGACATGATAACAAACAGCTGACTAGGTTAAGTAGTCAAGGAGGAATACAGCAGTGTTAAAGTAAACACCTGCATTAAAAACATTTACTAGAAGTACAGAAGTATTATCTGCGAGGTGTTTAGCATTCATAAGCCATCAGAGGCTTTTCAGAGTTACATTATTTGACAGAATATATACATTACTATTATTGATGCAAAAATGAGAACTTAAGTAGCATTTTAATGTAGTTGGTCGAGGCGAAGCTGATTTTACCAACCGGGAAATTCCTGTCATATCTCCACTGTCAGACAGGCCTAAAATGCCCCCACCAAAAAAATACTTTTAAAAAACAGAAACAAAAGTACTTTGCATGACTGTCTGAATGTGGCTCTTGGGGATTAAATTTGTACTTTTCCATAGTTCTTGACATCCTGCAGCAGAGCATTTATGTCTCAACCACACAGATAATATTCACATCCTCCCAGAAATATTGCGTAACTGCATTTCAGACATGTAATCACCGGCCACCTTTACCTCAGGGTCTGTTCCCAGTAGAACAGCAATAAGTTTTCCCTACTAGACCATCTAAATTTCTCATCAGGGATGAAGGATAACTCCTCCGGATGTTCTGAAGGACCAGCTAAAGCTGATCACTTTTAGTAAAGGCTGATTTTACTGTAGCTCAGGCTCTGTGTTCACAGATGATATGATCTCATCAGAGAGAGCCTCCTTCACTTAAGGTCAGTTGACATCAAGATAGAGATCCCCTTGCATCTTCTATAGAAGGTCAAAGGCATTAGAGATGACAACTTTGATTTTCTCCTTAGTCGTTATCCCCCATATCTTACCGACTTGCTGACTCGTGGTTGCGAGCTTGTGGTTTTCTTTTACATGTTTTTTCCTTACTTTTTTCAGCCCTGCAGGGATAAAAAAAAGAGAAAAAAAAAGACCAGAAGAAAGACATAAAACACATAATGCCTTTCTTTTCTGTGGTGATAAGGCACAATTACATAGAAATTGTAACCATGGGATTTTGGCTCATTCTTTCCATTAATCGTGATGGTTGTGGTCACGATCCTGGCTACAATCTCTGTGCTGGACCACCACGGGGAATAGTCATCCTTTTTTGGTCTTAACTCTATGGCTTCTGTGTCAGACCCAGCTTGCAGATAGAGCACTTGGCAAGAGCTGAACTTCTTGGGAAGGTTTGATAAAAAAAAAACAAAAAATAACTGTAGACTTATACTTGTTCAGCTGGACTTTCCAGTTCTTTAAATTTCTCTCTGCAATGAAGGAATTTATGTTGAATATAATGAAGTTATTATTTCAGAATTTCAATATTTCAATACACAGAGAGTAGCAAAAGAAGTTCATAAACTAGAAATATTGTCACTTTGTATGATTATTTCAAATGACTGTAATGCTTTCTAATAAGTTGAAGGATGAGTTGTTCCATACTCTGTGGACTAACATTTTGAACACACAGCACATAAGAAAAAAGTTCTTATTGGTCGATTCCTTAAACTTTTACTTAGATGTTTTCCTATCATTATTCAGCTCTCTGTTTTCTGTTGCCAAGGTTAGAGATTAATATCATTGTTAGAATTAGGTAATAGTGTCTTGAATAAACAGGGGGTTTCATGCCAGTGGAAATCTAAGGGCCACGGGTATGAATAAGTTATAATAGTTAAAAAAAATAATGAATGTACCTTGGCAGACAGAAATATGAATTATAAAGTTAAATATTTGACAACAAACAATGAATCTAATGTGGAAAAAGTGGGCTTGTGTGTCCTGGTGACTCAGAGGGTTAAGGTACCAACCATTTAAAAGCAATGTCCTAATTTTGAGTCCAACCTGACGACTTTGGTATTCATAGACTTTCCCATTGCCGGGGACCTCAACATGTCTAATAAAAGCAAAATGCGCAAAACATATTTAAAAGTCAAAATTGAAGAAGACGTTTTGGAAAAGACTCCAAATCGCCAGGCAAGTTGTAGAAGAAAAGTGGCTGAAGGAACCTCTTTGTCTAAGTAATTGCCCGTCCACAAGACAGGCGCCTGCCAGTGAGCCACACTGACCAACTGGAAAAAATCAGCAAGCTGCCTCCAGACAAACTGGTGTGGTGAAAGAAAAAACAAATACTAAGCACAGCATGGTAGACTTGGTTTTAAGATAGATAGATAGATAGATAGATAG
>JBCAUF010000046.1:15375140-15386320 GCA_038406115.1 Haemulon aurolineatum | reverse complement strand
ATAGGATGCTTGATGTGTATGTGTGCTGTGTTTGTGTGTGGTGTGTGTGTGTGTGTGTGTGTGTGTGTGTGTGTGTGCAGTTTAAACTTTAATAACGTTTCGTTCTCTTCAACTATCAACAGAAACAGAATTAAGCAGGAAGAAGACTCACAACCAATCTGTGCGCCACATTTCCTGGCCTCTACTGTACGTGTTTTTTATTATTATTATCCGCTATTTTGTTTATGAGAGGCTGTGGTGCTCGAAAAACTATGTTTTCCTCAAACAGTTTGAGCAGAAGCACCTCCCTGTCAAACTCATAGTCCTCACATTATCTCTTGGGCTTAGTGCCCTCAGTGCTCTGATGTACGCTCACGCAGCATCGACGCCTCTGTTGCTTTCTTCTTTATTATCTCCCACAGTCTCTGCCTGCCCAATCATCCGTCTGCTCATAGGGCAACGTCTCCCCGACAATTGGAATTTGATCAAATTTGAGAGACTGATGCGTCTCACCGCTGTATTCTGGCATCCTCAAAATTGAAGTGATTAGGCAAAACAGTGATATAAACACAAGTCAAGACAGGATGCATCATGCGTTGGTGACAAATGTTTACTGTTGCGTTGGATTCTTCGCTTCCTCATCACTTTGCATCTTCTGCGAGTTCAATTTTGGGACTCGAAGTTGGAGTTGAAGAAGTTCATGCGGAAGATTGTGTTTAGGAAAAAGAAGAGGATTAAAAACAGGAAATTAGTGAAACTTTTCCCAGCTTTATTCACATTTACATTTTAAGCATTTGACAAAATCAGCTGACACACACAAAGTGCAGAGTAAAATGTTGTATCACCAGAAATGATAAGCAACCATCGTCTAATCTATGCAAAGGCAGCAGTTAATCTGTGCTGAGGCAATAGTGCCAAAGAAACATCCAGGTGCCCTAAAACATTTCATATAAGATTAATAAAGCACATGAACACTAAGAGCATGATAAAATATAGAGATGAGAAACTATCTTCTGGGGCAATTACAAATTATAGATGAAATGCGAAGAAGCATCTTTATCCAGCTATAATCAGTTTTTATCAGTCTAACATTAAGTTACTGTAAAACTGAAACTAATTTTATGTTTATAGGTTTATAGGTGAGGATTTGGGCACAGCCTGGTTTCACTTAAATGAAGAAAAGGCAATGTGCTGATTTATTTAGTAAAACCTTTTTTGTATTCTTGTAGGCCTATACGGTGTATATGTTGTATGTTTGTGTTTCTGCTGCTGGAGAATAAATTTCCCTTTTGAGGGACAAGTAAAGATAGTTATTATTATCATCACTATTGCTGCCTTGTACCTACATTATGGAGGACCATGCATACAATTTCACCTGTCAATTGCAACCAAATCCAAAGAGGAAAAGATGAGAAGCTGGAGACAAAAGTGTAAGTGTTTCTCATTGTGGCCTCATGAATAAAATAAACAAATTTTTCTCTAAAAACACCAGGGGAGAATGTATTTATTCCACAGCGCTGTGAGAGCCCTGCAAAATACTGTAATGACCGACTTATTGGGTGATTTAATCTTCTATTCATGCTTATCAGACTTCTAACTGCGCTGACAGAAAGATTTGCTGGTTTAAAAATCACAGCCGATGGCAATTTCACTTTTTCTCTTCATGACTCACTAATTTCCTCGATGATGATTCTAATAGTTGGTATACATCTTAACTTGGCTTTAGGCTGCTGACATTTCACATCAACAACCACTACAACAGCAAGTACATTGAATATATTCAAGCTCAATAAGTGATGAATTTGAAGCTTGGAAATACAAAGTTCCTTAAGGATACTGAAGATCTGCTTATTGATAATAATTCATTAATATATTCCCTCCTGGGGTAAGATAGCGTGGTGAAATTTACAGAGGAATGGTGCTTATGAATAAGGGTATGAAAGGGTCATCCAGCTCCAGGCCATGATCCAGCCCTATGAGCCCTCTGCACTGGAACAGGAGCTTGAGTAAAATTCTACTCGAGTAGAAGTTTTCAGTATTCAAAATCAACTTGGCATCAGTAACCCTCAAAGTTCCCCTGACAGGTACAGCGCCAAGTCTCCACACACCACCATGGGCTGCTGAAAAATAACTAACCTTTTCAACCTCTGCTACCTGATAGCAAACAGCTTAACATTCTAAGATAAATTATTTAATGCAGAGTAAATGCATTACATTATCTTAGTGCTTTCCATCTCTTTAACTTGTGATCAAAATGATCTGGCTATTCACAGGCAAAAAGCAAAGAAGAAAAAAAGGCTGGACAGTGGAAATTTTTCCAGGCTTTAGATCCTTACTCCCAAGTTTGAAACCGTTTTATGTTACAATACTGTGCCCACATCCTGCATGTGTAGCATGTTCAGACTTTAATAAGCTCAAGAACAGCCTTGGACAGGTGGGATTCACTGATTCTGGAAATCCTTGCAGCCGCAAGATGCTGCGTTCAAGTGCAGCCTACAGTATTGTGGTGCCACTATCTGGAAACAGCTGGACAGGTGTGCAGTAGAAATGAATAAACAGACTTTCAGCTATCATTGGATGTGTTTTAATTGTCTTGTTGTTTTATTGTTTGTTTTTAAACATATGTACGTACCCAGCTCTCCCCATAAAAATGTATTATTTGTGTTTTTTGCCTGTGAAATGTATTCAATTGCATGTTTGGGACTTTAATATATATATAGTGTTTTTCTGCACATTAGCATGAGCCGCTGAGATTAAATCCCTGGGCATCTCCATTGGGCGAGACTCCAACTTCATACGCTTCCTGTGGCTACAAAATCATTCTTAGTTGGCTTTATTAACTCCCACAGTCTTCCCCTCGGTCACACGAAAAAGCACAAAAACCCTGCCAGTAGCTACCCTCCAAGAATCCCCACGTGCCCCTCTCTCTTTTCCTGTTGAAGCACTGCTGCCCTGACCTTTGCATTCTCCGTATTGCCTGCTTGTAATCTTGGCAATCCAGGAGTTGAAGCTCATTCCTCTGCTCTGCTAATTGACTGCACTTAGGAGTAGCTTGATCACTGTGGAGTTATCGGCTTCAGGCAAATATTTCGATTACAGTGTTTACATGGGTCAAAGTAGCACAATTGCTCCAACAGCTGAGTTAACATGGATACATTTAATAATTGGTGTAGTGCTCATCACGCTGGTGCACTGCAGCGTGTGATTTGCTTAAATACAACATATGGGTCATAGTGTACTGACCTTTCAATTTTTGATAAAGCAGCAGACCTTTTACTTCTTTCTAAATTGAAACATACATCAGTTTTCAGTGATTATGGCCTTACCCTGATTATATGCACACAAATGCGATGATGCTCATGCCTTAACTGGATGGATTCAACAAAAACGTGCATGTAAATGATCCCAGGGTGCAAGAAGCCCTTACAGTACATGGTGTCAGTGTAAGAGGAGGAAAAAGTAAGGAAGATGCGTGAAGAAAGCGAGTTTAGACAACGAGAAGCAGAGAGGGAGGAATGAGGTGATGGCGGCTCCCACCTCTCCTCTCCACCCTCCACTTCATCCATCCATTATTCAGTATACCTTCAGGTCAAACTCTCAGTGTCTTCTTGACATCCCCCCCCTCCCCCCTTTCCTCTATACTGTATCTCCCACTCCTCTTTCCCCTCCCTGTTTCTTTCTCACTCTCCATCTCTCTGTCACCCTTTCATATTCCCCAGAAATGACCTCAGGGATGAGAGACCTAGCTGTGAAATGTCATCATTTTATTGATGTATTTTTCTTTTCTTTTCTTTTTTTTTAATTTTAATTATAGGCAGGCAGGCAGGCACACATAGATTTTTGAAGGGTAGAAGTTTCTGATCGTAAAGAAAAGTTTTTTTGTCACTTGCTCCTCTCTCACTTTTCTCTGCTACTACTTCTTCTTCTCTCTTAATGCATATATAAAGGTCTTCTGATGGCAGTTTTTCACAGGGGTACAAGCACAGAAAGAGGGGCACCCACAATTTGAAAGTGTCAAGTTTTATTCATAAGCACCTATTTTGCATTTCATTTGTTAAGTCCTATTTGAGTGTTGAGTCAGTTCTGTATGTGTGCGTGTGCATGTTCGTGCGCAACTGATAACACCACTTAACACATCAATGCATTTTCTTTCCAGGTAAAAGTCACAGCAAAGTTACATTTAAAAAGAAAAAAAAGATTTGTGTCTCCTTTTCCTCTTCCTTCCACTCACAATAGCAGAGTTGCCTGCCAGGAATGAATTGGAGTTACAGTGCTTGAAATATATTGAATTGAATGAGAGCTAAATTTCAGACATATTCGACTGTCTATGGCAGTGTAGTGTTGCTATGGTTTAACATTTACTCTCTTTTTTCCCCATTTCCAATTCTCATTGCTCACTTTGACCCCTATTTGCTCTCATTTTTGCATCACCTCTCAGCCTCGCTTAATAATACCTGACTTTAATACTTACATTTTCAGAAAAAATGTTGACAGTACGTCAGATTATTACGTATTCACTGAGTTCTTCCACAGCTTGTTGACACTCATAGTGGTACCCACTTACCACCAATGTGATACTCTAATATCATACAACATTTTTAAAAGCATTTACTGAATATCCATAATGGTTATGAAGGGATCCACTTTTGAGGCCAGGTCCTGACTCAAACTCTGTTCCAGTATGCCGGGTGTACTTGGATGCATTATGCATACAGTAGGCTATGCCTTAGCCTACAGTACATAGGGCCTATGTGAAACTCCTGCAAACACATACACAACATGTTTTTTTTCTGTGTCCTATTTCATTTTTTATTTGCTTCACAAACTTTTTTCCAGAAACACAGTGAGTAAATGTGCGCAGAGGCTACAGGACTGCTGAGCAAAGATATCACTTTAAACTTCAAACTTCTATCTGCTGGATAGTTGGAGACTGCTGAAATGGATTCATTATGGCAATTACCTGCTGGAAACAAATTTGTAAATTTCAGGCAGCGCTACGTCAGCAGCGTCACGTGGGTGAGTGACTGACAGGTCGTTTGGCCGGGCCTAACTATGCTAATTAGCTACAGGTGGTCGGAATCGTGGACGTCGGAGTGGAGAGAACGCGTGGTGACATCACTGTGGCGTTCAAGCGAAGGCCGTTGCGGCAGAAACCTGCACTTTAACTTCAAAAAAGTGAGGACAAACACGGATAATTTCAGCTGGAAGTCGGGAGTCATGCTAAAACGTCGCTCATGGTGTCGTCTCGGGCTGATGTGAGTACGCTGTGTGGTGTTTTTGTGGTTCGGGGTTGCTAAAAAGCTCATCTGGCGGCCGTTTGATTCCTCTGTTACCTTTACGTCGTGCCTGATGACGTTATTTCCATGGCAACCAAAGCAAAGTGGAGTTGTTGTGTGGCGCCTCCGGGTAGTTTGTATTATTTATGTGGTCTTACTCATTTCATTTGCATCAGATAGAAATGCCCCTACCGTCCTTGGATCGGGACATCCGTGAGAAAATTCCCAATAACTTAAGCACATTTTTGTATCTTTAGGGTTATGATTATTCTGTAGCACTTGAGCTACCTTGCTGTTTTTATCTGTATCTAGATCTGTTGTCACTAATTAATGTGGGAGACACATCAGCAGCACATGTTTCTCAGTTGAGTATCTGGAGCTCATATTTTGCCACTTTGCTTCATTAAAAAACATTATTAATCTAGTCTCAGAGTGGTGGCTGATTATCTTTTAATCAACCCACTGTTGTTGCCCCACAAAGATCCTTACACCTTCACTGTTTGCCGGTGTATTTCTCCTGTTTCCATGATAACGCAGCTAAACATAGACCAGATGAAGTGATGCCGTGTCAAGAGGTGGCCCTGGCCTTTTGTAAGAAGTAGATTTTGAAGCCATTTGTAAACAGTCGTTCTAGATTTTAGATTAACTGTCACACTTGACCTTAGTGGCAGGCACGGAGAGCATTGATTAATTCAGTATGACAGCGAAAGTCATTTAACGAAAGTCTTGAGGGTCACATGTAACATTTGTGTTGTGGGAAAAGGTCTTCAGAGTGAGAATACTTGAGAAGAAGTATTAATGTGAAGATCACCTTGATTGTAAGATGCCTGTATAGTGAGAAAGCATTGAAATTCTGAGGTCAATAAAAAAAAAGTTGGGCAAGTAAAACACGCCAGTGTTGGAGAGTTAAAACTGGAGAGATAGCAGTTGTGGCGTGAATGAGCGATTTTAAAAAAGGAGTGCATGAGTAATTAAGAAAAAAAAAACAATAAAAGAGAGAAGAACAGACTATTCAGTGCGACAACTGAAAAGCAGAGAAAGTCCAGGAAATGAAGAGGTGAGACAGAGGGAGACAAAGGAGGAACATAAATTATGAAGTGAATGGAATGGCTTGCATGACAGAGAGCGAGGGACATGAATTGTAAAGAAAATGAAAGCGCCCACCAAGTGATATAAATTGACCGCAGATTCTCTCCAGCACTAAAGGCATTTTAGACAAGCGAGGGAGATATAGCAGAGAGCTGATGACTGAAGTGAACAAAGGGGGGTGGGCTGGGGGGATGAGTGAACGAGACGGCGAATGAGGCAGGGAACGAGAGGCAGGCCAAGAGGAATGGGGAACGAATGCATCGGAGGGAGTTAAAGAGTGAATAAATGAAGCAGCAAGAGAAAGCAGGGAATGATAATGATCCTCGAGGAGTTAAGGGGGAGAGCATTAGGAAGGAGCAAGGTGGAGATAGGGTGAGTGACGGATGAGGGGACAGTCGCGGGAAAAGGAAACAGAGGGAAATGAATGGTGAGAACAAGATGACAACGCAGATAGAAAGGTGGAGGTCTTTCTTTCCCCGTCTCTCTTCTTCTTCTCATTTTCTAATACTTTATCACTCACCGTCCCATCCTTCAGCTCCCCCCACCCCAAACCCCCCACTCCCTCACCTGTCTTGATTGCCTGCTCTTCATTTCTTCATCCCTCCCCTCAATTTCCCTTTTCTGTCCTCCTGCTTCCATTTTCCTCTTTGTTTTTGGACGTTAATTTCCTGACGGTTTAGCCGTTAAATTCATTCTGTCTCTGAAACATGAAGTCTAATTTCAAAGAGCAGGTTGTAAAGGATGAAACAAAATGTACCCTTGAGCTCTGTAATTTTCATACCCTATTCTGTACATGAGACTAAAAAAACTAAAACACTGTTTTTGCCACTGGTAACCACCGTCTTGCGTGTCATGCGGGTTGTCAGGTTGCAAAAATTCTTCCAACCTTCAGTATGAAAGCTTTTTAACCTCCACTGGAACTGTAATGAATGCTATTTGATGCAGTTCCGAATACTTTATTCAGTCCTCAAGGGGCACTTTGACACATAAGAAACAATCTAAGAGTACAAATCTGACAATATCATGGAGAGTTATGGTAGTGGCCAGTATCCAACACCACAAAGGCACATTCTGTCAAAAGGTGCAAGTGCATTTATTAAACGTTACACAAGCTAAACTGACCATTTCTTGTACTGTGGCTGTTGACAAGCTTAATGGCCTCTGGAGTAAAACCAAACTTCCTTCCATTTGTTTTATACGCAGGCAACCTGAAACACATTCCTAATGGCATTAGCTTAATTGTGTGTGGGGTCATGGTCAATGTAATCTTATATGCTGTTTTTTGAGAACTAATTCAGTATTAAGCTGTGGAAATTGACTTCATGTCCTTAGAACCAGATTCTTTCCTTTGCCAACAGGATAATATTAATACTAGTAATAATATTGTCTAATAATGATGATAATTGTAACTGCAGTCTAAAGCAAACAATTAGAATTTCTGTATTGCCTCAAGTGACACCAATTGGAAAAATAAAATTAAACAGGTTAATGATGATTTAATTATCATTTTAGAATACTCCTTTGCCGACTTGGAGATCCTCAGTAGTGTGATCCAGAGCAGCTAAGCTATGAGTAAGTTTACCTTATATCACATTTCTGTTTCCCCAGATTTTTTTAATGCGTGCCATGTTTCATTTCCTCTCTTTCCACCAAAAACGGACCACCAGACATCTAAACCATCCATCACTGTACGAGCCAACAACGCAATCAGCCTGTGCTGTGATTTTCACCGGACGATTTCTGCCAGTGAGCGGTTACTGAGTAAGCAGAGTTTGACTGTAGCAATTAACTCATTCATAAATTACCAATCAAAAATGATATATATCGCCTATATTGCTTCATTAATCACATTTTTCGAGTGAGATCAACATGAACACATCTACTCGGATTTGCAGTGCTTTCCCAGCAGTGTACACACAGAAGCGAAAGATGACACCCAGACACGCTCCAAGTACAATGAAGCAGATGGCAACTTGAAGTATTTTCTCAGAAGCTGCAAATCAATAGAAGCTGTTTAACATTTGAGAGAACTCGATGGAAAATCTTAAAGGTGTCTCTGCAGCCGGTGTGCGCTTCTCTCTGCCTGCCATATGATTTGCAGGAGAATTAGGCCTTCAGCATCAACTTCTTTTTCACCACCGGAGGGCAATTAAAAGTGCAATGAGATAAATACAGCAGCGACACATTTTTGCTCATTTTGTACTTAATACCTTGTGTTGTAGTGCTGACTTTTTACATCTTCTATCAAGGCAAGAAATTAGCAAGAGCTTTCTTCATTACACCGATTTTTAACCATTGATCAATTGTATTTTTCCCATGGGAGGCCTGGACAAGACAGCAGCATTAACGTCAGATAACACAAGAATAACAATGAGGAAACAAAGAAGATACATGAGATACAGACTTAATATACCTATGGACGTAGACAAAGACCAACCAAAAGAGGGAAGCAAAACAAGACTGTGCATTTATTCAATTTCCAATATTACAAACAACAGTATTTTTGGCCAAGGCCCTTTTTATATCTTTGGCAGGGAATATTGTGCATATTTTTTACAGAGGCCATTTTTTTCCCTCAATGTCAAATAGTAAATTTAGATTGTGACCCACGCAACCACCAACATAGTTTACTGCACAAAAGAGAGAGCAGTTCCATCCATCCGTCCCTCAGCACTTGGTACTTTTCAGGCAGCTGGCCGGTGCTCACCATTGACGCCGCTGTGTGTTGTGTCAGAGGTCTTTAATCACAACAGTGACCATATCAGAGCGGAGATTATTGTTTTGTTGACCGCTGAGGGCCTGTTTGCCCTCCACTCTACCTGCATACTGTCTCAGTTTGAGACAGTCACCTTAGATACCTTTAGACAAATAAAGAAGAGCATACTGCTTGTACAATTGAGATGACAAAAAAAGAAAAGAAAATGAGTACCTGTTTTTGCTTGACGTTTCAATTATCTTTCCTCTATCATGAGACATGGTCATGGTTATCACCATTTGATCTATAATATATATATTTTTTTGTGAAATTTCCAGACTCACAGAACCACTTGTCCTTAAATGAACGACTCTTACCTTGATGTTTATATCTGAAAGCTTTAGAAATACTGGAATACTGCGATACAAAGAAAGCTCATCATGAAATATAATGGATATTCAGACAGAAAACTTTTGAAAAAAACATTTGTGTGCGACTTTGGTCACATCTGGTGAAATTTAAGAGCGAATGTCAGATAATTTAAGAGATAAGAATTACTTTATTCATCCCCAAGGGGAAATTTATTAAGAGGAGGACATGATGGACATTCAGTCTGTTTTTTATTTTTGGAGATTTAAATTGTGGGAGCTGAAGACTTGCAATATGAGCACGAGATAAACCAGGGAAGCAAAACACTGACCAGTCCACTATAAGAGTTGCTAACTAAACTAAAGTTGTTACTGCAGTTACTGTTAACATCCAGCCTGACAATCTGTTGCGAAGGATGGTTAAAATCTGGAACTCTTAAAACCGACCACTATTTCAGCCCCTGCTACTCTGAAGTCAGACACAGCAGTGTCTTAATTTAACCATAATCTCTCATTAAAAATGAATGACGTTGAGTTTGCTGTCTACCGCGCACCATCCCAGTCTGAGCAGTATGTGTGTGTGTGTATGTGTCATTAGCAAGGCCAGGCCAGGTTGTGGCTGGACTGACAGATGGGATGAAAAGGATAGAGGAGAGGAGAAGTAAGAATAGTAAGCAAAGGGAACAGATTAGAGGCGGGAGAGGAGAAAAAGAAAGGACACGAGGAGGGAGAGGAGTTCAGGACGGGTGAGGCGTGAAGACAGGACAGGAGCTGAAGAGAGAAGAGTGGGGGGGGAAAATGAGGATGAACAAGAGGAGAAGTGTACCCATGCTGAGACAATTAGTGCCACCTGCAGCTAACTCAAACTGTGAATACCTGTATGCATGTGTCAGGGTGGGTGTGTTGGTGTGTGTGTGTGTGGGGGTATACACATTTGAATATCAGTGAAGAAATTCCAGAGATATAAATGAAGAGACAACCAGTGAACCAGCAAAAGACAGAGGGTGAGCAGGGGATGTCGGAAAGAAGGATTGAACTGAACAGTGTAGCAGAAGAAGACAGCAGATAAATGGAGGGATAGGTAGACAGGCGGGTAAGTCGCTTTTTACCCAACTTGGCTCCATATTCACCCTCAGCACACCTCTGTAGTGCTCATCCCTCCTCTCCCTCTCCACATTGTTCTTTGCTGCTGGCATGATGCTCATTTCCTGCCTCAGCTCAGCACACTGAGTCAGTCCCTGCTGGTCTGTTCCACTGAATAACTTTTGATTGTCATTATTATTTGCAGAATGTCGGGCAATTTTCTCCCTGTAACCACAACACAAATAGCCCCGGATGCTTTGTGGGCTCTTATCCCCGAACTGAATGCGGCTGTGTTGTTGCTTGTAGTATCACCTGTCTGCACAGGGGTTGCATCAGGTATTGTTTACAATTGCTTAATGACAGTAAGCTCTCACGAGCCCTCACTGCTTGTTTTCTTTGTTGTTCTGCGTGTGCAATGTGACACTTCTCAGGCAAATGGTTTTTAAATAAATATGATTACTCAATATATTACCTTTAGAGTGTGTGTGTGTGTCTCAGAGGGACAATTTAGCCTGTGGTATAAAATCTAGCCGTTTAAATTATTGCTCACACAGCAGCATGGTGCCGCAAAATGTGAACACACACACACACACACACACCGAGTGCACGCCAGTGACGGCCGTGTCTGACGTATATTGCAGCAATTCATCTTTAGTGGGTTGACGTCGGGTTGAGTCATAAAGCAGGTAA
>JBCAUF010000046.1:15349346-15362034 GCA_038406115.1 Haemulon aurolineatum | reverse complement strand
TGAATTATGGAGATGTCAGAGTTGATGATGTGCATTTCCAGATCTTGATCATTACACAGTTAATCGAGGTTCAGGGTTAAATAAAAGGTCTCCTGTGGTTGTACTGGACTGCCTGCTGTGTGTGTATTATTTGACGTTTATTAATCCAGGGATTGCTATCAAAGCATGCCTGTTTTTTTTTTTTTTCAGCAGCACCCTCATTGACCTCTGGGAGCTCCTCTGTAGACTCTGAGTCTTTTAATGTCAGCTGACTTAAGCAGTTCAGGGTTAATTGTCCTCCTCAAGGGCACATCAATACTAGTAACTTAACAAGGGCAAGCCAGGGGTTACATCCCCTTTTCACCTTAAAGGATACTGCCACATATTTTGTGTTTTACATTTGTGATATTCTTAAGAGTAGTTCTCTTTTTTTCAGATTTAAAACACAATGTTACAAAAGATATTGTGACCAAAATTTGCAGAGCACAGTTTATTGATGCATTGTTTACATACAGCACAGGGGGTACATTGAAATGCTGCGATCAGTGCTTTCATTTTCACCAGTAGTCACACTCATTGTCAAATACAAGGTATAGGTTCAGAGCAAGAGGCTTGTTAAGTCTTTCTCACAGCCCGTAGAGATTTTTTTACTTGAATTACAGTATAATATAAGGGGTTGCCACGTTGTGTTGAACTGTTGGAGTCTATCTTTCAACATATATCTTATTCTTGGTGGAGTGTATTTAAGTCCTCTAGCCACAATTTAGATGTTGGTGTATTCCCACTCTTGCATAATGTAAGAATCAATTTCTTTACTATTATGAAACCATGTGAAAAAAACATTGCTGTGGTTTTTGCAGGTTTACAGCAGCCATATTGATATGAAATAGTGTGCAAGTGATACTACTTAATGTGCTGCTCCATTAAGTGCAGCAGAGCCTTTCCCGTGAGCCAAAATATACTGTACAGTGGCAGCACCTCAAACCTCAATCGGTATGGTTATTGTTGTTGTTGTTGATGATAATTTTCCTGTTAATCTGGTATGTCCTGTTTCTGATCATTTCCATTTATTTTTTCCTTATTCTGACCGGTCCCAGTATCTTATGTTTTTGCTTGTGTGCTCTCTAGTTATCGTGTTTGTATTAGAAATGCCCAATAAAAAGACATGGGATAAAATATGGCTGCTGTGAAAAGGGTGCATTGGTGTGTGATTTGGATTGTGTGGTCAAGTTCAAAAGACACATTCAAAAATTTAGAAATTGAGTTAAGAGGTCTGTTGAAAGGAGAGAGCTATCTCTTCCCAGGCGTGATGGCACTGACACTGCCCATGTACTGGACATTGATGTTGGGTCATCTCCTGGTTTATTTATTTTTGTGAGGGGTCCTGTTTTCTGTGTTGGCAGTGTGAATTGTTGCTGTGGCATGCTTCCCCCTGACAAATGTTTTAGTTGGTGACACCCTAACTGAGTGCCCAGGCACAACAGAAAGTGGAGCGGTTTGCTACAGATGTACTGGTTGTTGGTCGTGGCTCGTTTTGTTCTGGGCAAAATAGATTTGACGTGAAAAGCTTGAAACTGTAGGTGTCCAAGGAGAATGAGGAAGACCACAAAGGAAAAGATGTGCGAGAGAGGGAGAGAGAAGTGTAAAAGCTTCAGTTATAGCTGCCTTTATGTTGGTTTTCATGGTGTGTTAAGGTCAACTATTTCAGGACGGTTTGTAATTTGTCAAGCTGCCACCTGGCATGTCATTGTTATGATAACCTGCATCTTTCAACTTATCACGACCAACCAAGTATGCAAGCAGAATGTTTCTATTTAATCACGTACTTTGATTTCACACATTCTCGGATGGACAAAACACAAGGACATGGCTAATTGGATGATTAGAAATATCAATTAAATGGGTAGTGACAATTATTTATGAGAATAAAGTCACAATTGATTATGATTTATTAGCATGACAGAGCATATACCCCACCTCTACCCTGGCCAATTGTATCATAGGGCATCGGGTTGTATTGGACCCAATTAGATAAAGCTCAGAGGACATTCCAGCGACTGAGAATCGAATTCAACAATCCAAACAGAATTCAACTCAATTGGTGAGAGACAAGAGAGTTTCCCCCAGGTAAGGGACCACTTCTTGTGTAGCAGACATCCACAGAGAAAAAAATTCACCGGGGAGAGAAAGTGCATGTATTTCTCTCCAGTTTCAGGTTGAAAACAATTGCAAAAGAGCACAAGCCGGTCCTCAGTGATTGTCATCTAACACTGGCTTACAAAGAAGCAGCACCAATTGCAGAGCCTTGCTTGGGGTTTTTGGTCCCCCAACCCGGGTTCACGATGTCATAAACACACCACACCTGGGTTAGAGGTGCTGACCTAACAATATTGTGTGCTGGAAAACAAGGTTTTAAAGGTCTTTCAGACAGAATTGAAATGCTGGCAATGGGAATAACAAGAATCTACAGTACAGTGGCTGCAGTCTCCCCTTTGTTCTTGTTCAAGACACATGGTCCAAATGATGTTTGACTCTTATTAAATGAATGTAGTATACAAATTTATGTCCAAGTACTCAGGGGTGCTGAACCATTTCACTGATATGGTAGCACTGGAGAGAAATTGGCCTTCTCAGTGTATCATACCTCTCTTCTGATTATAGTTGTTCCTTTTGGGTATGATACCCTGATGGCACCTGACACTGCCTGGTTAGATTTACATTTTCAATGCATTTTCTGCACCCCAGTGCCACGCTGTAGTGTTAAGCACATGACATCCAAAGAAGTGGGTGATTAAACAGAACATGGTGTATCTGGGACAGCCGGGCTTTGGGAGCACCTGCACTCACACAGATAAAACTGGGGGACTAGCAGAGGGCTGGATGGCACCCTGGCCCGTGTTCGGTCGTGAAGGTATCTTGTTAGACAGGCTGTCAGTAAGGTGCATCTGTGGCTATGGTTATTCTGTAGAGTCTACAAAATAAGCCTATGATAGGTTGGCTGTTTTTTGCTTTAAAGACTTCACTGTTTTCCAAATGGATGCAGCTAAATACAGTAATCCTATTACCTTCTTATTCTGACATTGCTTAATGTTTAATGATCCTCATTGAAAATTGATCATTTTCTAAAATATATTTTTGACAAACTAAATTGCAGATCTAGTGAATCAAACGGTGAACCAGTGGTCATCTTTAAGTCAGATTTTAAGTTTGGCCTTGCATCAGCTATCAATAACTAATTATGCAATACTTTGTGAGCTATATAACTTTGAGGTTTTGAGAAGACTGACATGTGTGAGGCATGTAAAGTGTGTGTCAATGCTGAATTTGATGAGGGGAGACAGGTTCAGCCAAGTTCATTCGTTAGAGAATCAACACTGAAATTCAGCTTTAAAGGAAACCTAAGACCCAAATCTTTTTTATCATTCAGTCTCTTTTATCCTTTATTCATTCTGTTTCTTTTGATCTTGGGAACTAATGTAATCGCTACCTTTTATGGACTTTGTAACACTGAGAATGGTCTAGAAGGACTTTTGTTTTCCTTTTCCTTTGTTGAATAGAAGAACACAGCAGTAGCAACATGTTCTCTCAAAAAATATTTATATCCAGGTTTTGTATACTCCCTGTTGAATTGGTTATCAAATATGTTTAACCTGAAATATGTCCCAATGCCCCTCTGGATAATCACTAACCACTGTATTTTCATTTGCTTTTCAACTGGGAAACTGTGAAATGATGACGATTTTTACATTTCTCAGTAGTGACTAGTTTGACAACACCCATTTTCAAACTCAGCCTTCATTTTGATCTACACAGCTGGGGAGTTCAGTGACTGTATCTTGTATTGTTGTGAAGTTAACATATCAGAAGAAATAAAAACAAAAAAAACAAATGGTGTGGCAAATTAAGAAGGAGGATCACACGAAGGCTTGAGAAAATATCTTTTAAGATGAGACTGAAAAGAAAAATAGACTCAGCCATTCTAATCTCCTCAGGAAGGCTGCTCCCCTTGTCCCTGATGACCAATGCTCCGTCACCTTTGTTTTTTTTAATCTCGAATGAGGAATCATCAAGAGAACAGCATTTGAGGAGCTCAGGGCCTGCGATGGTACATGGGGAGTCAAAAGGTCAGAAATATAGCTTGGGGGCAAACCATTCAGTATAATGGAGAATACCCTCCAGTGAGATGAGAATATTTACTGACTCACTAAGAGAAAGTTGTTCCAGTCGTAACTGAGGAAGCTCGCCCTATTCGAAGCTTTCATTGTGCATCCAATGTTTTTAGATATGGCTGCAAATTCCCTTCCATGGACAGGCTTCAGCATGCCGTTTGTAATGCTGAGTGGTTCAGATGCCTGTTTGTCAAGGAACTGTATGTTATAACTTAAGAATGAAGGAGGGGGTAGGACTGTAAATGTTGTTTCAGAGGCTTTAGACCTGGCAAGAATGAAATACAAAGTACTTTTTAAATCATAGAATAATGAAGAGCTACACAAGAGAAACACCCGTGGGTAGCTTGAAACAAAATGCTAGTACTAGGCTGTCAAACCGCCATTATAAGTTTGTTTGTTGAACTTTGTGATTGCAGTCATTTTTATTGCTCAAGGACAGATGCACCCATACATCTCTTCACTCTGCACTGCCAGCTCTTAGTAGATGCTGCGTAGACAGATAATGTATTAGTAATGACATACGTATAGTATATTTTTTTTGCCTTCATCTGTAACCCCTCAGGGTTTTGAGACGGGCAACAAGGTTGGTAGGAGGTTGCTTCTGTTTGAATGCTATATAGAAATGATTTGTCATTTTGAGATTTTGGGATCGAGTGGAGTATAGTGTTTTACTGTGAGGTGAAAAAGTAGCCTTTCTCTTGCACAGCAGACAGTGAACTTATTGTTATTTTGAACATGATGATTTATCATCACTCTTTTAGCTTGCAAAGTCTGTACAACAAATTTAAACAATGTATTTTCCATCATTAAAATTGCATGATATTATGCCAAAGATATAGTACCTCGTTTTGTCACACAGGATTCCTTTGATGAAACCACATTGTTTAATGACAAGTGCCATAGCTTTTTAATAGTACAATGTGTCCCTTTCCTGTTGATTATTCAGATATGAAAACCTGTAGGTTGCATGGCTTGAGTACAATGAACACACGCTGCATTGTATGTGCAATTTAACTCCTGCTCTTCTCTGTGTAAAATATTTCTGTGTATTGTCACCCATAAAATGCTTGTTTGCATGTTGTTTGTTCTCATTTCATTTTAAAATTTGGTAGACCAGGCTGTCATGAAATCACTTTGTTTAGCCGTGTGTGCGAGGCCATTTTCATCCTGGGATATGGGAAGAGTTTCTGCTCCACTGGGTGCACCTGGTTCTGTACAATGGCCTCATATTCCTCAGCTGTTACACAACCATTTAGAACAATCATCAGCCCTAATGAGTCCCACAAGATGGCTGACCGCAGTATAACAGATTTCACCCTATGTTTGTTAGCTGACAGCAGACGCAGCAGGCCAGATCAGTGTATTATTTGCTTCTCTGAAGGTGAGCATGTGAAAGACAGCCCAACAGACCATGGTAAATGTTTTTTTGGTGCGATGGACGAGTCAGTAGGTTTTTGAGCTCTGCACCGTAAATGCCATCCTCTGGTGTTCGGGACTTTCTTACTTTTGAAAGTCATAGACAAGTTATGAAATAATTCTTGATGCCATTATATATCTGTACTTGAAGTGTAAATTTATCTCTGATGGAGAAGTAGCACTTTATTTAGATGTAACTCTAAAAGCTTTGTAAATATAACTGACCACAATTATGGTGATCAGTCAACTGGTGGGAAGCTGTTTTTGAATCTGAATCTGCTGAGCTATTCAAATGCAGAAACGAAATGAAATCACTTAAACTTAAACCACAGCTTTTCAGTGTAGACAGATTGCTCCTGAAATGATAAATAAATAAATAAGAATAATTGTTTGCCACATGAAAGGTTCCCTGTGGTGTATTTGGCTCTGGTACCACCATGGAGCCGTTTTATCAGTGGGTCTCTGTTTTCTTTATCCCGTGCACATGCACACTGATTCACATGAATGTGTGCATGTGGTTGATGCAATACATGGCTCTGCCAGGAGTATTACGCTATTCCAGTAATCTACAGGTGACTGTAACACACAAAGATATTCTGCACTCTACCAGCAAAGACAGGAAAGAAGATGATTGTTGGCAAGTACATAAACATGTCTTCTGTGCCTTTTATATACGGTATGTATTTTTCCTTTTGCAAGAGAGAAAATGGAATGGATAAATGCTCAATCTCCTGCCAATTTGACCGTCTATCTCACATAAATACACTGAACTTCCTTTTGATCTGCTGAAAAATGTGTCTGCTGTGTGGACTTTTGTACATGGGGTTGTTTATTTTTTTACCTTTTCATGCTACTGTATGTCGTGTGGTTGTGTGTTTGCACATGTGAGTGATCAAGAGTGACAGTTGAATGCAGTGTGAGCTGAGCATAGTTGACTTACCCTAACCCAACTCGGTGGATTTACTCCATACTGGTGGGGACCTATACAGGTCAATACACTTGCATGTGCATGCTCAAGACACACAAGGATTTATGTTGCAGGACCTGGTGGCTGTATGTGGGCCAGTCAGAGATGTCACACAGAGGAATGGAATGAGCACACACATGAGCACAGCATAGTTACCGGGCCCTCTGGTGATGAGCAGATCATGACAGGAGCAGGACAGAGTGGTGCGGAAGCTTCTAGGCATGACCTGGAACTGGAGGTCATTGTGACTCCACTCAGCACCCGTTCCATGAGACCTAATCTGAGATCAGAGTCAAGCCATGTGCCTCGTGTCTCTGATCTAACACATATTCCGGGGCAGACCTCTGTCAGCTCTGATCGCGTGATGCATCGTTATTATCACAGAATGAGTCTGAGTAATAATGCAACTAAAATAATTCTTTCTTTTATAGGGCAAGCAGTCCGACCAATGATATGTTGCTTGTGTTTTGGCTGTGATGTTAATGCTTCAGCCACTGTGTGTCAATCAATAGTACTGTGTGTGTGTGTACTGTGCAACATATGTGTAAATATCTGACACTGACTGGCCAGTCACCCATCATGGCCGGTTATGCCTATTCCGGTCACCAGCCGAGAAATCAATCCATCTTGACTTTTGGCTCTTGAACCTGCAAATGCCTCTTTGTCAGTACATGAACAAGAACATTAACTTGCATATCTTGCTGTCAGGTGTTGCACTGAGAACACTTTATATATCCAATGACAATGTTGTTGATCATTTCGCTGTACAGCTGTGTCTTGAATTTTTTCGCTGACATTGCCCCAAAATGTGACAATGCAGTCTATAATTTTTTATTTTTTTTTGTCACAGTAACAACCCAAATTTTTTATGCCACTCTGGGCTTTGAGTATTTAGCTACCTAAACCCCCATGACTATAGGACATAATTACAGGTACACACACACACACACACACACACACACACACACACACACACACACACACACACACAGACACACACATGGGAGGGACCACACTTATGCATTTCACACACAAAACTCGTGAATGCACAGAGAAAACAACCACTCAGAGCCCAGATGGCCTTTTCTTTCCACTTTTCCCTGCCCTCATTAAATATCAAGTATCTCAGGGAGCAATAACACACAAGGACATACTCACATAGGCCCACGCTCTGGCTCTCTTTCTTATATATGTCATCAAGTTTTAAATCTGCTTAAGTCTTCCACATGCAAACTCTGTTTTTTAATGATGACTGCAGAAATCTCAGTCCCTTAACATGCGTATGTGTGCAGACACACACGTGCATAGTGTAGTGTATGGCTTCCCCTTCGTAAATCTCAGACCTGCAGCTCAGCGCCCTGCCGGTCCCTGCCTTCCTGAGTAGAATGCTTGTGAAATGTTCAGCCTGCCTGGTTTCAAGGTAATTACACATGAAATCATGTGAAAAGTGTAAAAGGCCAGAAATAAATGACTTCCAGAAGGCTCCAGAAACCACACCCTGATGTTTTGGCAGTGGCTTCGAAATCCGAACAGTGGAAATTGAGCTGTTGAGCAATTAAAAAGGCTTAACTCTCAATATCAATTATTTGATGGAGTCGTGATATCCGAACAGTTCAATGGGCATGAGAAGACCTGTGAAATGGCCTTTTTGAAACAGTCGAGATAATGAGTTCTGAAACTCACTGTTTCTGATGTATTAGCCCACTAACACAAGCTAGTCTTATAAATCCCATTTGGACATTCCAGTATAAAACTGATAACACCAAAGTGCTTTAGAGGACAGTTAGAGGGGTGTGATGGCTGCATGTTTAAAACCTAAGGGCCAGTGTCCATATAGTGTCTTTTTTTTCAGAACGCTGCAACTTTTTTATATGGTTGAAGATCTTTGAGTATTTCCGAAAGGCGCTGGTGCGCTGGTAACCAATTATTCATTATACTGTATTAGTCTGTCCTAATTATAACAGACAGAGAAAAGACCCTTTGTGAGAGGACACGAGGCAGGACACCGAATGCAGCTGCGCGTTGTGCTTTTATCACCCTTTGTGCTGTAAGATTGTTGTGAGCTGTGTATTCAACCCATAGTTAATTTAGTGTTGTTTATTCGATGGCGATCATGTGAAGATGATGAAGGAAGCTCTGCTGACACTGACTTAGTTTATATATAAAAAGGTTTATTATAAGTATAAGTAAAAAGGAAAAAAAGTCAGCATCATACAAGCACTGCAGATTGCTTGGAGAGGATCCGAAGCCAGTGTAGATCTCTCTCGAACCTCCTTTGTCTAAGTGTTCTTATAGGGCAGTTGTAGGCTAAACAGCATCTAGCAATCATTAGTTTGGGGGAAATTGGTTTGGGGGAAATTGGTAGATCCTAAAGATAACCCCAGCACTGACCTTCAAGACCCCTGCATACTGTACCGTTCCACAAGTAACACAAACAACTGAGTTCAGCAGACACCACATTAGCTACCGAGCAAAATTTCCCAACAAGTGGTCCAATAGTTGTTCATTTCAGTCTGGACCAAAGCGTTGGCCTGACAGATTTCCTGGATTGATATCTCACTGAAGATCTTTTTTTTTTCTTCACAAGAATATTCATGAGGGTAAATTTGCTCAAAATATATGAAACAGATGTTGGGTTTGCTTATTTTTCTCCAATTCCAGTGTTCAACAGCAAACTTCATAGTGGAAAATAAGAAATACTGGGCCTCACTCAGAAGTTTTAACTGGCCAAGAGCCTTCCACCTGATATGGAACCAGTCCAGCTCACCTTTTATTACCCTGATTCACTGGTTGATCCCTTACACTTCAAATTATCATTAAAGTGTCTCCTGAACATACCCATAATGGTTCCACCGTTGACTGTTCAGCGTAAACGTGTAGTTTTATGCATCATTTACAGATTATCACCGTAAAACTGAACAGAACCAAATTTCAATATTTGCCAGTAAAAATACAGTTTGTCCATCTGCCTCACTGTAGGTTTGATGAACCAAACTGTGCACAAAACGCAATTAAAAACACCACCCACTGCTTCAGTTTGGATAAAAGACATTACAATTACTGTACTACATGTGTTAGACGAGGTTGCCGGATCTGCTACCTCCATGACTGTAACTATGCCAACCCTCCATTTTAGGCCAGAATAACAATATGGGGGCATTGGAGAGCTCACTACCATTTTAGTCATAATCATCCTGCCAGATTTTTCCCCAGACTTGGCACACAGCGGAGTAGCAGCTCTAATGGTCACTCAACAAATGCAGCGCTGATTGGTCATGCAGTGTCTTGATATCCAGCTACCATATCACTAAAAAGCAGGCGGAATCTGAAAACTTGATGTGGCTATCAGAGTAAATCTGATACAAGTCTTGACAGCTGGGGAGACTAGCTTGTGGTCAGTGTTGTGCGCTTGACGGATATGTTTCCGAGAAAAAGCCACTCGACACTGAGACTCTCCATCGGAAGCTGTTACATTGGATCTCTGTCATCAAACGTGTCAATTTTCATGGATGTTTGATGAAAAGAATGGGATTTTACACACAGTAAAAATCAATGGCCAGCATGAAATGGCTACCAGAAGGCTCAGTGAAGCAAAGGGATAGAGGCCAATACAGATGTCAGCGTGAGGGCAGCTGGGCAGCAAAATGTTGGTGCATGTGGTCAAATGATCAAGGTGGCGCATGTCAAGATGTTGCACAGCAGACGAACTGCTCTCTCTCTGTTTGCTGTGGGGTTGTTCATCGTATAGAACTGATTATATGGATACCCTCTCGGTATCTGTGCATTATGTTGAATTGGAAACAGAGCAGTGCTTTATGTGGCGCAGTGGAATGCAACACCTCGTCTGATATATTTATCCATATGGCTGCCTCCAGCCGTGTTTCTCCTCCTTTGATGCAAAATGATGCAACTTCACTCTGCTCTATGGCAAGTTAAAATAAGCGTCTATTTTGGTCTGGAAATCAGACATCGGCCTGTCATGTCTGGTCGCAGGGGATTTTCCTTGACCATTAAACACTTGTGTTTTATTTTCAGCTTTTCTAAAAAGTGATTTAACAAGCTCAAATGAATTTCTTCTTTAATGGGTATTTTTACTGTCTCACCATGCAAAATTTGGTGAAAACACCTAATCCTGAGAAGTTTTGGAACTCGTAGTCATCACAGTAATCTAATCTAAAATCTAAAATTGGTTTGAGTTACCAAGTGTTAAACAGATCCATAGATATGCTTGTTCCCCTCACTTGCACATAAGCCAAACAGTGTACATTTTAAACCAAATTACAGGAAATATATACAACAAAGTTAAGTGTTACCACCCTCATCTTCTGTTATTGGGGCCAATATGCATTTTGTGTGCATCTATAAATAACACTCGCAGGAACTAAGGTATGAAGACAAAACCAGTGGCACTGCATAAGCGAAGCAGAGCACGCATGATAGTTCAGGCCTGCAGCTTAAGTTCTGCGTTACATCCATATGACATGCTCTACCCTATGGAGTGTACCTGTACGTACAGCCAGTGTCTCTCCAGTGCGGCGGTATATTAAAGCCTTCATGGTCTGATGAATCGTTTGCTCTGCTGTGCCTGCTGCTGCTGCACCGTTCGCCTCAAAGCTGCGCCGCGCTCGCTGTGATCATTTGCTGCTGCTACTTTTCACGGCATCTCAATTCACCCCGCCTCCACAACAACACGCACCTGTAGGCTCGGCATCAAAGTTCCCCCTGTGCTGCACTTGTTATGTCTTCGCGGGAGGGACGAGTTCAGAGCCTCGACGCAAAATTTCAACTCTTGAGATATTTTGCATGCAGGGTTGGCTGACTGAAGCTTCGTAGACACCGGTCGACAATCAAGAGATAGCTAAAGCTCTGTGAAACTTTTTGTCCTACTCTCCAACTATGTGGAAGAAGGTTTGAATCTGTAACCATAGTGTCTTTCCCCCCTCTCTCTTTCTCTCCCTCTCTCGCTCTCTGCGATGTCTCATTAATGTGTGAAGCAGCCCCCAGGTGTTGTCCCTCTATCACACTTTGCCTTGTTATCTCTCCTCTTAATTGACCTGTGCTCGTTATCTCCTCTAAATTGAGGACCTCTAAACCAGTGTTTAACGAGGAGGGGAAGAAAGAACAGAGGAGAGGTGTTAAGGGTGTGACCTTTGACATCGTAGCACCCTGGGGGTTTTTGCAAGTGATCACACACACACACACACACACACGCACACGCACACACACACACACACACACGCACCCACACACACACACACAGACACACACGCGTGCGCTAAGAGAATGAGTAAAAGAAAGAAAAAGACATAGCTGTGTGCACACATTTTCATGCAAAGACACCCATGTTGGATGTTGACATGCACAGTGACACATAGTGACACAGTCATAGGCACACTTGCACCACACAGAGATGGTTCAATTATGCATGGGTCAAGTCAGATCTCGCTGTGTCAAAGGTAGGAAACAAGAGGTCACATTCAGATTCAGACAGAATGAGAACAGAGGTAAGAAATACAGTGATGAAAGACTGAGAGAAAATGCAAATAAAAATATTCTGCACTTTAAGACAGGGAGGAATAAAAGACAGACTAAATGGGAGACGTTGGAGGATTATGAATTTATTATGAAGTAAAAATACAATACAGCTTTGCTCAGCTGCTATTGAATTTTACTCAAATTTTCAATGCCCTGTTTTGTTTGTGTTGAAGAAAGCAAAAGGAGCACAGTTCTGTTCTCTTGTTGCAAGCAGAAAGCAGAAAAATCAAAGCGGCTGGTCTTCACAAGGCAGAGCCCTGTGCTTAGCGTGCTTCTGTATTACATTTTGTCATGACTATCAGTACCAGCTGTCTGTACAATTCAGCCACAAATCTGTGCGGTGGGTAATAAGTAACGGGGAAAAAAAAAAAAAGTCAAAGTGGGAAAATTAAAAACACAAATATCATATGAAGTGGGATATGATATCATGATGCTGCTGATAATGATTCATGATGTACTTCTTCTGCTCGCTCAGTGATGTCATTGACATGTTGTTAAGAGATGAAAGTACATCTGATAGTCGCGTGCGAACTGAAAAAAGTGGCGAATCGTAATTACTTCCGAAATTGCAATCTTAGATCCAAAACTCCTGTATTAGTCGCGTCCAACTGTGTGTCGCACG
>JBCAUF010000046.1:15335993-15346497 GCA_038406115.1 Haemulon aurolineatum | reverse complement strand
CACACACACACACACACACACACACACACACACACACACACACACACACACACACACACACACACACGCACACACAGCCATGTTGAAAGGACAAAGAAACCATTCCAGACTCTTGATGATGCAGCAGAAACTGTAATTGATAAACGGGTAGCGAATAATATGCTTCAGACACACACCAAGAATCATCGCCACACACACACACACATACACATTTTATCTCTAAGTGTGTGGTGTGATTATGGCTATGGTTATTTGCTTTCAGTGACAGTCATGATGGCCCAATTACCATCTCGTCTCCTCCTCTCACACCTCCTCCCCTCTCTCCTCCTCTTGCTTCCTCCCCCTCCCCTCTCTCCTCTCCTCTCCTCTCCTGTCCT
This sequence comes from Haemulon aurolineatum, assembly GCA_038406115.1. NCBI lineage: Eukaryota > Metazoa > Chordata > Actinopteri > Lutjaniformes > Haemulidae > Haemulon > Haemulon aurolineatum. Next base: position 15,346,120 of record JBCAUF010000046.1, on the reverse strand, counting down.
GTCCTCCCTCCTCTCGGTTTTGACAAGGCGACAACAATATCTGTCGCGTGTCCCATTGACCGTTTGGTAAATTGCTCTGTCTTCTCCTCCCTCTCCCTCTGTCCCCCTCTCCCCCTCTGTGTCTTTATCCCATCACCCTGCTCCTTTGCTCTGCATCTCCAGGCCATTTGTTGAATAACTCAGTGTATCTTTCATTCAACCATTTGGTAAATATTACGCTATCTTTCTGTCATTTACGGAATGATTCGCGCAATATCCATTTGCCAATACAACCTCATAATCATCTCCTCCTCTTCTCCATTTCTCCCTCTCTCTCCCCCTCTCTCCATTTCCCTCTCCAGCCCTCTCTCCCCTACCAAATAATTTCCACTACCTCTCTGTCTGCTATTTGTTGCTTAATAATCATGTATCAAGGATGTGCGTGTACATCCATAGACAATTTTCTGCGGTGGTGATGGAGAAATCTATTACACCCTTCAGTGTGTGTGTGTGTGTGTGTGTGTCAGAGAGAGAGAGGAGATGGGACCAGCTATTTATTTTGTGGAGCTCTGACTGAAAGCCGACATGTACTGATTGTGTCTTGCGTGTTGTGTTTGTGTGAATGTGTACAAATTGTGTGCTTGTTTGTGTGCATGCCAGTATTTGATCGTAATGTTTGGTAAAAACTGTAAGCTGCGACGTAGCCTGAGTGCGGCAATACGGCCTGTGTTTAAATTGCAGATGATTGGATTTGCTCTGAACTCAAGTGAAATAGATGCAACACTGACCATGTTGCGGTTTACCTGTGAAGCTGTGTGTCTTTTAGCTGAATAAAATATCAGATTCTGGTGTACTGCAGACAGTAATTTGATACAAAATAGGCCATTTTCTCTTGGTAATGTGTTAAACAATGTTGTTACAGGTCCAATTCAGGATTGCAGGAGTGCACCATCTATTGAAAATTGTAATTTCTGCCAGTGGGCGATCTTTTGAGGATTGTTGTAATGCACACAAACAGTACGTGGTGGTTATTTTTCTCTCTCCACAACGACATGCAGACTCTTTTCAGAACACTTGCAAATGGATGATACAGTTATTTAGTAATTATTTTAATTATATGATGTTAGTTGACACTATTACTGTCTGTTCATCATCATTATGTAATATCATAAAAACAGTTATTTCTATTCCCAGCAGTGCTGGTTCAGGGACTCAGGCCAGCCACTTCTTGAAATGAATTACGGTACTGTCTTTACTGTCTTGCTTACAGCATGTAGGAAAAATTGAACTACTGGAAAAAAAACAACCTGAGAATGCAACACATGTTGCAGACATGGGTGAATAATCTATATAAACACTGTAGGTTACATAGATAACACAGCATGCACTAAGTACCCTGGGATTCCCGTTTCTGCAGTCCTGAAATCTTTGTTGATGCCCATTCAAGTTCCTATTTACATTCTGAGTTGTTTGAAGTGACAGGGAACTGATCCCATGGTCCTGAATAATGCATCGAGAACCTTTCCAATACAACATAATCATAAAGTTATATTAATATTGGATCAAGGCTTGACGTCCCCAGCTGTCTTGAAAAACACTAAGAATTGTAGCTCGGGGAGCAAATCACCCCGAGGCATCGTCATGTGAATTATAGATTGGTTTGGGTCGCATAAAGAAATCACATGGAATCACAGACACATGCCATGTTAATAATAGATGATTTATTTTATGATTTATTTTATGATGCACCACGTTCCTTCAGCTCCCTCTGTTTCTTGATTGTTTTTACCCTTTTGTTCTGTTGATTATTTAAACTAAAGAATCTATGTGTGAAAACGATGCCAAGCATAGGCTAAGGTGACATTTTCAAATTGCTTGCTTTGTCTTACTGATAGTCCAAAAAACGATATTCAGTCTACAAACATATGACCATGAATGACTTAAACAACATCTTGAAAATAGGTGTGAGTTTTCTGTGCCAGTAATTGATAAATCATTTTCACCTGTTATCCATACTGTATCTGTCTTTATTTCTTTACAGCACCTTTCTACGGTATCTCTATATGTTTATTCTCAACAGATTTCAACACAAATCTCGGTTGGTCCATGTTACATGTGACATCTTCTTACAAGCAAACTCATTCATCTGTTCAAATGTAAATGTTATTCCACGAGGGACTGCAGCGTGACTAAAATATGAAAATACACAACGTGTCAACACTGCAGTGTGTTGTGCATTGAAACATCTGCCCCACATATGTAAAATGATGAGATTGAATGCGGGGTAACTTTTACAAGTCTGTCATGTGGAATAGGCTTGCTGATGTGTGGTCATGTTGTGCGGCTGCGTGAATAATTTACATGGTACCGTGCATCGCTGACGAGGGTGTCACAGGGGAGATGCCCGGTGAATCAGTCCCAGTGCTCCAGCGTTATTCTCCCCTGCATTTATTCCTGACCGTGTGCGAATTTGTGAATATATTGGTCATGTCAAGAAGCCTCGGTGGAATGCAAACAAGCCAAAATATCAGGCCATGAATCATATCAAACTGTTCGGGTGTTCTCATGTGTGCGCCTTTGCAGCAGAAGTCGAATGTGTCTCTGCAGGTTAAGACACGCGCCAGGTGCTTACCGTGTCGAGAGTCTCCAAACTAGTGTCTGTGTGTCTCATTAAAAGCTCAACTGTGAGGTGTCGAGCCGTGTGTCATTATATGAGGACGGCTGAGAGTGGACTTGAATGTTGATTCACAAATGAGTTCAGATTCTGTCCAGTTCCACTCTGCGCACGTAAAAAGAACGGGGAAGGGACACATGCAGAAAGCAAAGAAAAAAGCCAGACTTTGAACATGGAGACACTCTATTCACAGCGATGTCAAAGTTCGCCGTTCCTCTTGACCGCTCTTGCTGGAAGCAACCCTCTTGTCATAAAATTCTCGAAAGACTTCGGAGTATTTTGCTTGGTATGTTAAAGGGAATTTGGCATTTTTCAACCATGGTCCAATGTTTATAAATGTGGTCGTGTAAGTGGATTCAGCAGCCGCGACATGGCTGCAATGACTGCAATGTAAACTTATGGCGCATTCGACATCATGTCCACGGGTCGCAGGGAGCAGTTTGAAAAGCTTTTGTTGGTACCTCTCACTTAACACGCCCACATTTATAAACATAGAGCCCAGGTATGAAAAATAATGTAGCCCTTTAAGTATTCCTTCACAGCTGCTGCAAATTCGGGATATGAATAAACCCTTTTTAAGTTTATCTTATTCACTGCAGGTCTTTTTTACTCACTGCCAAAGTCTTTGTAGAAATTCTCATTTTAGGTTTTGCCAATATTAGGATTCAATTTCCGAATCCACTGCATGAAGAATTTGTTTCATCACATCTCCGAAACAGATTTTTTTAAGCAGATACTTCTCATGTAAGCTTACCTAGTTTTACAGTAGTAGTTATGTACCTTTTTGAAGTGTATAATAAAAGTAGAAAAAATGGGAATATTTGATGGGTCTACTGTGTCTGCCTTTATTGCAGCTTGCACTCTGACTGGCACTGGATCTACAACTTTTTGAAAAATATGAGACTCCACATTATGCAAGCAGTCTCTCTCGGCACATCTCAGCGAGAGTCTTGTGATGTTACAGTAGCTTTCACCTTTTGCCTTTTCAAATATTCCCAAAGATGTTTCGGCGAGGCTGACGTCTGGTGACTGTGAAGGGAAAGGTATGCGTGTCAGCACTCTTTGCTCGTTGCCTGGACTTCAAACAGACCCGGCACAGCGTCACTGCATGTTTCAGGCCATTGTCCAGCCGGAAAATGAATCCTTTTCCACACAATTTTAAGTCATATGGGACGGCATGCCCCTGAAGAATAGAGAAGTATACTTCTCTTTGGTCAGTGTGTAGTCCATCCTGTGCGAGTCACCAGTTCCTGAAAAGGCAAAACATTTCTGCAGCTGAGCATTTCCACCGTATTTGACTGTAGGCTTCATGCCCTGTTGCATTAACCTCTCATGTGGCGCTAGCTAGGTCAGCCTGGCCTCGCTGCGGATGAAAATGACATGATCTGTGAAAATGTGCAGTGTGGGTTGTACTGCCACTGCACAAAGTTTCTGTAATTCGGAGCTCAGAGGGTCTCGAATAGTGGCATCATTACGATCAAAGCTGTTGCGGCAATACAATTCATGCCTTATTAAATCAGTGAGTACTTGAAAATAAGCATAGCAGATGGCACCAAGATATACAAATTTGATATGATGCATTTCTGGATTTAGATGTGTATCAGTTCAAAATAATGCATTAAAAAGAATACGCTGTATTTTCATTAAAGAATGAAAACTATTGGTTATTGCTGGTGGCAGATTTACATTGAACCCCACTGGATGTACGCTGCAGTCTGTTGTCCTATAGAACATTGATTCCTGATTGCACTGTCACTTCTTGTGTTTGATACAGCGTTGGAAAAGATTATCTCACTTGATCAGAGACTGCTCCTCACTGAACATTAGTTTTGCTCGCTGTGATTAGATTTGATAGATTCTAGGAACAGAGAAATTAAATCTCCCACCTCTGACTGTTTGACCTGAATTTCCTGTTGATGCCCGTGGCGTTGTGGCGGTAAAAATACAACTAATTTCACATGATCATCTGCCTCTATCTGTGTATCCTGGCTGATTCAAAGAACAAAGAGTGTTGACTGCTAACAGTCTGAACACTCCCACACAGTGTCATTCTGTCGTCCTATGGCTGTTTCTCTTGAACGTATAGTCTTGGCTAATAATGTAGAAACACAAGTACAAAAACAATATTAATAAGAAAACTGAATATAAATCAATGATTCAATCTGACACGATATCCAGAGGTTATAAGTTTCAACTGCAGAATATTTGTTGTGCTTTTGTTATTAAGACGAATTCTGTTTTTAAAAAAAAAGACAAAGCTGACATTTCACAGAAGACTCTTGAAAAGATCTGATGATTTATTGTTGTTTATTCTGGAAAAAAGGATGAATAAACTGAACTTTTAATTTTCCAATTGTTATGTCCCAGACTAATTCCTCCCCTTGTTTCAGGTAAACAGAAACTCCTCCCCATTCTCTCCAGCCTGATCTGTGTCACCTCCTGGGAGGCCTTTAAAAGCAGAGGCTAGCTCTACCCACTCTCTCTCTCCCTCCCACTGCAGCCTGGGCCTGCCGCAATGCAACCAGCCTCCACCTTTGGTTTTTCTTTGTTATCCTTGGATTGTCATAATAAAAGCCATTTTACTTGCATTAACTGTTGTTCTGTTCCCTGTGTTGCCTCCCGAGAGCCGGGGTCATAACACAATTTAAAAATAATCGTTAATAGTCGTAGCCCCTGTAACAATATCAGTCAAGACAGTAGTAGCAGTAACAACACAGTATTGGTTTTGTTTCTTTGTTTTAGATTAGAACGTTGTGGTAATTGTTTTCTGCATAGTCCATTCTTAAACTGAAGTAACTGGTCACGCAAACATGAAATGCAGTAGTTGTGATGCTAGTCTCCAGTATAATGCCCTGAAAAAATACTCTTGATGACACAAAAAATGATCTGCATTCATGAACGGCATGACTTTTTTTTCACCCTGATTCACCCTTTTTTTCATCCCATCAGACTCCATTTGTTTCTTATGTCTATTATTATAGTCTTGCAACTCCGTTACGACCTCTGAAGAGCCACTCACCCACGGTATACCCACCTTAATGTTTTTACTTATTTTGTCTGATTAGACCTTTTAGCTGAACTGTGGGTTTGAGTGTACAGCCTATGCTTGAGTGACAACTCCTTTAGTCTCCTGTTTTATTCCAGCTTGAATGCGTTTGCATGTGACAGCTTTCACCTTTTTCTCAAATATATGTAGTACACGAATAATTGCATGAGTGCATGGCCTTCAACACCTTGACACACTTGAATCAGCTTCACTGTTGATAAGTCAATGCAATAAATTAATAGATTCGCCCCTCACATTTAAACATATCTCTTTCTGAAACGTGATGATCACCAGCCATCCCGTCAGCAGGGCACTGGACACTAAAATGTTGTCATGTTGAGGGAGAGGAGGAGAGTCTACTAAACAAAGGGAGAAAGAGGAAGTTGAAGGAGGACTTGGCATTGTATGAATCTTATGATAGAAAAAAGCGAGTGTCACAAAGTGTGTGTGTGTACAGTATGTGTGTGTTTTCCCACGGGAGAGAAAAGGAAGGAAAAGGAAACAAGTTGTGTCTTGTCTGTAATGTCGGCATTTTAGTATTGCATCCATATCTCATCCGTATGTGAGAGTGGCCATGCAGCAAAGCCCAGTCTGCTGTTTCACATTACATGCTCAGTAAGGGGTGTTTGAGAGTGTGTGTACGTGGACATTTGAAAACCCATCTCAAGCTTTTTCAGCCAATAAATCTCGTTACAAGGGGTGTGTGTGTGTGTGTGTGTGTGGCTCTGTGTCTGCAAGTATGATCGTGTTTGTGCAGACCCTTTTTCTACAAGGTGTACTTACGGACATACAGAGATCAAAGTAACTTACTATCACATAAAACGGAAGCACAGCAGGGTGGAATCTGCAGTTTTCAACCTCGTGGGCCGGTCCCTCCAGGGGGTCACTAGATAGTTGTTGTAGGTTGTAAGAATATTTAAGTACATGAGAAGACATCTCCTTTCATTTGCTCTCATCTCTTGCATCTTCTCTCTCTTTTTTTTAACCTATTTAAGTTGCTCTGTCTCCTCAGGCTGCTATTTTTAGGGTCGTGATACAGCAAAGTTAAGGGTGTATTAGTCTTAGTTGACTGTCTGATATTGTATTGTGCAATGTTTTGTTGGTCACTAATTTTTCTGCCGTTTCATTCCAGACTCTGATATTTTGATTTAGTTTTTTGCATTACAAATATTTACTTACTATCATTACCATCTATCAGTGTTGGTCTGTGTTCATAGAAATATGGATAAAGTCTCGTGATTCTTGTTTAAATCTTATAAAACCAGCATCTTGGCATCATTTTTAAAAATTCTTTTTATCTAAAGGCGTAATCAAAGCCAGTGATGTGAAGAAAGGCTCCATGGTGTCTGATTTTCACATTGTTATAATTTAGCCGGTGTGTGTGTGTGTGTGTGTCCCTTGGCAGGCTTGTTGCTTTCAAAGATTTTCAGTTGATGAAATATTTCCCTAAAGCAGTCAAACTGAATTCAAATGTAAACTACATGATCATGGGAATGGAAATCAGATAGTTGGCATATGCATGAAAAAGATCAAACAAAGAAGAAACTTGTTTAGATTTACTGTAAATCATTCTGCATATATGCATACATGAAAGCAAATGACTAACACATGGGATTCTAAATCAAAACAAACATGCTTTTACTAATATGCTTTACTGGCATATTAGTCACACAGGTTTATGGTCTGTAATTGAATTTCTACAGAAGGCAGGCTCAGTGGTCATATCAAAAAAGCTGTGCTTGTCTTCATTAGATTGTCACCTTCAGGCTGTTTTGTTCATTTGGAGAACTTTCATCTTCCTTGTCTTCGTACAGTATTGACACTCAGCATTGGTGCGTGAAAATAAGTTAATATCTCATCTTGAAGCATGAGAGTATGGCAGGTGTTATACCATTGCATCAAATGTTGCAGCTAGATTTGTTTATAAAACCCATATCAGTGACATTTAGTCAGTTTCATTATTAATATTCTTTGTTGCTTTGTAGTCAACAACGATCAACATTTAGTTGATTAATCCACATCCTTGATCTTGTTTGCCCCAAGATCAAGGATATACATTGCGGTCGAACTTAAAGGATAGGTATCTGGACCTTATTTCTAGCATAAAATTTGTTCATTTACTCACCCATAAAGGTTTGGTGCAACTTGGAGTCCTTCAGACGCTATTAGATCCATTTGCGATCCGCGCATATACATTTAATGGGAGCGCTCAGGGCATGTACGACACAGCCTCTATTATCTGCCGCAAAACTTGTTCATTTCATCAATACTTTAATAAGAATCGTCAATACTATTCCCCTGTGAGTTCATCGTTTCCTTGTTTTCATCTGGGTGCATCCGGTACTGCTTGTTGTCTTCTGAATCTTAGGGCATGCTGCGTTCGATTGCACTCGAGACTTGGAAAGATCCAACTCCTCTCCGTCAGGTAGCTAATATACTTCACCAGCAGTGCTTTTTGATGCTCGAAAGACATCCACACAAGCATGATTTTATTGTAGCTGGCCATGTTTTCCGAGGTTATGCAATGAAACGCATTTACCTCGGAACTCGAAATTTCTGTTCTGGAGCTTTCCAATCGAACGCAGCATGCCCTAAGCCCCAGAACAAGCAGCGCCGGATGCACTTGGATGAAAACAAGGCAATGCTGAACTCGCAGGGGAATAGTACTGGTGGCAGATAATGCCTTATTTAGAGGCTGTATCATACATGCCCTGGATGCTCCCATTATATGGATATACGTGGATCACGCATGGATCATAGCGTCCAAAGGGCTCCAAGTTACACCAAAACTTTATGGGTGAGTAACTAAACGTATTTTATGCTAGAAATAAGGTTGAACCCCCCCCCCCCCCGATACTTACCTTTTGAGCAAACTACTTTTAATCTAAAATCGACTTAAAATAACTGATTTTTAAGCAAAAACATGTGCGGCTGAAAAACTGTCACAAAATAACTGGTTGTGTGAATATAAACACAGCTTTTTCACATTTGCTCTGCAGTCAGAGAATTTAGCTGTGGCACCAACTGATGAGCAAACACTGAACAACGGAGCAGTTCAATTTTGATAGAAATGCTATGATATTGTTGAAAGCATAAAATATGTCCGTGTTTACAAGACCTTGACAAATTTCCAGCCCAGTACAGCAAAATGCATGCATATTGCATGGGTGGTGAAAGTGATTGTGACCGTGAACAGAAGATGGCCTTGATGGTGTCATACCCAACATGTGTGTAAAAACATCACTTTTGTTCATTGTGTATTTCAATTATCCTTACCCAGGTTATTGCAACACTTCAGTCTGACAGCAGCTTTATTGTCAAAGGAATACAGGAACGAAGGCACGGAGGCCATAAAATTTGTATTTGCTCATTTTTGGCTGCCTGTGAATATATTTTTTGTCAACCTTTTTCATTCATTATTCATAAATAACTCTGGATTAAAGCAGCAAAACACTCCAAATGTAAAAACACAAAACCTGGGCGCCAGACTTATTTAAACATAACATGTGGGGACCCAAACTGAGGAGTCTGTCACCTTGGGACCTATAGGCTCATTAGACGACACCACAACTCTTCTCACATGGAGATTCTAACGAGTAAATGTTGTTTCCCAAGCTCATTAAAACATATTAGCACTCATGTCATTTGGGGACCAAAACCGAGCAAATGTAGTCTCTCACCCTGGGAGACTCATTACGACATACTAGTACTCCTGTCATGTGGGAGCCAAAAATGAGTACATGTATTCCGTCACCTTGGGACTAAGGCTCATTAAAGCATATTAGTACCTCCTGTCATGTGAGGATAACAGAGTCCAACCCACTTTGGGTCTCGACCTGTAGTTTAAAAAAATTAGACCCTGAGTTGGCCATAAGGGAGCAGCAAAAACTACCTCCTTGTCCAAACTCTTTTGGCCCTCATTGGACTATATTTTCCCCATCAGTCATCCTGTTGCTAATAGCGCCGAGAGAGGGTTGGCCCAGAGGTCATTCAACCAATCAGCATCTAACACTGTAAGTGGAAAGTGGGATGATTATCTCTTTTTCTTCTCTCCTTCGCTCATCATGATTGCATCTCTCTCCCTCTCTCTCTCTCTCTGACTATCTTTGTCTCTCTCTCACTCTTTCATTCTGTCCCTGTCTCACTCTCTCTTCATTTTCCCTCTCTCAGTCTATGGTGATCTTCTCCCGTCTCCCATCCTCCATTTTCTTTCAAAGTCTCCCTCTCTCCATCTTTCATTAATCACTATGTCATTCTCCTATAGAAAATGTAGTTAACAGACAGATGACTGCAATCAGCTTCAGTTCACCCTCGGGTCACTCAGCACATGTACAGTCTTTTATGAGTGTGTGTGAGAGAGTGTGTTAGCAGGCACATGCATTCTCCTGTGTAGCGTGTATATTAAGACCTATTTTACCTGTGTGTGTG
>JBCAUF010000046.1:15317798-15335893 GCA_038406115.1 Haemulon aurolineatum | reverse complement strand
TGTGTGTGTGCGTGTGTGAGAGGGAGAGAGGGTGTGTGTCCATAGTATGACAGTGATTGAAGCATAGCGCTCTCCTCTTCCTGAGAGACATGTCAATTCATGCTTCTATTAAATTCCACAGTAGATTGGATGGCACATAATCTGCATATTGCCGCAATATTATTATTGCCAGTGTTCTGATGAAACCCCTTCTCTTCTATATCATAATTGAAAGATGACTCAGACATGTTTAAAATGTATAGAGCTCCTTTGATCATGCCAAACTGTCATGATATACAGTCCGGTCTCATGCCAGAGCATATAATAGACCATAAGATCCATAAGAAGTGTAGTGTGTCAGTGTCACGTTTTGCCACGCCTAGGTGTGAGAAGTGCACCTGTGTATGAAGGTGCAGTACCAGCAGGCGGCGACAATGACAGACCAAGGATGATAGTAGCATGAAGCGTATAAAGTCCACATATGGAGTAGGCTGGGTTAGACGAGTGGGTTGGTTGTTTCCCACCTGAAACCAAAAGTCAACTGACTTATTTTAACTGATAAGTTAACTTAAGTAACATATTTAAAAGACATAATGCATGACTTGTGTACGGCAATTAACTGATAGATACTTATTTTGATCCTAAACCATAATTCTATCATAAACCTGGTGTCTGAATCTAACCAAACTGCGACAGTCAACAACGACCAAATCAAAACACTGTACATGGCATATCTCTTCCCGCATCACAAACCACAACCGATAAGAAGCAGAAGAAAAAGAGGAAAGAAAGAAGATTTTGAGATGCGAGTTTGCCACAAAAGAGTGATGATGTGTTGAAATCTCTGTGGAAACAATTAAGTAAATTGCTCAAAAGAGAGAAAAGAGAATGAGGACAAAGGGGCAAAACACAGTAGAAGCAAAAGGGAGTTTCAGGGGGGAAATTCAGTAATATGGAGAACAGTGTCTCCTAAATCCAGCCTGATGAAACATATTTACACGGTGAAATGGTCTAATTTTTGTGATTTTTGACAGTGCATTCCTCTGTGACTGAGTGTGCAGCCATGAAGCACTCCAATTGGACACACCAGTATGTGGCCTCATGATCACATGTACCCAGATGAGTAAAGCAACCATTTCCTTCCGTGATTGGCTGGGAACCGTCTATGATGAGGCCTTGAATATGAATGGTCTCTGAGATGATGAATTCAGAGGAATCATCCCCCAAAGGAAGCTATGCCAGGAACATGAAACAGAAAATTCAAAATATCACATGGTTGAAAAACCAAATATGAGCAGCGAAGGAGACAAATGATTCATGTGGCTGGATCCGGGCTACAGGGAACAAGAGGGGGGGGGGGGATTTGCAATGTTAATTGATGTGGGAACAATAGCTCTAATACTTTCAGACAGGGAAGATGAAGCAGCAGCGGTGGAGAAGAGAGGAAGAAAAGCTGAGTAGAAAAGGAGATGAGATGAGAGGAGATTACAAGAGAAGGGGAAAAGAGAATGGATGAGAGGGGAGTCGAGGAACGAAAAGGTGAGAGAAAGTCAGGGAGGCGAGATTAGAAGTGCTGAGGAACCGAGAGAAAACAAGAGGTAGGGAGGAGACAATAGGGAAAAGATGAGGCAAGAAGTGGAATGACCAGAGAGAACGAGAGTGGAAAAATTGCTCTCTGAAGGGGAGGTGGGAATTGGAGGAATAGAGCAGATAAGAAGGGAGGAGAGCGGTGCAGAGGACGGAAAAGCCAGATGGAGTTAGAGGAGGGGCAGAGGAGAAGGGTACAGACAAGGAGGAGGGGGAGAGCAGATGAACAGGAAAAGGGTGGAGAAATTCAGGGAAGAGGTGTCCTATTTTAGAATGGATGATGCCATTTATGCTCCAGAAGAGAGAATCCAGGCATTTCACAGTGACGTCCCCTGAAGCAAAAAAAAAAAAAGCAAGGATGACATCAGAGTGTCGAGGACGGAGAGGATTCATGTGTGTCAGAACTGATAGTGTTACTTTTAGCAGGAATACAAGCGCATCATTTGTATGTTAATTCCATCAAAAGTGGAGCAGCACATGTATTAAGACTGTGACATTCCTTGTAGAAGTAGCAGCTTCAGCCCTAAAATTGAAGTACAGTATTTCTTTTAAACCACTGATTTTAAAGGTTTTGGGAAACGCTACTCAGATTCCTCAAGTGCATCTTAATAACGTACACACATACATGTACGATCAAAGAGTCACTGGTGGTAAACATTCCTCGTCTCCCTGCTGGCTCCACATGACTGCATTATAAGAACTGGAGGACAAAACACTACCCTTGTTCTTCATAAAAATGGATTGTAAAGTTCGGCTGTAGCCAATAAGAGGCTTCAGCATGCTCAGTTTGCCAAATCAAGTGGGTATATTTGCCCTGGTAGTCACATGTAAGTTTAATGCTGATGTTGCAACTACAGTACCAGGATGCGTCTTGGGTTCGCAACTCGGCAAAGAAAACACAGTCTGGGGAAATACAAAGAGGGATATTCTTATACTAGAAATACAGTAACTTTTAAAAGACATGCTTGATTCTGATCTGGGTCATGTGATTTCCAGTCTCCACAGCAGGTGGGTCTGGGAGGTATGACACCCACAATCTATGATTGCGAGCCTAGCTTGGATGCAGATACCATCAATAAATTATATCTAAATAAATTATGTAACTGAAAACACACACTTGATAGAATTCGACTCCACTTGACTCCACTCCCACACAAACACAACACTTTTTTTATGTTCCCCCCTATGGATCCTGTTCAGTGGTGTGAAGCAGCGTAGGTCACTTTTCTGTCATCAGACCAACCACACTTGGATGAAAACAAGTGCTGTAAAAGTGCCGCCACCAAACTGGAAAAAAATTAGTGGCGCCGTGCCTAAAGGTTGCTGCATCACATTTTGCATGTGAAACAATAAGAAAAAAACCCAGTTTATGATTTTCTTTCCAGAAAAAGAAGAAGTCTGCAGCTCCAGGCCATCCACACAGCGGATGAATGGTAAACAGTGGGACCCGGCCAACCAATGTGTCTGTGGCAAACACTTCATCACTTCAGGTTAGTTAATGGTCTTACTGAGTGAATGACGTTCCCAGTGTGCTTTGAAAATGAATGAAATTAGAACAGTCAGCATAGGTTTACTTTCAAAAAATGTGGCCTTATTATAAAACACCTGCTTTTAGAGTGAAATTACGCTCAGTGGGTCTGTCTGCCGGGTGCAGAGATATTTTCATTGTTAATAATTGACATAAATTGAGCTGACCTGCCTTCTAGTAATGAACCTTGTAAACAGCACCTGGCAGGTGGGGATAAAAACCAGCTTAATCTCTTGGCTCAAATGGGTAACTATGGAATAGTCTATTCTCAGCTTCAGCACTGGTGCTCAACGTAGTGTGATGCTCGTGTGAATGAAACAGCCATTGGAAAACCCCACCCCAACTCGAGTGAGAAATGGCTTGTCTCTGTTTCTTTCAACACTGTTGAAACCGGCGTGGAGAATGTTTTATATTCTCCGTTAGTGTCTTTAACGTGGAGGGGGAGTGGTTGCACTCAAGCCCAGAAAGTGATGGAGCGAGGAGGAACCATCACTTGGGCATGATGGATACGGCAGGAGATGACGTACAAATCGCTGCATTTCATGACTCATCCTTTACTTTTATGCAGATGAAGTGCGTCCAATGCAACGTACCAATGTACCTTGGGAAAGTGTGTTTAAACTGCTGAGGCAGCACGGATAAAAGATGAAGCAAGAGTCTATTGCTGCACTGCCGATCTTTCACACAAAATATTTGCAGAAACATGTTTTAGTATACTGTATGCGTTTTGAGAGAACATTTGTGACTGGTCAATGCTGAAAACAGATGAGCCAAAACAGTGGTGTAGTCTAGTTTTTTGTAGTAGGTATGCTGTCTATACTCGTACTCACCCGGCCCAGAACAGCACGTCTTAAAACAACAACCATCTTGGAGCAACATCCCATAAGCACCATCACTACCTTGTGTCTGATACTGCCTCCTAACATGTTGGTAACATAGCCAGTCTTTCAGGACGCTCTCAAGATGTAAACTGTAAGCTATGCATTCGTGAATGTGATTCAGATTCAGATGTTTTATTTTAGTACATGAAAAAAACCCCATCTGAATCACATTCACTTTCTGTCCCTCCACTCTTTTCTCTCTCATCATCCGAAACAAGGAGATATAAACATTGTGTTCTGTTTATGACCACACACACACACACACACACACACACACACACACACACACACACAGGCACACTTATCCAGCACACCCATGTGGGGCTCCAATATGTGGGGCCTAGATGGGCTCCAATATGTGGGCCCCACATGGGCAAAAAGTGATGGGCTCATATATGTGGGCCCCAGCTTGGCTGTCCAACTGTGACCCAGCTAATTTTGTCCGCAATTTCCATGGAGGCCCCACATGTGTTAGCCCTGATGGGTTCATGATCGGCCCATGTGCAAAAAGAGTTATGCCCATGTGGGGCCTAGATGGGCTCCAATGTGTGGGCCCCACATGGGCATAACTCTTTTAGCCCTGATGGGTTCATGATGGGCCCTTGTCAGGCTTCATATGGGACCCACGTGGGCATAACTCTTTGTGCCCATTTGGGGCCGCCCAACTGGGACCCAGCTAGTTTTGTCTGCAGTTTCCATGGAGGCCCCACATGTGTTAGCCCTGATGGGTTGATGATGGGCCCCTGTTGGGCTTCATTTGCCACACGGGCCCATGTGGAGCCCACAAAGGTTCCCTTGCATGCCCTTGTGCAGCTTTTCATGGGTTGGTGGGACTTAACTCAGTTTAATTTAGTGTTCATGTGGACCACAGCAGATGCATACACTGTATGGATTAAATCACTCACATAAATTCCCAATTACATTTACAATCATCAAAAAAATTTGAAAACAAAAAGCTCATGTTAGCGTTGGCTCAAATGTTGAAACAAAGGAGAGAAGCTATGTATTCATGTGTGTGGGTGTGTAGGTGTGCATGGACTACTTCTTCTCCCTCTCCCTCTCAACACCAGACTGCCATTTTGTGCTCAACCTCTCGGCTCTCCGTCAGGCTCTCTGTGTGCGCACGATATGGATGTGTGAGACATCTGCATGTGTGTCACGAGAAATAAACACAGCTGTATCAGGATCTGTCTTTGAATGCTTTTTAGGACTATTTCAAAGGGCTTTGGTGCAGTCGAGCGTTGATGATGACATCTGTCTTAGTGCAGGCACATGACATTTTTCAGGCCGTGTTGTTTGGAAATCTGGGCGTGCTGCTCTATCAAGTCGGATGTGGAACTCATTGATCTGTGACCTGTGGTGTAGTCTAGTTTTTTGTCGTGCGTATACTGTCTATACTCGTACTCACCCGTCCTAGAACAACATGTCTTAAAACAGCAACCATCTTGGAGCAACATCCCATGAGCACCATCATTACATTGTGTCTGATACTGCCTCCTAACATGTTGATGACAAAACCAGTCTTTCAGAATGCTCTCAAGATGTATACTGTAAGCTATGCATTAGTGAATGTGATTCAGATTCAGACGCTTTTTTTAGTACATGAAAAAAAACCCCCACCTGAATCTGAATCACATTCACTTTCTGTCCCTCCACTCCAGGGATGCCTGCTCTTAAATTCCCAAGCCTGACTTTCACTCCACAAGGCCGGCCAGGAACTCTCTTCTGAATTTCATTTACTTGTTTTAGTGTTGGCTATGGCCCACAGTAGCCTGATTATTCACGTATAAAGCATTGAGAAACCAGCTGATAGCGGTTTATGTACAAAGGGGCGCTACAGTATATTTACACCACTGGCGTTTTTTTCACTTCTTCACTTTGTAACTCACTCACCAATTTCATTGGCCGCGAAATGTGTCGCTGTTATCGTCAGGGATGACGGAGGTCCCAGAGGTCCAAAAGTGTTGGACACCGACTGGGTTAAATTAATGAATTAATCAACGTGTGAAAGCTGTCACAAAATTATATTGTTATGTATGCTTGTGCATCAAGTGGATACCGTATATCAAAAAAAAAAAGAAAAAAATTTTCTAGTGGTTATACGGTGTATACCTGTGTATCACGTAGACTATACCACTGAGCCAAAACCAAGCACCCCTCTACTCACAGTACGCCACACTCCAGCGGGAGCTTTGAGCTGTCGAGATGCATCGTCGACAGACTCAGTGTGTGTGCACCATTAATTATATTTACAATAATTCAGTACAGGGAATGTTGCCCTACATCAATCAAACATGCATTTAAAAACAGCAACTTTTAACCAAATCACAACACAGGCACTAAAGCATGGTGATTTTATGGCTGGAGAGGATAACTGAAGAGAAAAGGGGGAGAGAGAGGAGAAACAAGGAGGAGGTAGCTCCACATGTTCCAAGAGAAGAGGGGATGAATGGGATTAAAATATGAAAAAAACATAACGTATGAGGAGACAGAAAATAGAGACGGCATGAGAAGACAGTTGATGAGTTGAATGCAGATTAGTGGAGAAAGCAAGGGAAGAAGGAGTGGGGCAAACACATGAAAAGATGTGATGGGAGGAGAGATGACATCACACGCGTGTCAGTTTTAGATGGCGTAATTGAGAGCTGCAGAGCAGAATTGGGAGGAAAATAAGGGAGAGGGGATGTAAGAGAGCAGGGAGGGGCACAAGGTTTCATGTGTCAGAGCTTTCACATGTCATATGTCAAGAATGGAGGCTCCATATGTCACAGCAGAGGCTTGGATAGGGAGGAGAGGAAATGTCACATGTCAAAAACAACGTCGTAATTTACTGTTAATGAAAAGAACCAGGGAGGAGCCAAGGGGATGGAAGAAATGAGGGGATAAATAGTGAGTGGAGAAAGGAAAGTGGAAAGGTAGCAAAAGACAGGGCGGTTGGGAGGGAAAAGCAAGGAATGAGAGAGTAAAGGTGACCAGCTGAGTTGAATGATGGGAATGAGAGAAAATGAGAAAGAGAGAAGGGGAGCAAAGTGTGAGGAAACATTAGAGGAGACAGGTGTCTGGAGTGAGGGATGTTACCAATATGGTAGGATGTGACACTTACCTTTTTAAACTGTATCAATCCCTCACATTCGATCTCAAGCAGATTTAACACGAGTTCCTAATTGCATCTGAGTCATTTAAATGTGTTAAAGACCACAGAACTGGAGAAATGGGTAAAATCTGAGGGGGCACGAGGGGCAGAGGGAACGGCTCAGAGAGAGAGGAGGAATGTCATTTATCACAAGGAGATAGTGTAATTATTTGCTGCAGAGTAGGATGAAGCATCCCTACACTGACAGTTTTCTTACATCAGCTATTTCTTAGTATGAGGATGAATATTAATGACACGTTTAGTGCTAAGGAACAGACAACTGGGAGTCGTATAAATGTGTATGAAAAAAGACTAACACGTACTCTAGGTGTGTATGGCATTAAAACACTGGCTCTGAGCCACACCAACCATTTAGTGGCAGACATTTAGAACCTCCTCTGTGTAATTCAGTCGGGTGAGCACAATTATCCAAGAAAAATTCAAACCATCAGTCACCAACCATTATATGCTCGGCTTTGGGCACAGCTTAATGTTATATTTTAGTCTGAGGTAAGATGTTGGGAAATTCTTGTCAGGAATACGGCTTATGTATTGTCATTTGTCCTCTCCAACCAGATCTAACAATCCAGATGATGCCTCAGTGGTAGATACTGGGTTTGAATCCACTGACCAAATGGGGCCTCATTCAACTCTAATTTTGCTGTATTATCAGCAGGGTGTTTCACACATTGTCTAATGAGCGTTAAAGCAGAGATAATGCTTTTCTATTTAAGCCAAAATATTCACTGAAGAGGTAAGACTAGCACTATAATCTGTACTATACCCAGACAAAAGGGTGCCTTTGCATGATGTGCAGGTGGCTAATATTCACTCTCAACAATACGAACTGCCCCTGGCATACAGGAATAAATGAGTGCATGTGTGCCTGCGTCTTTGTGTCTGAATATATTTCCTAATCTGCTTCGTGTCTGTAATCAGCACCAAAGTTCACCTGGGAGAGAAGCCTTTCGGGGAGGAAAGGTGATGCGAAGAGAAAGAAAATGAAAGGTTTCTGGAGAGGGAAAGAGGGATAGGGGACAAAGGAGTGGAGACCGAAGTGAAAGAGACTGATTCGCAACTTGCAAGGAATCAGCACAGATAAAAGGGAGAGAGAGAGCATCTCAAAACATTTCATGAATTGTTACTGAACTGCCTTCATCATGATTGCCGTGCAGTTGCACTCAGATGAACTGAATCAAAGGTTTCTATTAAAGATGCTTTTTCACATTCTCCCAGCCTCGAAGTCTGCCTGTCTAATGTTCTGACAACAGAATTTACTCCTCTGCATTTCTTCCGCCCTTAAATTAGGCACTTGACCCAATGAGCAATTTTCACCCTCCCTAACTTAAACAGCATACATTAGTGGAGACGGACAAGAAAACAAATACATTTAGGTACGTTTATGTAACCACCCTAAATTTTAACCGTGTGCCTCCTTCTTGGCTGTGCATTTAAGTAAATGCAACTGGCAGTGGGAAGCCAGTGAGGGATCATGTCATTTTTGTTGCTCTATAGCTGATATATAGACTGATATATATCTGTAAAGGGGGCAATACTTTGGAATGCTCTACCCACTTATCTCAAACTACAAAATACTTACTTATGACTTACATACTTACTATTGATCCCCAAGGGGAGATTCATCAAGAGCTACCAGACTTTGCTGCAACTTGTAAGTGCGCAGGTTCTAGAAAGACCAACAGTAATGTTTTGAACAGAGGACTTAAACAATGGCTAAAATCAAAACAACAATGCTCACACGATTTGTTGTAACTGATTGACCACGTTGCTGTTGCCTTTGCTTTGTAGCTTATGTGTGTATTCTAAACACTGCCTCTCTTACACTGTTGTAATGTTATTTTACACCGTAAAACCGTTTTGTTTTTTTTGTTTTTTTTGTTTTTTTTGTCTTTTTTTTCTTTCTTTCTCTCTCTTTTTGTCACTCCTTTTTCTTTTCTTATTATTCATATTATCTTATCACTTTAAAAGCCTCCTGTGGACGAGTGTTGCAAATTAGCACATGTGCTAAAACACTTAAACAACGCATCTGGTTCGTCCAATGTAATTGTGTTGTCCACATCAAATAGACGATAAAATAAAATAAATAGACCTTTATTGATTGGTTGGCTCTCCTGAAGCGATGGAACTAGTATCTGGGGTGAATAGCTGTGTTGCACCCACTGGCCAATAACACCATGTGGCCAACAGCAGTGACCAGGATTGTAGTACTTCTTCAGTCTGTCATGTGGCGAGATGTTGTCACCCTTTATGCAATGAGTAAAGGTCAGAAATGCTTGTCCTATTTCTGATACCTGACCCCGGACCTCTGCAAATGTTGACCAAGCTCACCCTTGTCTTCATATGTGTGAACTCTTAATACTGCATGTGGTGGGTCTGTGTTTTCTGGGCTATCAACCCTTACAGAGACAGTAAGTGTGTTTGGTCCATGGTCAAAAGTAGACTATACTTGTCAAAATGTCATGAGGTAGATCTATGATAATGCTGGAAATATTCAGAATGTAAAATGGCCTTCAAGCCATCTTTTGAAATAGGACACAAAGTACATTCTGTTAACTTGGTGAGAAGTGATTATGGAAATAGGTGTCCAGAGGCTGATATGTCTTTTTTTCTCTTAGATTAGTTTTTCTTTGCACATCGGAGTATTCAAAAATGACATTTTGTGTGAAAAATTCAGCTGTCAGTCTAAAACACATGCAAAACACATTTGATTTGTAGTGTTCTGGAGTTCAAGATGCGCTGGGTCGGCTTGCCACGATGAAAAAGAAAGGAGAAGACACAGTGTGAATTAGACACACTGAACACAACGATAAACATGCTGGTGCAAGCCTTTTACAGCGAATTTTCGGGATGAGCTGTGCTTTCTAAACCTCAAGTGCTATACTGCTAAATATTGACATCAATCTTTTAACAACCGTTAAGCTGCTTAATCCCTGTGAGCATGCTGTATCTCAGCGGAGCAAGTTAGGAGACTTTGTAAAAGCTGTTCTGGATCCAGTAATAAAGTCTGGACTTTTCAAATTTCATGAACAAGTTATTTTCAACCCACCATCTCATCGATTTTCCAAACAAACTGACACCTTTTTTTATTCGCTGAAGCATATGTGAAGAATGGGTATTCACCTGAGTTAATGTGGCCATTTAAAAAAACTGAAATTGTGTTGAATGGAGCAGGCCTTCTAAAATAATGATAATGCATATTTATAACTAATTTAAAATACAATAGTACAAGGAACATGTTCCTTCAACTAGAGTGTTAAAGGGAACATGCAGTGCAGAATTATGAGGACACTTTTGTGGATAGCCAATAAGGCAGACCCTGTTTCAATTGTGCACTGTCAGAATGAGAACTGTTTTATGTTTAAATAAGCAAATACAATTTTAATGAGGGATTTCATGAATACATTAAATCAATATTTTCTCAAACGTAGCAAAAACATTCCTGGAACAATTTAAATATTGAAAACATTCTTTTCTTATTTGCTTTTTTTTTCCTCTTGTTTATGGACTCGAGTGAGTGGAGCATGAACATTTTAAACACTGACATTAAAAACCTGATTTTCTGCACATTTAAGCACCTATTTGCAATTCCTTTTACATGCTTGTACAGTCTTCACATAGGCGAGAAAGCATACATGCGCAGCTTGATAGCAATCATGACAACCCTCCCCGTTCGCCTGTAACATCGCTCTCTTTCTCCCATTGTATCTTTTGCAGCATCTCATTTTCCCACGCTGGAGAGAGAAAAAGAAAGATGATGTGATCAAAGAGCTGAATTGATTTGAGATGTGACTGGATTTAAACAGTCTTCCTTAGTGGCAGACATTACTTGATGTCATAAATGATGTCATGAATTTGGAAGGTCAGAACAAAATAATCGGCCATCATTTATTATTTTGTTTGGAAAATTTGTAAAGCAGCTGTTTTTTTTTGTTTTTTTTTAATGGATTTATTTTCTCCTGGCAGCTCTGTTGACGTAAAGGTCTGTCCAGTAAAACCAAGCTGCCCTTTGCAGCAAACTGCTTGCAGAAATGTAAGCAAACAGATCAGAATACTAAAAGCATAACCTGTATTTCAAGGACTTTTTCTTTGCATGCATTTATGCTGTTTTCATCTCCAGGGATTTGTTGAACAACAGAGCTAATCTGGTGTATCTATAGTAATATATAGGTATAAAACACACAGCCACTCTTAGTACTTATAAGTGCCTATGTTTTGTATTAGTTTCCAAAATAAGAATTGTGTGGTTTCTTTGAAATACTTTCTCAATGTAGATGATATATCAAGAGGCCTATAGTTCTGAATGAATGAATAAGGTCCTCAGTGGAGATGTTAAAGGCAGAAGGGAAATGAGCTTTTAATGAGTTTGGAGTTAACACAGTAGAACACCACATCCTCAGTGATGACTGATGAAATGCGGGGCGCCTCCAAAGTGTGTTTACAAGTAAGTATTTGCTCTTACTGCGTACTTTTTGTTTAAAACATTGCAGCCCCCGTCTGAGCTTCTCCATGCTCCAGGTTTCCTCCGGTTTTGAATTTTTTGTCTCCATCTCTTGCTTGTTATTTAACTTGTTTCCATGACAACTTGCTCGGACTGGTCCTCTTTTGAAAGTTCTTGGTACATTTCAATTGATGGTTAACCTTTTAAAACTTCATGTACACGGCAGCCCAACAGATACGCACAAAGTCACCAATACAAACACACACATGCTTATCTTGTGCCACCTGCGCCAACAAAAAGGACAAACTGTTTTTTGCACGTTTCATTTACCTTTTATTGAAAGCTGAACAGTTCGTGCATTTCAATTTTGTTCATCCATGACAGCGTGTGTGCCGTGTTTAGTCAATATAATTGAACTTGATTATGTCTATAAGTGTATTTTTTAAAGAGATAGCGCACTCCAACACTACTGAGTATGCTGACTAATTAATTCAGCTCTTAATACTTGAGATATGATCCCAGTTGTTCTTTTCCAGTTTGATTTAAATGGGGCATTCGCAAGAACCAAATGCAAAACAAAGTGCGTCATCCTTTTGAAAAAGATGGTATTATTAATGTGTATGTAAATGCATTCCGTTTAGTGTTTTATGTAAGCGATTCATTTGCCGATCTGGGTAATTAGTGTTTTTATTTGCTGGGACAGATATTTTCCTGATTATCTTTAATAGTATCATGACATGAATGTGCATGTAAACGCTCTCTGAGGTGCACCTGTCCGTGTGTTATAGCTCCACTTCTCATCATAATATTTTATTCATTTATGACACATTGTTATTGTCTCTGTCAAGGGCCTGACTTCAATTCACAGTCAGCCACTTTAGTCGCTTTGTGCCCACCTACAGCCCTGGGAACAGAGTAGATGCTGCAATGACAAGCAGAGCTTCAGAGAAGTGACAAAGCGGTTGAAAAATACACACAGAGAATTAAAAGGCAAATGACGTGCAGCGGATTTCTAAACTTTAGGCTAATTCAGAGCAACTGAAGCACAAGGCTGTCTGAGGGAGCTAGGAGTGAGAGACAGTGCGAGAAAATGACGAGGAAAAAAATTTACTGCTCTTCTCACGTATTGTCATGCTAGCAGACTGCAGTCCTCTGATAACAAACAAAGTCATGTTTTGTTAATTAGATAAAAGCTGCCTGATTGGTTAATTAGCTTTTATCTCGTTTCAAAACGGTATCAGAGCAGAAATGTAATAACGCCGTCGTTTGGATGTTGTTTTTGTTGTTTTGCTCATCTGTTGGTTTTGCTTTGTGGGAATCCACATTTAGATGTTACGCGCATGCAAAAGTGCACGTACACCCACACTATTTAGAAAAGGCATGATTCTCTAACACACACACGCACACGCATACACACACATCCAAATATAGGATTCTTCATCTGGATTCATTTCAAACACAAAAGTCTTCGTTTAGCAAAGGTAAAAGGCAAAAATTTACCAGTCAAGAATATAAAACTAATAGATGTGGATATGGAGAGACAGAGAGGGTGCCACAAAAACGATACGAGAGGAGAGAAGACGACAAAGAGGGTGGAGGGTAGCTAAATTAGTCATTTTACCAGTCCAGGAATAACCCCTGACATTTTCTTTTTCTTATGCTTTATATACCCAGAGAATGGACCATCCACACTCTGTTTTTGGTAGAAGCATACTATCACTTGTGTGAACTTCTGGCACACTATTATTAATACAGACTGTCCCATTTTGGCCACCATAAAAGCACACATGCGCTCTATTTAAGATAGCAATTATAACAACAAACATCATTCAGTTAGCTCTAACTGCGTAGATGAGTTTTTGTGTGTCTGTGCTTCTCTCCTGAAGAATTATACTGTAATATCAAACTGACACAGCACAGTCCCTGTGTGATAATGAGTGCTAAGAAAGGCAACAGACATATCCTCTGCAGTATAATTACTTATAGATGAAGTAATGAGGTAATAAGAGTCAGCTGTGGAGGCAGGTGTCCAGAGCACAAGGGCTGATGAGAAGATGAACAGCAGGTGTATAGAGTAGGAGGACACACAGAGGACACCTGATGGACAGTGGAGGAATCAGAAAGACCTAAAAGATGCACACGTGCACACACACACACACACACACGTGCACACACACACACACACACACACGTGCACACACACACACACACATAGACTCACAAGCACAAAGACACGCGAAGCAAAGGAGCAGAGAGAGACAGATGCGGAAGATGGAGCTGACGTCGTTGTGACTCACACAGTGTTGAAAATTGTAGCCCCCAGGCTTACAATTGGGAAATAATTGCACAGTTCAGTACCACTGACAATACTTGGAGCATTTTGGAACCCATTTCAATAAGCTATCAGGAGCAGGCACCTGGGACAGTAAATATTATCAGTTGTATGTCAAGTAAAGCTGGCGTGCATTTGGGCTGAGTCACAAAAACACACACCATTCTGTCCACTTTCGTGTGTCTCAAGGAAACAAAAACTGACAGAGAAACGAGAAAAGAGTTTCTAACTCAGACTCACCTCCGCAAATTGGTTACTTGCCATACTTGTGGCCACAAGTTTGGATTTGTAATTCAAAGATAAACTAGCACAGATGACCTTGAACTCCAAATTCAAACAACAATGACAAAAAAAATCCAAAACAGCAACAACAAAAAAACCTTCCTATCACACAGTCATTGGTGTCTTGATTCCAAAACCACCAGCCATGGTATTTTGAATTAAATCTCTTTTATCTCGGCAGTTATTGCTAAAAATCACTGCGGCTCAATGTTGGAAATCCTGGCTCCAGACTGCCAGAAAAATCTCTTTAATTTTTCTGTGGGCCACGGTCTATCTATCCACCAAATTTCATGGGAATCCCTTCATAAGTTTTAGAGTTATCCTGCAGAAAAGCAGACGGACAAACAAAGCAGAGCAAAAACATAGCCTAACTTAAATCTATAGTAGAGAAAAAAACACCAAGAACGCCAAGTATGTCATTTCAAACAGCTCGCTTATTCCTAATGATTCTGCTAGTCTAAGCTTACTGTAGTCGTCGCTGATTTTTGTCTAAATAGGAATGAATAGGAGTGGTTAAGTGATCTGGATAATTGCATGGTACAAAAATAAATGTGAATGTAATGAATGTCATGAAATGCACTGAAATTGAAGAAATGTCAAATTTAATGTGTTAAGTTCAAAGATGAATATGCTTACATGTGTCTGCCTAAGTATACCTTCTTTATCTGTGCATGTGTGTGTGTCTGCCAGCCAGCTGTAGAATTGAGGAGGAGACAGTGGGTTGTTTTGTGCTGTTACCAGGGTTACACCAATACCGGCCCCTGGAGTTTTAAGGAAGGGTTGCGAAAAAGTCACCACACAATGCCCGGAAAAAAATAAATTGCTTTCCATCTCGGATTCTTCCCCCGTGTAGCTGTCTGAATATCTGCCAGTCTGCCTGTCCATCTGTCTTCAGGGGTATCTCACATTTGTCCGCAGTCTGCCATTTGTGCAAATTGAAGCGGTAACTTTAACATCTGAACTGGCAAATTTCAGCCCTCTATGCAAGAGCAATCCCAAAAGTGATTCTACTGTCTTTTCAGAAGTCGACTCATTTGCCAGATGAGTCACTAAAAACCCAATTTGGATGAAGCTGTGTGGAGAGGTTCAGATTTTATAAACCCCCTGAAATAATTAAGAATCAGAATAAAGGCTTTTTAATTGCTCTTGCGTGGCTCAGTTTCGACTGCTCAGATCGCTGCAGCAGATGCCTTGATACCGTATGTCAGCCAAAACATGAGGGAACGTCTTTTAGGTCTAATTTTCTTCCTGCTTTTTATAGTGTGCGTCCTGCGGAAAGTTGCTGATTTAGTTTTTGTGTCACTGAAATTAAATCAGGAGAACAACACACATCAGTGGTGATTACAGAGAGATTGAGTGAGTGTAAGATTGTGAAAGAGATCGTCTGTGTGCCCATCTGTTCGCCCATGTTTCACTGTGTGTTTGTGCGTCTGCATGTTTCTGTGTGGGCCCTTGGACGGATGTCATTATGTGTGTTTGAGACGTTCACTCTGTTTCTGTGGATAAATGTGTGTTTTTGTATGGTGTGCAGCCCTGTGCAACATGTATGACTATCTCAGAGGGACAGCAAGCTTTCTTTCTTTCACACTTGGTCAACAAAGCAGGACTGTGTGTGTGTGTGTGTGTGTGTGTGTGTGCTCCCGTGTACACTTCATGCACGTGTGCATGGGGCCTGCACATAAGACTCAACCCCAAGGTGACCTAAGAGGAGTTTTTTTAATGGTTACAACAAATCCCTGTTATTCCTTCAGATAGAATATAGACCCAACAAGACCAAGCACCTACACCCAAGGTAGCAGCTCTGTGAGGCTGTAACAGACACAGCAGGACCCCTTTTTAGCGTGATATCATTCTACCATTTACACTCAATACAACAGAGTGTAAATTTGTAATTCACACCTTGATTGCGATGAAGCATTTCATTATAAGGAAGTATTCTACAAATGAAAGGAACATGGGACAGTTCATCATGACAGTTCATCCTGAGTGGGACAATGGCAATCCACTTGATAGCTGGGACATTTCATTCAAAACCACGAACAGGAGCCTTCACAAAAGAAATTGTTGGATCACGAAGTCATTAGTACCCATCCCCCGAGGACTACGAGTCTCCATCTAATAATTGTTGAGATATTGCTGTCTGGGCCAAAGCGGTGACTTGACCGATTGATATTCCAATTCTCTGGAGTCATTTTTAGCGCCGGCTGAAAAAGAAACTTCACCTGACAGAACAACAGCAGGTGTCACAGTTGAGACTTGTCACTGTGCAGGAAACTACATCAAGCAGTTGCGCAGACTGGGTTCAAAGCAGAAGCAGTCATCTGCCCCAAAACATGTGAGAGAGCGAGACAGCGAAGGATCCAGTCAGTTCTTTAACAATTGAAAAGAAAAAGGAGAACTGAAATCAGTCTGCGGCGAGTTCATTGTGGCTGCCCGCGCACATGTTTTTCGTGTTGACAAACGTCATTTCTTTCAATTTCACTCTCTGTTGACAGCGGGGACGGAGAGAAATGTCAGAATTGACATCATGACAGCATCATGATGTGCTGGTAAAAATAGAAAGTAAGTGCCAAGATTTGGCTTCACAGGAAACCTAAAATACATTTTTTTTTAAGGAGAATTAAGGGGATGAGTGTGGATCCTGCTGACGCACTTTTGCCATGTCTCTCCACATGGATTTGTAGTATAACCTTCTACTTATATGGGAGCTAATAATTTGCTCTCAGCTTCTGTACACCCCCCTCTTTCTGCCTTCCCCACTGGCCTGCCGCCTTCTCCAGTTCAAAGTCTATGTGTGCGGATTATCACTGGATGAGCAGTCATACTATGAGAAGTCTAAGCCGTCATTAAGAGACAGAGGAGTTACACAGGATTTAAAAGACACAGAACGACCTGACGTTCGACTGGACACACAAATGCCAAGTTCAAGACGGATGCATGCAAATGAACAGAGAGAAAAAAAAAGTGCGGCCCCATCATAAATTGCCACATTTTACATCTTCCAGTGGATGAAGAAGCGGGCTGTATCATACTCAAACAATTTGAGGACTCCAGCATCTCGTGAAATCCTGGCTGCTGTTTTACGCCTACATGCTAAACAAGATGTCTAAGATGTTTAGGAACATTGTGCAAAACATAATCTCTCTGAAAAGAATTGCATCTCATCAAGTGTCAGATTAGTTTTTCATCCCCATGCTCTTGTGTAAACAGATATTGAGCAATGAATATCATTTATTCAATGAATGTCGCTGCTCTCAGGCAAAAAAAAAAAAAAGACAAAAAACAACTGAGGGTTTCCAGATTGGTTGGAAATGCACACAATGATTAGAAATGAAAACCCATTGTACAGTTTCAGAAACATAGCATGTTATTGACAGTGTGAATAGCATGGCGTTCTCTCCTCAGTCCAGAGCACAGATTGTGTTTGTTGCCTCACGTTTTTGTTTTCTGACAAAAGTGATTGTGGAGGATTATGTTTCGAAACAAAACCACCTGTTTCAGCTGAATTGGTGGGCCGTGCGCCCCGTTGTGAACTTGGCTGGGTTGTCCACGTTTCCACAGTCCTAATTACCACCAATTCAGAATGAGATGTGAGCACCTCCTGTTTAATTAAGAACAGCTAAGGAGGCTGTTCTTGCTGCAGCAGCTGACAAAACTCAACACATTGTCCTGACGCTCTGTATTCCAGCCCTGCCTCTTCTATGCCTCCTCCATTTCCAAGGACGAGGTCCAACTTGTTCATCCTGCTGGGCAGTTGATTGGCTGGCAGCTGCCCTTCATGAAGGGTGAGTAAAAGGGCAGGAAGGACTGCACGACCCTGCACAGCCAGGCAACCACCTGTTCCAAGCGCTTTCCCTCCCTCCCCCTTTTTTTTTGGGAGACTCCAGCCATCTTTTAACTCCCAGACCACCCAC
>JBCAUF010000046.1:15279376-15290686 GCA_038406115.1 Haemulon aurolineatum | reverse complement strand
CACAGACAGATACATGCACAGTGGTCCTTCTGTGAGCCATTTCGCCAGGGGCTATGCAACGTGCCACCTGCATGTGTGTCTGTGTGTGTGCCTCTGTGTGTCTGTGTGTGTGTTCTGCCCTTTGCAAATGTATGTCTTATGATTAATTTCTGTCATTCATCCCCATATTCCCAAAACCCACTCCCTGCATCTGGCTCTTTATCTCCCCCTCCGTCTCTCTCTCTCTCTGTGTTTCTCGCTCTCTCTCCATTTCGCACTCATTTGCTCTCGTCAGTACCTCAGATTCTCCCTGACATTTTTCCCATAATCCTCCAGTACCAGGAAGTTAAGCCCTGCAGGGGCCAGGCTGACATTTAGGAACTGCTCTCTAAGCAGGATAGCTGAACTGCGGACTTTTACATACACATTAGAGGCACACACACATTAATGCATACAGGCAGAGACATAGACAGATACACGCTTTGAGATACATTTGCCATACATATTCACACGCCCTCCCACAGCACATATGCACATACACGCAGAACCATTTAATTATAGAACCACATTAGACAACGCAAGCTTTAGGGAAAATGTAAGTCGTCTTCCAAGAATTGCAAGTAATATTCGCTAATGTTGGCCATGTTTCATACTGTCCGAGACGCAACAAAGACGAGCTGTCGGCAGTATTCAAATGCGATTCATTAATGAAGAGATTAATTGATCCATTCCCATAAGTTACTTCCCTGTGCACTTTGTGGAGGAAAGCGTAGAGAAAAATAGGTGATGCATTATGATGGATATCCTCAAATAGTCTTGTGTTTGGCTTTATGTTTATGAAGTTATTTCTCGGAGGACATGAGCCAGAATGTGAATGAGTGCTAATGCTTACTGATGATAATTAATGTTAATTCATCTTTGTGACCTGAGCGAGTTTTAAGTAAGATTATACTAAAATGGACAAATATTAGTCTGGAAAAAAATCTTAAAATTTATGGCTGCCTATGAGTACCTGTCATCACCAGTCCAGTTCCCAGTTCCATGCCTACTCCAAAACACCTGCAACAACTCTTTCTTTTCAACTTTTAGAAAATATTGAAATCTGAATTGAATATATTGTGTAATAGTCATGTCCATTTGTGCACATGCACATACTGGATCGTTGACTAGTGGATCCACTACAGTACAAATACCGTGTTTTCTATTTCATGAATTCCCCTGACCCCAAAATGGGCAAGAATATGAATACACACCTCCATCAGTGAGGGGCCGCTTGTGGGCAAATCAATCATGCTGTCAGTCCGAATGCAATTTACCGCTTGGTTCCATGTTTTTGCAGTTTAGGTTCACAAATTGTAGACTTTTCCTCCCCTCAAAAAAAGAGGTTGCCTCTCAAGATTACTGTTTCATTTTTAAGAAAAATCTCCATGATTTTAAGCTGTGTTGCCGGTGTTGTCAACATATGCTTAGAAATACTCTAAAGTGCTGACACAGAAGGTAAAAAAACAACAACAGGAGAATAGAGGAGAGAGGAAAGAGAATAAATTAGAGGAAACATGGAGGAAATGTGCAGCAAAAATGTGAAGGCACAGAAGTTAAAGAACATAGTAAAGATGAAGGATAGGATTGGGAAGTAACACAGTGGAGAAAACAGAATAAAGAACAGCAGCAGATGGGAGGTGAATGAAGAGAGTGGGATAAAATGCTTCGAATGAAGCTAACTGTTGGTATCAGCTAATTCATTCTGAAATGTGATGAGCGTAAAAACAATATTTTTGCTCAGAACTGTTTGTATAAATGACTCAAATCATTTGCACAGCTGGTTTAAGAAAGTGAAAAAATCTGCAGCTTTTTGGAAATGAGCTTTACTGGGTCAGATTTTCTCGGGCATCTTGCCTCTGTTCTCAGAAATCTTTAGAAACGCCTGTCCTCCCTCCCTCTCCCTCTCAATCCATCCATTCATCCATCCTTCCAAAATCCCCTCAGCTTTTTAGTTTCACCCTTAAAGGCTTATTAGCGCTCCTCCTGTGTGTGCACATGTCTGGCTGTCTCGTCTCTCATGCACTTGATCCTGTATCCTCCCTTCCTCTCATCCCTCACTATCTCCCCCCTCCATCTCCTGCACCCACACCCCCCTCCCCAATAACAGCCTCTGGCCATGAAAAGTTTTACAGATGTGAGTTGGCAGACCTTGTGTGGTTGGGTTTCTGTGTGTGTGTGTGCGTGTGTGTGTGTGTGTGTGTATGTTGGCAGACCTTGAGACCTGTCAGTGTCTCGCTGTGTCAAACGAGGACGCTGGCATCCTGCCGACCCCTCATCTCCCTCTTTCTCTTTCTCTCTCTCTCGCACACTCGCACACACGCAGACAATCGCGCAAACTCACAGACAGTTAACAAGTCCCAGCACAGCGGCTTAAACTGGGCACAGATCTAAATTTTGCAAACTAGTTGCTAACTACCCTGCAGATACTGTTTTATCAGACAGGCGGAGTTGGCCCTAAAAAGCAATTTTGCTGCCTGGCACTTGATTGCATGCACCACACATGTCTGCCATATCTGCCTGGAAGACATGCCAGTCTACCTTCAACAAGTCAACTCGTTGCCCATCCTCTGTATTTTAGCCAGGAGTAATTCTAACATGTGCTGCTTTGTAATTTAGGTCGCAGAGTGAATTTTAGTTATATTTAGTTAATATTAAGTCCCGGTCATCCTTCCACCCTCTATCCTGCAAACCTCTAAGACATACAGTAGGAATTAATGGCAATTTTTTTAACTTTTCAAACTCTAACATTTCGACGATCACACCCACATAACGCAGCGATTTGAAACACATGCGGATGTGAGAATGTAGGCAGGACTTGAACTTCGCTGTGTTTCTTCACACAGCCTTTTGCATGTGCAAATGAGTGCAACACCACAAATCCCCTCGGGGAGAGACTGTCCAAAACAATGCACCATTACCACATGATTCATCATGTCTCATCCCTCTCTTATGATGCCTGTTGTTTTGTTGTTTTTTTTTGCCTTTGTGATGTGGCCATTCGAAACAGCTATAAACATTTGTGCTTCCAGACGTGTTCGGAAGCCATATCCCACAAACTTGCTCATCTCAAGCATACTTGGCCTTAATTTACTTGCATTTGAATTCATTTATTCACTCGCAAGTCTGCCCCCTAGAGTGCATTATTAGGCACGGTAATGCTCATAGAAATGCATCATCTTAACTTGACTGCTTTTCCATCACAAACTAAATTAAGCTGAATTGAAGACAATAAAGTCTAATCTCTAAAGTGACCAGTGACTGAGTGATGTGATAAATTGCAGTTATTTAGTATCTTATTTTAGTGCACATGCAGAAGAACATTTTTTTACGTTATACTTTTTATTATATCATATTATTGACTGTTGTTGGTTTTGGCCCTGTTTTCAAAATGTGCTTTTTAAATTCTGACTTGCGTATTGTACAGAAACAGTAAGTCGATTGCAGATGAAGCACCGAGCATCCAAGCTGTCAATCACACCCTGACCTCCTGCTCAGAAATGGGCACTCACGGAGCTGCCTCTCATTAGGGCTGAACCTATATCCTGCAAATTAATGTGCTGTATTGTGCAGGTGCATTACAAACACTGTACGCTAACATCAAATCACTTTAATGATTTTCATTAAATTGATTTTGGAAAAATAAGGATGGACCAGGTGTTTCTCACTAATCTGCCAAGCTCTGCTCTCCATGCCAGGTGAGGGCAGCTTCAGATGGCATGCAAAATGTGCTTGCGCAGCTGTTCGAGTAGAGGTTTTATTAACTTTAATAAGGGGCCCAGACCTCACTGCCATAAAGAAAAAAAATGATTTCAATATTTTTAACCTTTGCCCTTTTAATGTGTTTCCAAATTTATCTTTTATATGTTTTGGGCTTAGGTGTGTGCCTGCCAAATTGCTACATATGGGGTTTTTACAGCCTTGGTACACACCGCCAGTCTCTGATGGAAGACAGTATGTTCCCGTACAGTGGATATAAAAGGTCTACACACCCTTTGCAGGTTTTTGAAATGACTCTGGATTTTTGTTTGCTGGCAGATCACATTGAAGTTGGAGCAAGTCTGACATTTACGTTGTTGTTTCTCTCTTTACATTTAAAAAACCAGCAATTTCATAAAGGTGTATGAAATTGCACGGGCTTTATTCAGTTACGGCCTCATACTACAAAGCAGCAGAGGAGGATTAATGTGAACTGGGTATACCGTAAACCAAAACAAATACTACTCATAGCCGCAGACAGAAAACATATATAAATGCATACAGCTGTGCACTTAAATGTTGATGAATCATGTAAGGGTTGAGGGATACTACCCTGTGCCTAGGTAAACTACTTAGCTTTGGTATTTTTTGCTTAAACTTTGCCTGATCCTTCTTTGATAAATATTAAATATCATATATTTTGCAGAATGTAATTTATTCTTGACAAACTCCCACTCACACACACTTAGTTTAACATCATGTGACATCTGGGCAGTAATGTGACCTTCCAATATGAAACAGACAGTTGCCACAGGGAAAATAAATTTATAGTCATCATGCTTCTTTAATATCTATTTCTCTCGCTACAGTTTTGTGCCCTCTGTCTTTCTACTTTGTTCTCTTATGTTCTCCCCCGTCTTTCTCTTATTCGCCCGCCTGTCTTCTTTCGACCTTTTTCTTTGTGTGCCTGTCACTTTATCTCGGTCTGTCTCTATTTCTCTCGATCTGGCTGCAAGGAGAGCAGATGGCACTGATCCATAACTTAGTTAAGTGACTGACTTTAATGAGGAAGGACATGCACACAGAAAGAGAGAGACAGCAAGAAAGATGGAGATTAAGAAAGAAAACCAGATGAAAGCCAAAAGATTCCCTTCATGTGAAGCACAAATCAGGCAGGAAACACTTGAGTTGCGTAGTTTAAAACCTTTTATGACAACAAATGGTAATAAAGAAATATCTGGCATACAACTCTGTGTTCTTCAGTGTGCCCTACACAGACCAAGCAGCATATTGAAGACTTGGCAAGAAATTGCTGTGTATATATAACTCTAACACCGTCAAGAACGTCTTCACAAGGCATAATTAACTAATATGGCTTGGACAGCACTCCTCTCAGGGACACAAGCAATAAGATACAACACAGTTAGATGGTTAACAAGATTAGCCAGCTAATGTTAAGAGGTAACGGTCATTGCCAGCAAGCCTGCAGTAGACAGTGTGTATTTATTTACAGGCTGCATCAGTTGACAGTTTTTTAGGACTTGTGACCTCTGAAACAAAGCCACGTCTCCAAGCACATTCAAGTCCCAACCGGAGATTTATTTATTTAAATTTTTCAAACATCATTTGCAGAAATGCTATGCTAAATGCTTGCAGAAACTGGGTTGAACCTTAATCCCAGTGTTGAGGCACCTGGACTTGGAGACTGTCCTCCCAAGAAGAACGAGAGTGTTAGAGGTTCATCATTGACCCAAAATGACATCTGTTGACAAAGCTCACTAGCAGCCTGTGGTAAACATGGCAGTAGAAATGGAGGAAATCATATGTGTAACAAGGAGGAGCTCAGGGAGGATTGATGGGTCTACAAAACATTGGACTTTGCAGTAATTTTAACCCAAACCATGTTTCCTTAAAACCAAAACTAACTAAGTTACAATAATACATAATTTAATGAGGATCTACATGCTGGAGTAAATGTGAAAGTCTGACAGCAGGAATGCAGAGGATAAACTGCACGTCACCCATTGCTCTTCCCATCGAATGAGAATGATGAATGGAACAATACCGTGAGACTGACGAGCCAAATCTAGCAGAGTGTGGTATATGCAGCATCCAGGCCGCCAGAGCGCAAAGTGAGTTTACTCCATCAGTGCAGAAAGGACAAAGAGCAGCAGGGATGTCAAAAAAAAAATATGCTTGGCAGATGCAGGTAACCAGAAATCTGGATAATATACATCATATCCTGAATATGATCAATGGAATAGGTTTGTTCTCCAAAATTTTAACAAAATCCTCCAAAAAAAGGTTGATTTGAGCTACAGTATGTTGAAGAGGCGGCATTTGTCAAAAAACAGCATTGTACGGCACTAGACGAAACAGTTAAAGGATATTCTGAAACAGCCATTGGATATTCCCATGAGTGTAAGGTTCTGCTTGATTCACCTGGAAAACCTGCCCTTTAAAACTGCAATAATTTCTTGTTGGAATCTGAGTCGCCTCTTGTTGAAATTGAGAGTTCCCTGCTTGCCTCAACTTTTTGCTGTCAGGGGACGCTAGCTTTGTATTGTTCATACCAGTTCTAGCTTGTGTGGAACTGCGCAAAGCCTCTAAAAATTCCCAATAGTGGAGCAGCTTTACACGCTGCAGTCTGTCTCCTGTTGCTCAATACCATGGGTTAGTTTTGACTTTCCTATTCTGCTGTGGGGCTTTATAATACAGGGTCCCATGAGGAATGAACAGGCTGGGGCCAAAGCACTTTCATGGGGGGGTTTGTTTTTGGACAATGGGCTCGCTGTGTGCTCTTTGGATCTGGTCTACTAAATGTACAATAACTGTTACGGACCCAAGCTGTTTCATTGGGATTTGGTCTAACTCCAGTCCCCATTATCTGATCATAGACAGGTCAATACTTTCATCAAGAGATTAGACAATGACTCGGCCTCGAGGGTGCCACCCTGCCTTCAGTGGAGCCTTCGCAAAGCTTTCAGATGGACTCAGATTTCTTTTCATTTCATGTTGCACTCATATGAGGTGACATATTGCTCAGTTTCTCTTGCCGTATAATAATGAAGGCATTAGATCGTTGCAGAAAATCTGTTATTTGTGGCCTTATTTTCTCTTAACAAAACAATTTTTCCGAAAAGTCAGCATCTAATGAACACCAAGGCCAGCATTGTTATCTCTGCAGAATACAAGATTGAATAACAGCATGCAGTTGTAGGTTCAGTGTCAGCACTAAAAACATGGTAAACATCTGAGACACTGTGGTCAGTATGTGAGGGTTTCTGAACTTCAGGTTCTTATGGTGCAATGAGAAGGGTATTCAGTTGATAAATATTTAGAAAAGGCCCATAAGCAGTCTGTTATCTGTGAGGTAATTAAAAAATACTAGGAGTAACAGTTTAATGGGACAAAAGAAACAATATCAGGGTTAAAAATAAAGAGCAGTGACAGGCCTTCGTACACACACAATATACAATAAATGCACAAAATACAAAACTACAGGGATCCTCAGTGTTGTGATTGGAGTAAATTAGAAGTAGACAATAGTGGACGGTATTTCTCAGGAGAAGAAAAAAAATCCCTGACCTTACTGAAAATATAATCTCCTTATCTCTTCATTTCCTCCCCCTGCCCCCCCTTCTTTTTACCATCCATTTCTATTTCCATTTTCAATTTCATTTTTTCTTTCCTCTCGTGTCCCTTCTTTTTCACTTTTCACTCATTTTCCTCTTCTTCTGCTTCCATCTCATTGCTCACACCACTTTTCCCCTCGCTCAGCAGCTCGGCTCCTGTCTCCTTTTGCGGCTGAGCTCTACAAAAGTACTGTGTGAATGTGTATGTCGGAGTCTCTTAGCTGTAAATTGAGAGACAACAATTGTTGTAACCCCCTTAGCCTCTGGCTCAATCACTAACTTAAAGGAGGTTATTTAAGGGTGGAAGAAGACATGCCTTGTGCTGCATCACCTTCAGCGTTCTTATTTACAGTAATACATGAAGGATTGACTGGCTTTAGAAAAGGAGTAACTTCAAGATTGAACACAAGGCAAGGATGAAGATGTAATGGCGCATTACATCAGCAGAGGACATGTCAAACAGAGATCAAAAGATGTTAGTCTAAAAGGCTTTTGCTCAAAAGTCAGAGAAACATTTTGGTTACTATAAACACTCCAATTTCCACTTCAGGAGCTTTCACAAAGACTTTGTTTTGGACATTTGAACACCTCATTTTAGAAAATGTTTTGAAAGGTTCTCACTTTGTGTGAGTTCAGCATCCCATTGAGTCATGGCTTGCTCATGCCATGCAAAACCAATTCAAACCCATGCACACATGCATAAATTAAGCTGTTATGTTCCGGGTTTATGTTTCTATTTTGACATCATTCTGCATTTAAGGAAATGTGAGCAACATCTTTAACTCAGTAAGTGGTTAAAAATGATTCAAAATTGAAATCAGTGCTCAGATTATACCTGCTGCCGCTCTTGCGCTGTCAATGGCGACATGAAAACACAGATCATGAATATTTTAAAGTTCATAACGGTTCTCAGCTGATGGAGCCAGGCCTTAGAGTGCAGGGTGTGGGGTGGGTTATGCATACAAAATGTTCCTCCAGCTGGCAGCAGCTAACGGTGCTGCTGATTTTACTGTGGGAGGAGGCATTGTGGAGTTAGCTGCTAGTTGGCAAACTCGGCGCCTGATGGGCTCTTTGGCATGGCTTTGTGAAATGAGCCAATGACTGAAGGTCCTCCACTGGACTGACAGCATGTCATGGAGAGGGGTGGAGGTCATTGCCTATTATAACAGAGAGTTTTGCTAACATCCTTTCCTCCAACGCTGCCAGTAAGCCCAGACTCAGTCCAATGTCAGCGCTACAGTAGCCTTTCTCAGACTCCATGTATCCCCTGAGTTGACGTTGCCAGGCCTGCAGCAGGACAATAGCACAAAAAGGACACTGGCTGCAGCAGTCCGATAGAACATGCATAACAGTGTATTGTACACAAGAGCCTCCTTAAGAAGTCGAGCCTGTTTGCGGGTCTAATCCATTTTTCTGTCCGACTGCAACTCAGTTTCACTTATCCTTACCTTTAAAGTGTATCCTTAACTTTTTTCTTAGTGTTAATCTGGTTTGCACAAAAACTTTAAGATAAGTGTACACAGTCTCTGATGAAATTGCTCTCAGCTGGGAGAAGCTTACTCCAAGGATGTCAACGCTGAAGACAGATAAAATCCAGAAATTTCATTTGAAATCACTTCTGTTCCATAGGAATCATAATATATGTGCTTCATTTCAAACACTAATATTTGTCTACTCACCTTGTGTGCCTAACGGGGAGAGAGAAGATAAGAAGCAAATGAAACTTCTTGGATGACCTGGATGTCCTTGGTGAGTCCAAGAGGAAGGTGCAGGGGGAGAAAAAAAAAACTCATTTGGTTCAGCACTTTTTACATTTGGAGCAAGTTTACAACAAGATCAGATTGTATTTATTTGAGTAAGACTAATGCTGAGAAAGACATTGTTTGGCATATACATCAAAGACATGCTTTCGGCCTCTTTTCTGAGAAATTCAGTTTTTTAAGTATTTTAAGAGAGAATCCTACAGATAGGACTCATCATTGTCTGGCCACAATAGTGTACCAGAGACTACCACTTCACAGCATGTCATCATGCTTGCCAGAATGTCAACGAGAGAAATGATCAAACGTGGTATTTTCAAACTTTATTCAACAAAACAGTATCACACAGATAAATCCACATGACTATACAATTCATTCACAGTTGTTGTTGCTCATCTTTTCAAGACTTACAGCTTGTAAGGCCTCCACCCTGCACCAGACAATTAGTTCATCCAAGGAGAAGAAATGCATGCTGAGGTAAAGAAGTGAATCCATGGTGTAACATGGAGCACATGTATGAGCACAGAAGAAATATTGAAAGAGCTATTGACCAAATTGAATGAAGTAGCAGTAAGCCATGAGTGGGTATGGTAAACGGATTTGCATCAGAGGCATTAAGCTCTACACCGGTCATCATCAAGAGGAATTACCTTGACATTTTTCTTCAATGGTTTGCTTGAGGTCTTGCTACCAACCCTAATGGGTTTATCAGAGAAATATTGTTAATAATATATTAGGGGGGCTCTTGATTCGTTTTTATGCCATGATTAAATGTCATCAATCAAAGCAATAGTGAAGCATGGATTGTGAAAACTGAGACTTGTGTTTGAAGAATAAAATGCAATTGATATATAGCGGATCTCTTATGATGTTTAGCTTGGTTTCTTTTCATGTCAGCAGTAAATAAAAGTAAGCTCTGGTCGAAGCGATGGTTGACTGGATGGATAGATAAATAGTGGAGGGCTGGCAGTTAGTAGGAAGGGAGAGCAAGCATTTTTGAAGGATGGATGAATGTAGGCGAGGAGGTGAGGTGACGTGGGGGAGAGTGAGGGACAACATCAGAAAGGTGAGGAGGCAGGGATCAAGATGAGACCACATCAATGGGAAAAAGTTTCAGAAGCGAGAAAGACAGAAAGAGAAATATTTCCTATTCACTCTTTTTGATCTCTGTCTCTCATTGTTGAAAGTCAGTTAAGAAACTTAAAACTGTGACCTCTTCAGTGGTCAGATAGACAACACATCAAACAGTAAAGAAAAACAAATGTGTATCAATGAATGATGAATATATTCTTGCTTTTAATAATTCATTAGGCTATTTCAATTTATGCATTGTAAATATTCATCATTTGCAATGCATCCATTACTTGTTGTTCATCGCACCAAATAGAAATAACCCAATTTCATGTTTTGTCCCTGCATCTGCATTTCATTTGAGTTTGGCTTCAGAACACAACATCAGTTTGAAAATGGAAAACAAGGCAGGAGAAAAGAAAAAGCAAAAAATACACTGTTTTTCTTAACTACTGTATATGAAATTGAAATTTAAACACATTCTTTGAATAGGTTAGAGTTTCAAGATGTTTGATCACTGCATCATTTCAAGTTTGACGCACTTTGGACTTGTTATGTTTTTCCCCACAAGTGCTCTATTGCAAAGTTTTAAGTATTACTAATTTGAGATGTTGCAATGCGATGTGTAGAGTTTCCTTTATTGACTGTTGCATCTTCTGTATGCTATTTATAGTATTGTTTTGTACAGGAGGGTGGACAGCGCCACAACCTTCAATGTTTATATGAATTATTGAATGGTGGGAAGGATTAGAGACTGCAAGAGATAAAGAGAGAGAGAGCATGGAAAGTATTGCAGACTATGGCTAGCTTCAGTTTCCAACACGTTTTTACCCACTAACTTCTTTCATTCTGAAGTATTCACTTTGACTTATTGGGCATTGAAAATGTAGCTGCGACTCAATGTGTCATAAAACATTTTTTTAATTGTCTGTGGGTGTTTTGGCTGTAGTATTTACCAGAGTCTGTCAACATAACCTCTTTATTTATATACTATTAATTTGAAATAGCAAATGCATTTTGTAAGAAACGTGATGCTGATAGTTTTTATCAACATGTTAAAAGAAAGCGTTTTAATTAATGCCTCTGCCAAGTTGCTAAATGTTGACACTCAATAAACATGACTCTAC
>JBCAUF010000046.1:15160748-15172551 GCA_038406115.1 Haemulon aurolineatum | reverse complement strand
ATCTGGTCCATGACGAGAGATCGTGACCAATCACAGTTAATGACAGTTAATGACATTCAGTAATGATGAATGTGAGTATTTGTCTGTTTTCTGTGACTTGCAAACCCTCATGAAAGGATGGATGGGACTATTCTCACTCAGTTAGATTTGACATCCTGTTTTAGCGTAACATTGTTACTCATAGCACTGTCCAGGTTCATGATTACTGTCTGTTGTCAGTGCATATGCGATTTCAGCTCATTGACACCATTGCCACTTCATGCCAGTCTGAGGATGAACCCACTTTGTTTTTATGGCTGCCTGAGCACCAGGATAATCCAATAAACCATCCATAACTGTGATACTAGTATGCATGTTAACATACTTATTAACAGTGATCACAGAGACGCAAAGAGAAATGAGGAGGAAAACAGGAAAATGTGTGACACAGAGGCAGAGTCAGGAGACAAAGACGGAGTGTGTTTGTATGTAATCATTTTGAGTTATATTGGAGCCTCCTGAGGTGTGCTTGATTTATCCCGAGAGACCCTTAAACAGACAGTGTGACATTTTGAAATTAAATCTGTTAATTGTCTTCATTGGCTATTTGTCACATTGTGTTGTTGGCTCTCCAGCTTGTGGTTATCCTTTGGCTCTGATAATATGTAAAGTGCTTAACAAAGCTACCCATAAGAATGGCAAGGTAATTATTATTACAGCAGCCTTAATAAATCCTTAAATGACCTGAAGAAAATGCAGCACAGATAAGTGGTGGTTCTTTTTAATGACTTTCAGTGTGTTTGCTAATCAATACAGTATAATAAGTTGTAACCATATTCATATTTTTTTTTTCTAAGAGCAAAATTTGAGTCATTGTTCATTCATTGCCTGTGAGACAACCAGACAAGATTCATCGGACTGACTTGCCAAACATTTGTGCAAAGTTTACTCAAACATTACTCGGCTTTACACTGCCGCCCCACCTGGTTCCATCCTGTCACTGTACAGTACGTAGCTGCAGCCGCTTGTCTTCCAGGGTCACAAGGTGCCATTTGAACTGACTAGCTTCCTGTCACTCACTGGTGTTTGTCATCGTAAATGGGAAGGCCTGGTAAGGTCGTGGCACATAAATTGCTGGAGTAGAAGACGTGAGAGGGACAACAAGTAGACTTCAGAGAATTTAACAGCTGTCTGAGAATTAATAATGTGTGAGCGCCAAGAGAGTGTCGGAGAGTTTTTGGGCATGGATGGATAGATGGATGGAATGCAAGTACTAAACGATGGGAGAAACACTACACGTCTGTCTTTGCCAGACTTTCAGGATTAAAATAGGAAATGACCAGATTGAGGATTTGATCCCAGTGATGTGTCAGGACTGACTACATGTTGCAGACAGTCAAAAGCTTTGACAAAAGCTCAAAAGCTAATTTGTCATATCTATCAACATACAAAATGAAATCAAAAGGCAGCATTTTTGGTAATTGCATCACAAAGTAGGTCACAGAATTCTGAAATAAAGTCATAATGGGGTTTTGGAGTATGATGAATCAATCCACGCAAAACAAGGGCGTGTCTCTGAAGAATAATTGAAAGTAATTCAAAGATTTTGAATGCACCACTTACTGAAACATTACATTTAGACTCTTTTGTGATTCACACCAACCTTCCCACCAGACCTGAAAATCTGGTCTTATTTAAAAATGCAAAAGCAGGGGGACATGCTTCGATGAGGAGGTATTTGCAGCAACCCACATTTCTGTTAAAAACTACAAAAAAAGACAGCATGAGGAAATTAAATAATTTCACACATTCAGGGCACAAGCTGGATTAATGTATGTAGGATTTAAAGTGAGAGGCATGGGTTCTAGCTGTCTTACTATGAAGCTTATGATAAAAAGATGAGTGAAAATTGTGTTTCGATGCAAATTGGATTACTATGATGTTACTTTGGAGACAGACAGGCTCTTATTGTCATGGTTTCAACTGTCATCATCATTATACAACCTATATATATTTTTGAAACATGAAATTGATGTTATTAACTCTATTAGTGATCCTTTTTTCAGCATCCTTTTCCCTCATTTCCTGTCTGTGCCCTTCTCACATCATTAATGATGCATTCATGCGAAGTGGGAACATTTGATACTAACTAACTGTTGAGCAAACCAAAATGTTTAATTCACACGTAACTCCACATGCGATGTACCTGTGCACATATATAGATAGATATAAAACAGACAGATATAAGTTTGTTTCACAGCAAAAAAATCACAAAGACAGGCTCACTAAAACAGTTACTGAAGTCTTGTCAGGTCACTGTATGAATATTTAATCAATGCAATCTGTCAATCTGTCCATTCTGTCTAGTGGCTATATTTGTTTTGTGCAGCAAATCTGTTTTTAAACTATTTCCTAGAGTAAACTAGGTTTGTGTGGATGCATGTCAACAGTCTGACGTAGTTCGATCTGGATAATCTCAGACTCTAATCAATAGAAATTTTGTGAGAATGTTTGGATTACATTGAGGAGAAAAACACAGGAGGACTTGAACGCAGTGCTAGCTGGTTTATTTGTGATTTTGGAGAGATTCAGTGGGTAGGCCGAACAACTTGTATTGAATAACATGTCACAGTAAAACTCCCCCCCACACAAATCTAAACTCAGTGTCTGTGCAAGTCATTATTTAGATATTGTGGATATTTCTAGAAAAAAGCCAGTTTTCCGAATTCACCTGAATGCAGCATGCACGTGCAGCAGATTAGCTGCACAAATTCAGGTGCAAAAGACAATTATTCTTTTGAGGAAGGAAGAATTGAGGTTTCAGTTTGGACAAATTAACTCAAGTAAGTCCTATTATATTAAAAAAACTACATCTAATATTTTTGTTGTCAATAATATTCGTTTCACAGAGTGAAAACAGTTTTCTTTTGCTGTTGTTGCATCAGCATGTTAGCTCTTTACTGCGTGTCTGTATTTAGACCCGAAATCGCATTTGCTCGCGTAATATTGGAATGAAAATTAAAAAAAAAACTTTTTTAAAAATCAAAAATACTAGGCAGCACTCCATGTTGTCGATTTAATGTTTCCACACAGAAGACGCTGCGAAACGCTCTTCAGCACATTCTGGTAATTTCACAATCAATATAACGTTACACAGGTGGGGTTAATTATAGCTGACCACAACCCGTAGGAGTAGAAGAGCTGTAATTAACCCCACCTGTATATTGACTGTGAAATTGCCAGACTGCATCTGAAGAAGGGCGTCGTATTATTGACCAGAGACCATGTGTACTGTAGGCCTATGTTCTGCTGTAGATCCAAAAGAACAGGTGAGGGTTGGGGAAAAAAACAGCAGAAGCCTGGTAGCTTATTTTGTTAGGACACTGAAGCGGCTCTGTGATGTGAGAGTAAGTTGGGAGTCCCGTGGGGGGGGGGCTGGCTGAGGAGCTGATGGAGGAGCTGACGCAATAAGGGACTCTGTCTCAGGGCAGGTCAGTGAGTGAGGTTGAAGGGGAGGAAAGCAGGACTGAGGGTTGTAAGTGCAAAGGCATTGGTCAAGACCTTG
The DNA here is from genome assembly GCA_038406115.1 of Haemulon aurolineatum. Classification (NCBI taxonomy): domain Eukaryota; kingdom Metazoa; phylum Chordata; class Actinopteri; order Lutjaniformes; family Haemulidae; genus Haemulon; species Haemulon aurolineatum. Next base: position 15,169,007 of record JBCAUF010000046.1, on the reverse strand, counting down.
GCAGCATGCTCTCTGTTGTTTTACTCTGTACAGTGAAGAACAGTGCAATTTGCATGTAATCCTGACTCACTCAACCTCAGACAGTTATAATTTATTTTTATATTTATTTGTGTGGTAGGGGTGATTAAGTCGACCAATTTTGCGTGTGAATCCCCATAATAGTGTTGATTGGGCGTGCTTTGTAAATGCTTTTTTCTCTGGATGCTTGCAACAGGCTGCAATGAACGATCATTCTTGTTTGTTTCATTCATTTTATTTTTTTTTTTTGCTCTATAGAATGTCAGAAAATTGTTAAAAAAAAAGAAAAAAAAAGAGCTCAAGATGATGTCCTCAAGTGTCTCATTTTGTCTTCGGCCCAAAAATTTTGAGTTAATTGTCATCGAGGATTAAAGAGCCCATAAAATCACATTGAAGGAGCTGGACTTTTTGCTATTAAGAAATTGCTCAAACCAATTAATCACTGAATTAGAATAGTTGGCACTTGATTTAATACTTGAAAACTAATCAATTAATCACTGCAGCCCTAGTGTGGAATGACTTTTATAGACCTTCTTCAGGTACACAGTGTGTATAAACAGTAAACAAGTGTTATCAATGATGCTAATTTAGGTTCTGTTCCATTTTGTGTAGCACAGTGAACCAACATGCACAATAGTAGCAACCTGTCTCTGCTTGACCTGAATGAAACAGAACCTTAATTAATATTGCTGCTAACACCTGTGCTTACGCTACTATTTTTGTGTCTAAGCGGCTGCTGTGAGAAAGGTCCGTGCATTATGTTGCGCATTATGTTGTTATTCAGATTGCCGTGTCATTTTTTGATAACCATAAATCTCACCCAACCACAACAAAGGCACCATAACATGGTAAATCAATCTATTAAATAGCATTTCAAGTAATGTCTCCCAGGACTCACTCCCACACACTTGGCGTGACATGCTGCCATGCTCCATGTCACGCTGTCAGGCTCCCTAAATAAATCTGACAACATAATGTGCGGTATATGGCCATTGAATAGGATGTCTGAGCATACTGATGTTGACACTACCAGGTGACAGTATGTCTTTCTCTGTATGATAAAATCTATTTTAGACACTAAGATTATGGTCTGATTCACACAAATACATGATTCATAACTGCAGTGAAGATTACATGTATTATACATATTTTTTTTATTGCCTTAACCTTTCTTATTGCAGATGGACTGTACGACCATTTTTTTTTTTTTTTGGTAGTCGCAACCCATAATCAGCTGTTTTAACCATAACCTCTGTGACTGTGACTCCAGATGAGTTTGCTGAGGCACATAAAGAGGAGAGAGAGAAGGCAAGACTGGAAGAGTAGCAGACGAGAAATAGAGTGTGGAGGTGCTAATGTGGAGAGGTGTCCAGAGGAAAAGGAGGAAAATGGATGAGCAAACAGAGAAAGCCCCAGAAGCAAGGACAGATGCTCAGGTAACCAATATAGCAACAGCAGAGTAGCTTTCCTGGCAAACCATAAATAGTCCTGACGTATAGAATGTGGGACAAAACAATGTGCATAATACAAATTATTCATAAAGTTTAGCTATTGTAATGCCCAGAGGCGTGGGCATGGTATTTATGTCATAGTCCATTGAAAGTATGCCACAGAAAAGAGGATAGAGGAAAAGGAAATCACCACATAGCTTTTAATCAGATGTTTGTGGGCAGATGAGCATGCACAGCATTTTCAGCCCATGATTTGCAAATCCCGCTACTGCAGCTGATACAAGGTGGCAAGTTGGAGGTACTGCGACTGTCTGTAGGGTTAGAGCCATTTGCTGGAGTTTGCATGCAGCCTGCGTGCGTATGTATGAGTGAGAGTGTAACAGTCTGTATTTCCTGATAAAACATGAGAACTGTTCTTCGGCAAATGCTGTTTACAGCTCTGACACAGTGATGAAGCAGGTGAACAAGGAGTGATTTGGTTTGTGAGGTAAGTTGCAGCCTGAATCCAGAGCAGTGGTTAGACTAAGTGATCAGACTGAGGACAAGTCTTGTTCTCAGTCTGATCACAACAGAGGGTGTATTCATTCACACATGTAGTTTAGTTCATTTGGTCCGGAACAAGAGAAAAACATGATACATCGTTGCATTTTGGCTCTGATACTGTTGGTGTTTAAGCTTTGCAAAAGAAACAGGAGGACATGAAGTTATACAGACAGACGAAGAGATGAAAAGTAAACATCTTGTACAGTAATGATACATGGCTTATAACTGTGCAGTTCCTGTCAGAGACTTTTAAATGGATTGACAAAGTACGCAGAGTAGGACAAGCACAGTGATTGTAACAGGTTTTGACCTCTTAATTGGGGAAAACAGCCGCACTAATGCATCTGTGATACGTGTATCAAATGATTTGCATAATATATACAAGGCTTAAACGGATCAATTATAAGATTGTTTCCTGAAGAGATTCACAATCAGCAGATGGATCTGTTCGAAGTTTAGCTTTTGAAATTGTGCTAAAATCACATCACAAGATACTGGTGGTCGATGCATTTGCTCTCACGCCAAACGAACCGCTCCACGGTTCAACTGGAGGACGCCCATTCTTGGCGATGTTATCACTGCTTGTTTTGTAAGGCATCCAAGTGTAATTGCTGGGTTCACATATGCCCAAACAGACTGATCTTTTTACCTAAGTGACTGAAATGCTCCCCTTTTTTGAAACACCTGCTCCATATGTAACATACGTGAATACACCCCAACTCTCAGGTGTGCGCAGCCTCAGGCCTAATATGGATATGTTTAGAGATGATCTTAACAGGCGCTTCTTAGGTTAGATTGGGCCACATTTGTATTGGATGTCAGTCATGTGCGACTTCAACATGGACATAAGATTGTAAATTTCATTATACAGTTTTTGACAGGTGGCATCTTAGTTTTGCAGTGGGGCTGTGTGTATTATAGTGTAAACTTCATAACCACATATTGTACATTTTGTATAGAGTATGTGTTATTTTTGTTTGCTACTGTATCCATCCACGTTTTGCTTTGGTCAGCAAGTCGTGTAAAAATTTGTGGAAACCATCACAGCACTCAATTTTGCGATGATATTAACTGAAACAGGTGGTAGCCACAGAAAACCAAAAGAAAACCATTACTGTGTGTCACAAAAGGGAGGATCTGTTAACGCTGTTCTGCTTCTTTTGAGTTGCCATATACTGGCTAGTTTATTCCCTCTTTCCTGTTCCTGCCCTGACCCAGTTAGTATCTGCAATCCTCTACAGCACCAATTTTACACCTGGCTAAGTCACACCCACAACCTCCCCCTACACACACAGGAGACAGGCACAGAAACAGAACGACACACACACACACACACACACATAGTGACAAAGCCAGACTTACACACACGTGCGCGCACACACACACACGCAAACACACAGACATGTACCTACTATACACAGGCGCAGAAGGAAAACAGAGGCACAAAGGCCATGGGAAACAGCGGTGTGTGTGATTGGTGTGAAAATAAGCAAATATGGTCTTTGATGTTGGGACAATATTCCTGAGCGGAATTCAGTACACTTTTTTTGGGAAGAAAGTGAGAGGTGTATATGTAGATGTAGATGTATATGTGTATGTGTGTGTGTGTGTGTGCGTGAGTGAGTGAGCGGTGTGGTTGAGTGTGAACCGAGGTGTGTTTACCCCTGAGGTAGTGGTATTTCATCTCTTCCTGCATCAGTTCTGCCCTGTAGGGGGTAAGAGGTGTGTGTGTGTGTGTGTGCGTGTGTGTGCGTGCGCGTGTGAGTGTTAGATGATCCAAATAGCTTTGCTCAGGTTAAAAAGACAGGAAGGAAGAGAAAAAGAACACTTTCTCTTTTTGCTTCTTCTTTTTTCCAAGGCTTTTCTCCCTGTATGCCCCTCTGTCTGTGGCCCCGATTGGTGTTTTTTTTGCTTCAAAATCGGAATTGCTTTATATTTGCCAGTGCACAGAATCTGTCTTAGTGACTTTGAAAATTAAACATGCTCACACTGCTCAAACATAATAAACTAACTGCGATGAGAGCACAGCATGGCCACTAGTGCCAAGGGAATTGTGCGGGAGGCTGTGGTTCATCGTGTTTATCTGCAAGAATGCAACATAATTAACACATGAAAGTGAAGAAATTCTTATGTCTTTGTGAGGTGTCCTTGTCAGTCAACATAGTTAATAGAATATTGTGAGGCTGTACATGAACTGGGCCAGATAACAACAGCATACTTGTGCTAGACAAGAATTAACTTGCTGAAAACCAAACGAATCCTGTCTGGACAACTTTCTCTCTGCGCTAACTTTTATTGCAGTAAACAACATTTTGGCCCAGTGGGTGTCCATCAGGTGTCCAATTTGGTATAAACGATCCCCACAAGCAAACTCTGAGGAGCGAAAATGGTGTGTGGCTTTGATTTGTGCGTAATTGCTAAGCCTTGCACAGTATGCAAGGAGCCGCTGTGGGTGTGCATGTGTTTGTGCTTCAGAGAGGGATGATTTCAGTGGAAGTCGCAAAGCTGTTTGCAGCCATTTAAGAAATCAGCAATGCTTTTATTTAATGTGAATTTGAATACTGTGCTGCGAAAAGGGCACACGACATTAATTTTGTGCCGCATGCACACGGATAGAGTTAAAGCATCCGTGACTACAAGCAGTTTTTTTCTCTTTCCTAAATACGTTTTCTTTTTGTGGCTTTTTGTCTGCTTTTGTCTAATGTCAAAGTTTACTGACACACAGAGAGAAGACAGAGAGAAAGAGGGCCGTTGTGCTCATTGAAATATCATCTCCTGATGGATTTAGCTCCCACATCATAACTCCTTTTCTTTGAATTACATAATTTCTCTGTCTCTCATTTATACGTTCTCTAAATCACTGTCAGCATCCCTGAAGTTAAGCTTTCAGTTCATTAACACTCCTGTCTTGATACACAGTCACTGGTATCATCTCTCTTCCTCACAATCTGTCTCAGTCTTTCTGTCAATGTCTGCTGAATGATTGTAATTCACTCTTTCATTTCTCTGTTTCTCAGTGTCTGTCGCTCTCAACCTTTCTCTGTGTCTCTCTTTTCACAATATTAATTCAGCCCCCCACTCCCTACCCCATCTGTTTCTCTCTCAATTCTTCCAATAAATGTCATTAATTCAGTACCGATAACCAGCTCTGTTCTTTTCAGCTCAGCCTGGCACAGATTATAATTATAATCATTACAATACCGTTAACAGTGCAGTACAATATTCAGGAGTCAAATCCCCTGGTGATATATCTCTCTTGAGTCTTTGGAGCTCCTGTTCTTTGTGTCATATTGTGGCCACTGTAGAGATTATGTCTGCGTGCCTTTAATACACCTGGGGCTGGCGTTAATTGATTTTCTTCCCCCATTTTTCTGTAAGTGGTCTGTTCAGTATTATGAGAGAAAAGGAGCGCCGTTTCACATCATGCCCAATAACCTATCCATTACAAGAAGCTAATTTAAATACTAACTACCTATCGACAGTTGATGAAGGCAAAACTTCTTCTTCAGAAAGTGCCATGAGAAATTCTTCATATGTTTATGTGTTTATATTTAGTTATTTCATCAGTGTAAAACCTGATCGGGCGAACCAACCAAGAAATTTCTATACCCAGACTTTTGACAAATGTGTGTGTGTCCAAATCTTAAAGAGGACATTGAAGCAGATGCAGCAGAACAAATACTACAGTTATTGGCCAAAAGCACATTTGTTGACCACCTGTTTCTGATATACTAAAGTGAAACCCAGGACTGTAAAGAACATGAAAAAATGCTCATTTAAAGCTCCAAATTATGCCAAGTTATTATGCTGTGACAAACTAATGTTTCCAAAGTCAATAAATAGCTTTTAAATGCATTAAATCATCACAGATGTTTCAACTAAGCAGTTGGCATAATCTTTTTATATATAGGCACAATACTCACTCGCATTCGTGCATATACTGGGGACCAACCGCAACAGTAGAAAGACTGATATGACGTCTTTGCAGTGTTCTTCCTCTAACAACAGGGGTACAGGATGTTCCTGGAAGTCATAACTGAGAACAGCGTTCTGCTTCTAACATTTTTTTTTTACTTTTTTGCGAGACTGCTAACTAAGCTATTTGTGGGCAGTATAACCACTTAGTTGGAAGGACAAAGACAAGTACCTACAGTTCTCAGTTCATAAAGTTCATTGGTGACTTTATATAGAGTAATACGAGCAAGGCACGCACAAACTTACGGCAGTTGGCACTTGTCATGATACCTTTAGCTTGTCATTGCAAATCTGAGTGTGGCAATAATCACTGTAATTGTGTGTGTGTGAGTGTGTGGGTGTGGTAATGCTTTCCAAAAGAAAAAAAGAAAAAAAAAAAAAAGGAGCTCAGGGTCATAATCTAATCAGAGTTTTCTTGGCAACATCAAGATGTGCCTTTGCGATTAGCTGCAACACATGGGCAATTCTCTGGGCACCGTTACAACATCCAAGGTTAACAAACACTCTGTATGCCCTACAGCTTCATCGTATGGCTGTACTGACGTGACGCGGGTTTGTCAATTTACGTCACGCGAAGCCTTTCGCTCTTCTCGGTTTCAAATTGGACCACTGCGACCCCCAAATGAATTGACTTTGATATTGTCAGCTAAACCTGTTGAGTTGTGCATGGCCCTGGTGAGACCCACTTAGCCTCGGTCAGCGCCGGATCTTCTTAACCCTGTTTGTTTTGGAGAGCAGGCTAACGAGAACCAGGGCGGTGTAACAAGTCAGCCAATATACCTTGGCCGACTCTCCTGTCTGGTAATATTGACAGTCCCGCATGTGTATGTGTGTGTGTGTGTCTGCCTGTGTTTGTGTGTGTGAAGTTCCAGTAATCCCAGTGGCTAAGCTGGTAATCCCCTCAAGCTGCCCATTAGCCCCTTGACACACACATGCACGTATACAGACACACACACACACACGCACACACAGAGCTCCTCCAGGGCAGTCACCCAGGTGTCAGGCAGACTGTTCCTCAGGGAGGGATCACTATGATCAGCCACAGAGCTGGCCCACTGCCCCTGGAGGGAGGAATGGAGACACTGGCTGGCAATACATACAGATTAAAGGGAGGGAGACAAAGGCAGAGGGAGGGATGAAGAGAAAGACAGTGAAAGTGATGGCGAGAGGGAAGGATGCCAGACTGGGATGACTGGGGAGGAGAAGGAGGGGGGAAGAAAACTGGAAGGGGATAAATGAAGGAGGAACAAGGAGGAGGAACAGACAAAGAAAAAAGAGCTAGGATTAAAAGAAAGAGGAAAAGCTATTTTTCTTTCACTGCCTGCTCACTGAACAGGCCTCTGCAGTGGATGTTGTTATCTAGAGAGTTTGAAGCTTTGGGATACTTCCCCATTTGGACAAGAACACCAAATTTCTGCTATGGTCGGCTATTATTTTCATCTTGTACGGAACAGTTTTTTCTACTTCCGCGTATCCCCTGTTGATGTTTCTGGTTGTTTCTGTCTCTGAAATGGCATCAGCTGATCTGTGCAGCACTCTTTTCCTTTGAGTTAGTGTCCTCAAAGACATGATTCACCTGAACCATAAATGGACTTGTGAAAAACACAGTCTCTCTGTGGCTGTTGTGCCTTTGTTCCTGGAAACGCATGCTCTCCTTACTCAAGCGGATGTGTTAATCAGTGTTTGGACCCCTGAAACCTTTAAAAAACCCTCAAAATTTTAAATGTATACCTGTCTGTGATAAAGTAAACACTCTTCATTATTTCTGGAAACACACTTTTTTTATAGGTATGTGGCATTGCGACAAGAACACCGTCCCACTATAGTTTAGTAGTGAACTGCGTGGGCAGCAAGAGACATACTTCTCTCATTATATGTCGACAACCACACCGACGCTCTACTATTGTGAGTCATTGCGTTTGAACACTGAACTCATCAGTACTCTTTGCTGATGTGGTATGTCACATAACACAAACAGTGAGACACGGCAACAGTGACTCATTCATACCGTGGGTATGTTGCGTTTGGTTTTCCTGCACCTCCTTTCTGTCCTCACCGTCAGCTCGAGACAAAATGTCAGACGGTGTTCTCAGTCGGTTCAGCACTGCTTCATTTAAACTTCCTTGTGTTAGCGTGTCTGTGCTTGTACGCCTGCAATATTCTCTTCATATACAGGTCTTCTCATACACGTTTATGCTTTTCACGTACATGTAAAGGCTGTCCCAATAGGCAATTTTCCTAGCTGATTATCTATGCTGGTGATGACAATGTA
>JBCAUF010000046.1:15070526-15082003 GCA_038406115.1 Haemulon aurolineatum | reverse complement strand
AAAATTGATTTTGTAGTTTGGCTCAGTGCAAATATTGGAGACCGACCACTGACAAGTTCATTAACATATGTCTTTGTCCGTGTTGAAGTATCCATGCTTGTTTGCATGATTAATGCATGTGTGCGTGTGTGTGTGTGTGCAGCTTTGGTGTGTAATCATGGAATATCTACTGTCTGAGTATATACAGTAGCATCAGTTGATATTTGTCCTCTTTATCACTCTAAGTCTCCTGAAGCTTGATATTGACAACAAGTGACTCTGTAAACAATACTGTTTCCATACCCCCTCTCTGTAAACAGCCTTTATGTATCTGTCTTATCAGAGTGATGACAGTTATTGGAGGAAAAGACACATTGAAATGACATTAAACTAGATGAGCAGGGGAACATACTAAATACTTTAAATTACCACCTTCTGTTGATTGTCCTCTCTTGTTGCCAATGAAGTTGCAGCTATCAGAGAGGAATGTGAAGCACACCGTAGCCTCTAATCTGAGAGTTTATGATCAAAGGGGCATTCTTTTGAGGTGATTTGGACGGCGCACTCGAACCAATGTGAATGCCCTTAGAAGACAATGAAACTAGCCCAGCTGTTTATGTTTGAACTGGCAGGAATCTGGTGTTGGCCGTCTTTTCCTTTGGTGTGTTCCCAAGGCCTGTTTGAGGTAGAATATGCACGTTGAAAGTCCTGGCCAGGTGCTGTATACAAAACGAGACAATAAAAACACCAGACTGTTGCTGCCTTTGCCGCTTGTCGTCACCCATTTCTTCGGTTTTCTAGCTAGCTGATGCTGCTGCTCATGTAATTTTCACTGCTCTGCGTCTGTGTCTCTTTCAAAATATTTACTGTCTGTCCTTTCTTAGTGGTGGAGAGTAAATTTACTTAAGTACAATGTTTGTTGTGTTATGTCCATTTTGTGCTACTTCCATTTCCATGTTCCTCTTACTTCATTCCAGTTATCTGACAACTTAAGTTACTAGTTTAAAATTTTATGAAGAAAACCTATATTGAGCTCAGAAATTTTACATTGGTGAGGGTTTAACTACCTATATACTTAAAATTAACTCCATCTCTATTTCTGCATCTGCCTTCTGTCCTTTTTAATTTTGAGGATCATCATTATGGCTATTTGTATTGTATTCTAAAACAATTACACTAACGGTATTACCAAATCTGCTCTTGGTCCCTGATTGGATTCCATCTGGTGCAGTGCGGTTATGTCTTTTTCATGATGTGTATATATTCATTTTTTCTATGTAGCAACCAAAGCACAATTCTAAAATGGAAGAAATGGGGGACAGATAAATATTCAGAAGATTACCTGCCAACTTAGGGATGCATTGGAGGATGACTTGGCTAATGAGAGTGTCCCTGAGAAGTCCCAAGACTCATAACATAATTTCCAAGCGGCACTGTAGTCTATGGGAAAGTGTGCAAATGAGATATTTATTTATTGTCGGCACAAAAAAACACCCAGGCAATCTGAAATCAAATAATGCTTGCTTTCATTAGGACCTTAAATACTTGAATATACGTGTATCTAAGCATCAGTTAACCTTCTTGATGATATGAAGTATTTACACATATCTGAACTTGCTGAAAATGAACCAAAGATGGCCTCATATATGGCACTTCTTCTTCAGATAACGAATATTGGGTGTATTAAGACAAATGGGTTTAAACCACTGACCCTTTTGATTCTTTAAGTCATCCTGAAAACTAGGCCCGGCTGCCCAATTCCTAAGTGCTAATATACAATTTTCCATTGGCAATTTGTGAAAGAAGCTAATAGCTAAAATGCTCATTTCCAATGGCAATTAGCAGAGAAAACTGATGGCTGATTTGCTCATATGTGAATGTGTGGAAGAATTTGTTATGTGTTTATCAGTTGCTGCAGGGCTGACAACAGCAGTCTCACACACACCAACACACACGGATGTAGGCCACATCCATGTTCACACACACACAAACACATGCACACACACACACACACACACACACACACAACCACACACACTTCTTACAGACACATACTCGCAAACATGCACACTCCCAGAGACTCCCCCTCTCACAGACACTTGGCTCTAATCAGTATGCGGAGAGGTGTGTTCGCGCCTATGAGAGTAGTATATCGCTTTGAGCTAAGTGCCTGTAATCCTAGCCTAACACTGCACACACTAATACACATGTACACACGCACACACAAATACACACAAGTTTTATATTTTGTTGTTTCAGAATCAGTTGCCCTTGAAACCAAGTAAAGCATCTTAAACAGAATGATCTCTCTCCGTCTCCTTCTTTCTTTCCCCGTCTCCCCCTTCCCAGCCTGTCTGTCTGCTTGACTATCTATCTGTCTGACTGTCTGTTTGTCTGTCTCTCTCTCTCTCCCTGTCATCGCAAGTCTCTCCCTGCATGACTCCAGAATACAGCGCGCTGTTTAGTGCTCTTAGGTGAACCTACTTGACAGCCCATCACCAAATTCATGGTAATGGCCGACTGGGCTATTCAAAGTCTGTCATCTACCAATCTCCTGCTTGTCGAGGATTTGTTTTTTAGAGGCACTAGAAATTAATTTTGTCAGGTTTGAGCTGGAGCGCAAGCCATGTCTCCAAGTGCCTGGAGTCATATCACTGTGGGCGAATTGGTTTAGCAGACAGTTAATTCCGCCCAGACGCCACGGTGTGACAAAGATACATATGTTGCACAACATGTGCTAAATTAATTCTGCAATTCAGATACAGTATGCGTACATGAAAACAGCTAAGCTAACCGAATGTCACCTCGCACAGATTAACTCCTGACATTTATAGAAGCTATAAGTGTCCTGAGTCATCTCAGTGAGCTCGGTGTCTTGGTAGCTAACACTGTGCCCAGTGCACATAACAGCATCTGTTTCAGCGAGAGTTTGGCAAGATTAAATCCTTCCTCCCACACTCAACCCACCAACCCCACTTCAGCAATATAGTGAAGCCTATGATAAACACCAACGCATCATTATCACATCTAGTACTGTACAGTAACACATGAGACATAACGGCGTACAATCAGAATTGCATTTGCAGTGCAGTAGAGAAAAGTGATGAATCTTCAGGAGTCCCGGGCAAACGGGAACATCTCAATAGCACACAACATTTTTGGTATACACCCGACCATATTGGTGTGAGATAGTTTTGATTTACTACACACAACCATACAGGCATGATCACTGATTAAAATCACACCAAAAAGGGAGTACAGTGCAGTTGAATGAATATATTTCTTTACTTTTTACTTTTTATTTATCTTTTTTTAACCAGGGGAGTCACACTGAGACCGCAAGTCTCTTTTCCCAGGGAGCCCTGGCCAAAACAGCAGCAAAGCAGTTTTATTAACAACATACACACAAGCACTAAAAGTGCATGAAAGAAGATATACAGTATCTACACACAGAGTGTTACATCCTACATAAAAAAAAACATCAAAAAACAGAAACAGTGATTACTCATGATCACAACAATCAACTTAATATATTGCTGAAAACAAGAATGAACCAAAACAGAACATCTTAAGAATGATATCAGGCAATTGTGGCAGTCCGTAAACAAGATATTAGGGTGTGCCATGTCAGCAGAATATCGTCGAAAAGCGAAGTTTGGTAGTATAACATTAATTAAACATCCCATATACTATGGAAGCACTCAATCCAAAGAGAACTGCACACAGATGTATTCAGAAACGGTGCATAGCCCACCCAGACCCACTGTCCAACCTTTTGTTTACCTTTTGTTTAACTTTCTTAACAACGCAGCATCAAGCGGCGATTCCGTCGCTGAGCTAGCAGAAGAGAGATCAGAACAGACATCCATCAATATTAATGAGACAGACACAAAATGCCCTGTTCTTACCAGAGCCCCAGCGTGAGAGAGGAGATGTAAAACCATACTGAGATGGGGGTTTTTTTGGTACTTAACACCATAAATATGTCCTCTTCAACACTTCAGATGAAACTCTGTGAAAGTGTAGCCGGACCTTCAAGGCCCTACACATCCATGGACCACCCACAGAGGTGATTTGGTATTATGTGTTTGCACATGTATAAACATGTATGCAAGTGGATGATTCACTCCTTGTTTTTGTTTGTTAGTCTTGTTTTTCACACATAGCTGATTTTTTTATTTTTTTTTTTTAACCAAAAATACAGCAACAACAACAACAACAGAAAAAAGATTCTGCCTTGTATACTGGCTCCATTGCGACAGGTCTGGCCAACCTGCTGATTTTATTTGATTTAATGGAGAGAAACAGCTAAGTACTGTATGACTGGAATGAGTCCAGGTTGGTCCCAGAGATACAAACCCAAATTCCTCCAACATCATCAATCAAAATTTAGTCATTCTGTGCAGTGTTAAAATTGATCTGTTCTTTCGCCTGGCTCAGCTTTGTCTGCGTCTGTTCTTAGTCTATGCAAGTATCATAACACAGCGCATGTTTGTGTGCAACTCAGCATGATAAATCTGAACAGTGAAACATTTTCTAGCTCTTAACATTTGTTAGAGAGACGTGAAAAGTGCTGCGTGTAAGAGACAAAGAGTTTAAGTGTGCGTGCGTGTGTGTGTGTGTGTGTGCGCGCACGCCCGTGTGACTGTGTGATGTTATGCTTGCAGAGTGCTAATCAATGCTGCTGGCAGAGAGGATGCTGGGATAGCAGCACCATCCCGAATGGGAAATGGAGCGTTGACCTTGAACAGAGGCACACACCCCATTTTCTGTTTCTCTCACATTACAAACAAACATGCATATCAGATTATTTCAAATATATATATATATATAAGGATACAGGGAAACACAAGGTTATGAATACACACGAGGGGGGGGAGGCAGGGCAGCTTTCTTGCTTGCTTCCAGACCTCTGAACAAAGTCCACATCCTCAATTTCTGTCAGTCATGACTGTGACCGTGGTAGGAGCAACACCTTGACAGTCAGAATCTTTAGTGCCGAATTTAAAGGTACTCTGTGGAGTTTTTGAACACTAATAGAGCAATAGGATGTTTTGATGAATGGGGTCTCTGTTTTGTTTTGTATCTGTTGCAACCACATGTAGACACACCTGTTCAGGCAAGAGCATGGTGACAGTACACCTTCCTGCCAATGCTGTCACGATTGTTTGACTGACAGGTGTCGTAATGTTGAGAAAAATAACCGTTTGCCGTACAAATGCAGTGACGGCAATTTAGCAAACATGGATGCAGGTACAATGAAGAGCAACATTGTACAGTGGTACTTTATATTTGTGGGTTACAAAGACAGACCTGGTGGTAAATTATAAAAACTACAAATGGCTTCAAAGGTTCAAAGATGTTTCTCAATTTTTAGTTTTACTGAGTTAGATGAACATTTTAAAATGTGGCTCTATCTTCCACCGCACCGCTCTCGAAATTGCATAGCTGGCGCCGTTGCATCAGAATTAGTGTCTGTCTTCATTACAGTAGAGTAAGACGGCACCTCAAACACACGGAAAAGCAGTTTTTTTCTGTTGTTGCTGCTGTTTTTCTTTCCCCCTAAAATGAACTGCTGCAAATCACATCAACCACTTATTTCAGAGAGTCAGGGAAGACTCCAGAGAATCCATTACCAGACACATTCATAGGCCAAATGACTCTCATTGAGAGCTTGTAAACAAGTTCATGTTGCAGACTATTTTCCTGTGGATCAGCTTGCAACATTTGGGTTTATAGGTTATACCAGTGACCTTCACAGTCTTTCTCTGGGGGCATCAATTTTTAAATCCAATTTCTAGTGGCCCAAAGCATAATCTAGGCCTGCAAGTCTATTGTCTAGGCATGTCTAAGCAAATTTACCCCAATATTAACCCTCACCTTTGATAGCCTTTGGAACAAATTACGAAAACCTTTTGGGAACCTGCCCCCTTGTTTGCGGGAGCCAACACTGAGGAGAGAGGAGAGGCGAAATGAGAGGACAGCGAGAGAGGTGTCATGGTGTTTTAGGTAGGCAGTGTCAGGTCACGCAGAAGAAGACAAGAGAGGCAAAGAGACAGCAGACAAGAGAGGAATGGGTAGACGAGAGGAGCAGAAAGGGCAATTGGGGTGACAAGAGGAGCCAGGAGAGAAGAAGTGGAGATGAGAGGTAAGAAGGTGAGGTGGGGAGGAGACGAAAGCAGAGGTGCAGAATTAGGGACAAGTTGGGGGCGAGATGAGAGTTGACAGGGGAAGAGAGGTGGAAAGAAGAATAAAAGGAACGGAGGGGGAGACACAGGAAGAGAAAGCCATCAGGGGGACTCTTGGGTGAGGAAAGAGGTTGTAGGAAGAAAGAGAGAGACACTGAGAAAGGCAGAGAAGGACAGACTGAGACAGACGAGCACAAACTTTATCTGACAGTTGCTGCTTGTACATAAAGCCAAATGTGATCATGAGAGTACTGGAATTAGATTAAAGCCATGTAAACAACAAAATCCAACGGGTCATATAGAGTGCTAAAGTGTGTTCACTATAGGATTAAAAGGTGTGGAGAACTGTGAAATTACCCAGCAGCATTATAGGAAGACTTCTCAGCGATGTAAACACCATACGCCAACTAAACCCGTCCATCTGACTTCTCACAAACTGTGCAGCTTGCCCGGTATATGAGAGCGTCCCTTTTTAGAGTGCCTGTTTTTCCTCACAGCTGGTATTAATGTCTGAAATCTGGACAAACTGCAGAACTGTTACATCAAAGCTGCTGAGAAAGGCAAGATTTTACTCCTGCGGTTGCGTGTGAGAGAAGAGGCACATGCCAATGAATTCAATCAACACGCACTATGCAAGATTGCATTAAGATGGGTATATTAAGATAAATCCTCCTCTGCTACGCAAGTAAACAGCTTAATCAAATTACTCTTAGAATCAAAGTAAGGTTCATAATTAGATTAGTGTATGATAATTTGATTATAGTGTTTATGCAAACAAAGTGACGTTATACACATTCACTCAGGATAAAAAAAAACCTAAAATAGGTCACTTCCACTCGAGGGCTTTGAGGCATCTTCAACTTTTGCACTTCATTACACAGAGCACCATGACGGGGCTAAGTCTCGATTATCTCGTATGCATTTGATCTTTGTATTTTTCAACTGTCATCCAAACAATTGCCTGTGGCTTACAGAGCTTCCAAAACACATTTCTCTGGGTAAAAAAGTGGCAAAAAAATTATTTTCACTACATCCTTACTTTTGGGTTTTGGCGAAGGCCTTTAACACGGAACCTGCAGAGTCACACAAAGACCTACTTTTAAAGGTCACAGCGGGCTTTGCTTTTTTTTTTTTTTTTACATCATAAAGCATAACTCTGTTGACTCCAAGGGCTATGAAACATTGTATTGTGTTGACAAAATTGTCAGACATTAATTACAGTGAACACGTGTCATCACTGTGGAGCAGTGTTTTCGCAGGCCACTATTGCTGGGCGGTAAAATTTGATATTTACCATTCCCACAGCAAATAACCTTTCCAGGTGGTGCTTAGCCAAGCCCGAGGGACCAGGCCAGAGTTTGAGCACCACTGGAGCACGATATGTAGTTGGGCCAGGATACAGCAAATTAATTCTACCATCATAAATACGCTGTCATTGTCATTCCCCGTACTGAGCCCAGGCTGTGTTTATGCATGTATTTATGTCTGTGTTTGGTGCCGTGTGTTTCTGGGTATGTCGCTCTGTATGTATGTGCTTGGAAAGCATAGTCCATTCAATAGTCAGTAGCTAGGGTGCTGAAATTATAATATAATGTAATGTAATAATAATGACACTAGCCCCCCCTCCTTGTCTCTTCCCCCCCCCCCCCCCCCTCTCAGTTTCTCTCCCATTCTCTGTCTCTGCTCTGATTACTGTGCTGTCCCACAGGCTATGCACACACACACACACACACACACACACACACACTCACAGGAAAGAGGGTTTGAGAGGAGGCATGGAGCCGCCCAGAATTGCAATGGCTTGCAGGTAGAGACTGAGCTAAAAGAAAGGAGTGAACAGACAGAGTGATGGAGAGCAAACCCCGGAGAGAGAGGAAGGCATGAGGGGAAGGACAGTCCAGAGAGGGGGAGAGAGAGGGCGGAGTAATAATAGTTAACTTTATTATGGGGTATTCACTGGCTTTATCAACCAGTTCTTGCCACAGTCATTCTTAAAAGAAGGGGCGTTACATTTACTTACAGTTAGACACAGAACAAAACTATTGCCTAATGATAATTATTATCAATACAAAATGGCTTTCAAACACAGCTCTTGTTCAAAAAAAGCAAATTTAGTTTCACATAACACCAATTACATCATCACACCATCATCATTTTCTTGTATTTGTTATCATTGTTTCTTATTTTTCAGAGCAACTGAGGACCAAGTATTTGTCATGGGGCAGTTTGGCTCCAGGCCTTGCATTAGACAGACATAAACGCTTCAAAATACTATATTGAGTCTGGTTTGTCACTCTGTATTGTAACAAGCCAAAGCCAGTTTTTGTTGTTGATGTTGTTGTTGTTTTTTAGATATTGTACAGTATCTGAGTGTTTGGCTGGGACTTCCTCCACATCAAGAAGAAGAAGTCGCTAGCTAGATTTGTAACCTGCTTGTGCTGCCATCACAAGCATAAATTACCCACCAGATGGTATAAAATGTTTTACACAGGGTACTTCCCTCTGCAATAAACAAAACTCAGCTGTTTTTGCCTGGAACACTGTATTGTTTTAAGTTTTATTTATTTAGCAGTTAAATTGTTATCAACTCTTTAAAGTAGTTCTGTCCGAGCCGAATTTATATCATAATGCTCATTATATGTTTTTTAGAGCATTGCAGTCAGTGCTTTGGGCCACCCAGCAGTACGAAGATATTTGTTGGTTTGTTCAAAAATACTTTGAAGATGCAGTACTTCTCATTCCAAAACCATGAGCACTAATACGCTGCCATAATACCCTCCACTCCTCTGGTTTCAGGCTTTCCACAAGCCGTAGGGATTTCTTCCACTCATTGAGCTACAAGAGCATTATTGAGATTAGACATTGATGCTAGGAGATAACCATTGCCTCGCCGACGGCTTTCCGTTTCATCCAAAATATGTTTGATGGGGTTGAGGTTGAGGCTCTTCAGGCCCGTCATGTTCCTCCGCACCAAATTTGGATAACCAAGAATAGACCAAGGGGACACGAAATTGGAAGCAAACTGTTGACACTTCATGCTTTTGCACGAAGAATTCCCTCATTTGGGGCCCAAATGAGAGACCCAACGCAAGCTATGAAAGCCAGCTTCAGAAGTGTACAAGTGATTTTGTCATTTTAATGGTCTCAAAGGTAATGCCTACAGTACTTGTTTAATTTATTAATTATCAACATCAGAGCGGTTTTTTTTTCTCTCCCCAATATGGTCCACAGCCACCCACTCATGTTTTGTTCCAGCCCTCAGCTGTCCGTGTCAACAAGCCGCTTTTAAAACCACCTTGCTGCTCTATGAGGAGGCGAGCAAGGAGGAGGAGAGAAATTTAGATGAGATAAAGGGAAGGGAGGGAGAGACAGAGCAGGGTCCTGTTGTGAACACTGATTACTCTCTGCCCACTTGAGATTGATGGAGAGTGACACAGCAGGCACGCTCCCGCAAACACGAACACGTACCCACACATATAAACAAGCTCGAACGCATACGTACGTACACAATGTATCTAAACAGACGCATGCACAAACACACACACACACACACACACACACACACAGGACTTCTCTGTCTCTGTATACTGATTGATGATGGCTCCAACTAGACTACATTCAGCCCAACACTCCTGCAGAGTGAGTGTGTGTGTGTGTGTGTGTGTCTGTGCACATGCATTTGTTCATTGCTCCGTGTGCATGCATGCGTGCGAATGAGCATGTTCTCCCTCACTCTGCATGCACGTGTGTGTGTGTGCGCAGGTGTATGTGTGTGGCAGTTCCCTCCTGTCTTAATTAGAGGGGCCTATTAAGACAGATTGCCTGATTAAGTAGCATTCCCCCACTGTCTTATGAATAGCCGCACACAAACACACACACACACACACACACACACACACACACACAAGCAAACACACAGAAATTCGTGCACGCCCAAAAGTGAGTGTTGGCTCGTGTGGCTCTCTAACCCGCATGACCACCGATGACAGGATTCTGCATGTGAGTGGAGAAGCCATTCATTACCCAGCAGGTAGAGGCTCCTCACATGTGGAGTCTCTCAAGTCAGATATCAAATTGTGCTGCACCACGTGTCCGTCTGCCTTTTCTATGCAAGGCGTCACTTATGAGGCTGAACAATAGAACAGCTTGCGTACGGTCTGACTGCACAGAAAAAAATACGACCTTGATGACAACAATTGCATTTTGCGCGAAAGAGTGTATGCAACAGAAATAGATTTTCATGCAGCACTTTGGAATCAAAATGAAAGAAATGAAAGTTGTGGGGAGCTCCTTGCGTAACGGAAAACATGAAAACTTGTCTAAACTGATGCACTCAGCTCTACTCCTGAGGGAACAGATTGTTTACAATTTTCATACTTTCTATGGATGAGTGCTGCTGTGATTGCCAGGCGATGTGACATTAAAGGTGTCAGAGGTGCTATCGCATTCTGCAGATTGCAGTGTTTCACCGTAATATATAACAGCATGGATGACAAGACAGAAGATTGAACCATTGCCACTGAGCTGAGATATAATAACAGCAAAACCTGATCTGAAACATGTTAAATGGCTTGTCTTTGTCATGCAAATAATACTCCATTTGAACAGTTGCATATAAAATGGACAAAAGATTCGAAATTTATGGATGTGAATTTTGCCGTATAAATTGAAGTTGAAGGTGATGTTGGAAACACATTCCTACTGTATGCTGATTTTTGTAATTGTTTATGTGTTCTTTAAACATGTACAGTTACAGTGTCACAAGGTCTGAGAAGTGCACAGCCCTTCTCTTGACTGTACTGTTTTCTTTTTTGTGTTCAACATGGCAGAGAATGACCTTTTTGATTTAGATGTTGTTTATGATTTATTCATAAATTACAGACACTAAAATCTGTTCTGTAGTAACACTGCTTTTGTGTTTCATGATTAAATTCTGCTTAAATGCTAAAATGAATAATTAACGAGTTAACAAACGCACCGATGTACCTCTGTCAGACTCTGCGTGTCTCCCTCACCCCCTCCCTGCCTCCCTCCATGTCTCACTGTACTCCAATCGATCTACGGCTCTTTCCGCCCGCCCTCCACCCCATGCTTCTTTATTTCCTTCCTCTCCCTCTCTCTCGTTCCAATACTGCCGGTGGAATAGCAGGTTTGTATTTCCGTGGAGGAGGAGAGGCACAGAGGATGGATGAGAGGATGGTAGACAGAGAGATGGAGAGAGGGAGAGATGCTCTTGTGGTCTAGTGTATTTAATCAATTATGTTCTCTTGCTCCCTCCGGCAACTCTCCACTTGATATTCTCTCTTTCCT
>JBCAUF010000046.1:15059437-15070426 GCA_038406115.1 Haemulon aurolineatum | reverse complement strand
CACACACACACACACGCATGTTCATACACTCTTTCTCCATCTCCATTTTACCTAATTGTACTGGAACATGTAAGTTTTGAGTGTATTTAGCTGGTGAGGTCTGGCTTTCAGAGATACTGTAGTTGTTTTGTGACCTCACTGGACATTTACAGGAGCAGCCATTGCCGGTGACTGATCACTGACAGACTCTTACGACCATCATAAGCTTTTTCTCTCAAAAGGAACTACTGCATTTCGATCTGCTGTGCCGGTGACAGTATCTGGCAGTGTTGTTTGAGAGAGAAATATCACCAGAGCAAGAAATTCCAGCTGATTAGCTGATTAAAACTTACTGTATTTCCACTGTCAAAAGTTTCAAAGTGTTAGTAGCCCTTAGCAGCATGCCTGGCTTCACCCAATGTATTTTATGCCCGTGTCACTGCCAAGCCACAGAGTAGGACACCCAGTCAGACCTCAAAAAAAAAAAAAAAAGAAAGAAAGAAAATCATTGGAGCCCATCCTAAGATGATCTATAATACCTCCGGGCAGCTCTGAAGTGCTTTTATAGCAGATATCTTGGGAGAACACTTACCAGTCACAGACAGAAGCCATCAGCATAGATGAATGATTTAATAATGCATTACAAATTGTGCACACGGGGAAAATCAACTAGCTTCTCAGCAGTTCAGCAACCGATGTTTTTTGGAAGTATTAGGCGTTCGGCTGGAAGTGTCATCTCAAGTTTTAATTATCCTTATAAGTAGTTGTGAGACACACATGGTCTTTTTTCAGTGTCATCGTCCTTCATCTACGTTCATGTCTGGGACCTATGCAGAAGCTGTGCTACATCTTAACAGTGAGCCTGAGGAGGAGGTGTTCCCAGCTGCTGTGAGGATCCGGAGTGGTGACCTTTTTAGTCGCCAGCTTGTTTCTCTAACCTCTCAGCTACTGCTCTAAGAAAGGTTTTTCTAATTATACCGTCATCCTGCAGTGCCGTGATGTTAAGTGCTTCCTGAGCATGCAGTTTAATATTTCAGCGTCACAGTCACAGGCTCTCTATATAGATTTGTGATTTAATTCTTATTTTAATGTTGGATCAGATTGAATATGTGCACACTCTAGCCATAATGATGCACTCTGGGTAATGATGTTGTAGCAGGAAGTGAGTTTGAGCTGTAAACATGAATAATATGTGTGGGAACATATGAAGAGACACAGAAGAGGAGATCTCAGGAGGCGAGGGAGATAAGAAAGAGGAGAACTGAAAGGTTGAACTCTAAAACCTCATTATGAACAATAAATTAAATGCTCACAATGTTTCTTTATTTTTCAATCTCCATCCAGTTATGTTAGGACCAGATTACAGTATGGTCATATTCGACACACATAGTAAAAATAAATCAAATATAGACAAGGAAAGACAGAACAGATCTTGCTTAAATGGCACCTGTTAACTTCCGACACAATGTTCATTCTCATCATGCCTGTTGTTTGGCAAGTGTTTGACACAACCTGCTTCTGTATTTGGTCTGTTAGACTTCTTTCTTTGGAAAAGGTTAATCTACTTGTGGGTCCCTTGAGTGTTGGTACTCATATTGTTTCTATGCCTGTTGTTGTAATTATTATTAAGTATGCATCGTAATCTTTTACAGTCTGTGCACAGCATTGGCAGACTAGTATCTAATAATTTGCCACAAGAACAAAACATCACTTACACCTTTTTAAAATAAAATTATATCGCATTTATTTATTCTCATTTCCAGCACTGCAATATGAAGCTATTCTTGGGGGTCTTAAATTAATAGAATATGGTTTAGTGTGTACTAATGCCCCTTTTTTGTCAAAAATACATTTTAAGGGAGTTTTAACTTTTTGTGGCTGTTCTATAATTGTACTTCATGTCTTCGCCCAAGCATTAATACATGATAACATTCTGGATATTTTTGTTTTCAATCTTTATTTCTATTTTGCATATATGCCTATTCCAGATAGACTTTGAGGTAATGATTTTGTCCAGATCAATGTTGATAAATAGATTACCTACACATGTTGACATTTGAAATTTCAAATGTCTTGTGTGTCAATATGGGGACTCTATTATCTGAACCTCTTCCATCTCTTCCATTTACTGTTGAGCGTCTCTGCCAGCTAATAGACTAATTCTGCATTGATTTGTCATAGCATATTCAATTTGAATACAATTTCAGCAGTCTATTTGAATGTTATCCACGGGGCGGTGACTGGTGCAGCATCCATGGTTCAAGCCTGACGTCAATAATGTGTTGCGTCTTTCTCCTCCTTATTTCCAGTCATCTGTCTACGAGTGTCTGTAATAGAGGCATCCAAATGCCCCCAAAATGCTTAATATGTAAAAGTGTATGCTTTCTTCTCCAGACAGCAAAATACCTTTACCAGTAAATTACTGAGCAATTTTCTTGACCAAAGCCCAACAAATGAAGCTTATGTACTGCTATTACAGTGCTCTCTAGAGTGCATGAAAAAAAATCTCATGGCATAGGTGCCCACTAAGGACATTTCTTTTTTATTTATGTTGTTCACCTACATTCACAGTTGTGTGATTGTATTTTGTTTGCACTGTATTCACTATGTAAATCAGGCAGTGTGTGTCTATCTGGGTCTGTTTGTGCGTGTGCCCGCGTGTGTGAGTGACTAATAGCGTACATCAGAGAATCCTACTGATCTAGGGCACAAGGTGACCCTCTCTCTGTCTCACTCACACACACGCACACACACGCAAACACACACACCTTCCAAAACACCTTCTCAGCATTCTTTTGCCCCACTTTAAACTGCTGTTATTAGAGGGCATGGGTGTTGGATAGTAGTGCATACATACTACGACTATCCATACGTGTGTGTGTGTATGCATTTGCGTGCATGTGTGTGTGTGTGTGTGTGTGTGTGTGTGTGTGTGTGTGTTGATTTTAATGGCCTGCGAAGGTTAACAGCTGGGGCTTATAGAAGGAGACAAGCGAACATGATAGGGCAGTCCACTTCATACTATATACTGTTAACGCGAGTGTACCTGTGTCTCAAGTGTAACAGCTAAGGTGATTTTACACTATGAAAATGTAATGGGAGAGAAACAGCACCTGTTGGCTGACGCCACGAGATGAAAGCCCCATACATCAAAGGACTGATGTATAGAGGGGAATTATTGCCAGCAGAGATTGTATTTGAGCTGCAGATATTTGAAGTTATTCAGGAACAAGGGTGTTTTATTCTCTAAAGTGTCAACTGGAAAGCAGTCACCTCCTCTCAGGCTGCCAACGGTGACCTAACACTCTTCACTTTGCCAACCACGAGAGCCTTGTTCATCTTCACAGCCAATTAAGGGATCTTATCCTCCCCACTTGATGAAAGGGTAGCAAATTGGTCCTATCCACTAGATCTACTAGGTTGTGCACCATCAAAGCCTCAGTTTATAAGTGCGCTAACATTGTTAAAAGTGCCATATTTCAGTCTGACAGTCTGGTAGTTGTTTAAAACCTTGTCGTATTTTCATCTACCAGTTTATTACGGATAATACATGTAAGCAGTGACAGGACAAAAATGAATAATCACCATAATGCAGTCCAGTACAACACCAGTCTATCCATCTACAGCTTCCATGAGAACAGAGTTTGTGATCAGAGTTGCTGGGTCAAATCCCCTAATCAGCTGTCACAATCTGCCAATCTTGGCAAGAGTAATGAATAAGAAATAACATTTCCTACTTCATTAAGACTGGTTGACACCCTTGAGCCTGCAGCATAATCCCCATTTACTCCAGTGGAGCCGCAGAAACAGACTGGTTGTTCTGGGCAGCGAAGTCCTGACACTGCATGTAATTCAGTCTATGTCATTAGAGACGCAATTGGCTTTGTTCTTACTTCATTCTAGACAACAGCCACACACCCAGACTGTGAAAGAAATCTTAAGTAAACTAATCCTTAGGCTGTTATTTAGTGTCTGTTTCAGTGACATTTTTACAGCTTGACTACCTTGTTTTACAGACTTCGGCTTTGTTCTGTTACAGAATGGCTACATGGTTTTATGTGTTTTCTCTGCTCCCTCAAGGACAAATATTTTTTCTCTATTGACTCACACATGCATGTAAGGTAGCTCTGTCTATAAACGAGCCAGTTTAAGTAAAAGACCCTCAGAGCGAGGACATTTTTGCAATCATTCTTCCGCCTGTTGTAGAACTAGGAGAAAAAAAGGGCATGGGGAAAGGTTTTACAGTGTATGCATGTGGGTTAGCTTTTTGATATTTCCTACAAATGTTCTTTCTGTCTTTGTTTTAGGTTGTCAGGCAGTAATGTTCCCTCCCCAATCGTCAGCAACAAGAACTGGCTCCGGCTGCACTTTGTGACCGATGGAAACCACCGTTACCGTGGTTTCAGCGCACATTATCAAGGTAAGATGGGTGACATGTGATTACATCGAGAGACTGTCTTAATGTGCACACATAGTACACGGGCATACACATGCAGAGTGTTCATACAGCATGATCTACAGATGTCTTTGCGTTTGTTAATGACGGATCTTCCCAAGTTCTGTTTCAGCTTATTTGCCTTTTTCTCTTTTTTTGTTTTTTTTTCCCTGCGCTGCATTTTTCCTTTTCAGCTGACAGTTTTTCCTCATCATCTTGCCTCTAACTCTCTTTAATTACGCTTGTTGACTCCAATCTTCTTGCCTCCTCTCTATTACAGTTTCTCTCACTGTCTTCATATTCCTGCATCTATCTTTCTTTCTCTCTTGGGTAGCTGCTCATTCGCGTACAGCAAGATTCCTTTGACACAAACTGAACTGGTAGAGAACATTTGAAAATTCATTTGGCAACATCCACGTCTCCCAACAGTGATAATCAGAGACGAATGTGTGGAACAAGCATGCAGGCAGACTAGAACAGATAGGGTTTATATTTTACACTTTGTTTGTTTTTCGTACTCTCCCATGTTTTGTTTTAGTCTCAGATCATCTTTTGTTATTTCGAAAAAAGGCTGTGTACTTTTAAACATAATTGACCATTTTTTGTGAATCACTATTCATGGTGCATCAAGTCCATTCAACATCAGAAAGTGCACAGAGCAAGGAGCAGCGTTTGCTATTTCCATGGCCAGAGCCATGTAGTGCACCTGCAGCACAGTTGGAAACAGAGTGTGATTGGAATAGAGTATCAGTGTTTTATGGTCAACCAATCAGCTCCTCTAATCCACTTAGAGCAAAACATTGTGTTGTTAAGTTCAACCAGTGCAAGCTAAAGTCATGGCAACAGTGCAGTGTACCTTCCTCCATGCACCATTGACCTGGCCTGAGTAGGCGGGCAGCGCGAGCGTAAATCACGGTCATGCTTGACATCAAAATTGCACTGTGCCACTTGATTATTACTGACACACTCCCTGCTGTGGCTCGCCTCTCACTTCAGCACATTCAAGTTCACAGCAAAATACCGAGCAGACTCGGGCAAGAAAGCACCCACCCAATATGCCCCCTCTTGGGAGCAGAGACTGGCGCAATGTGCTGTCCTTGTATAGTTTGTCGACATATGTATTTGGACACATTATGTTAGTGTTTACATGCCATGTCATGGAAAGAAAAAAGACACAGCAAACGCTTTCAACAGTCATTATTTTAATTTGCAAGATTTTGTTGGCCTGGTACCAGCTGTTGTTGTTGTCACCAAGGAGCCTTTCTGAACTTTCTTCAGATAGACAAGACGAGGTATCCTTACTTGAAGAGTGTCAAGAAGAATAGGTAACAAATCTAGAAATATTTTTTAATAGCTGACATCATTTCAGTGTTCCAACTCTTTAACTGGAGCTCTAATTAATTACATTTTCTTATATGGATGTAGCCAATGAATTGATTTTACAGTTTAGTGGGTCCACTTACTGTGTTTTTTGATTCCAGCTCTTTTCCTCTTTAAAAGGCGTTTAGTGCCCCTCGAGATTACTGACATTAAATATTTAGATCTGAAAAAAGGATTATTTATGACCCCCTACGTTTTTACGGCATTGGTCACATATGCCACTTGCAGGACTGTGGTCAATTAAGCCAATTAAGTAATTGAAACTGCAACTAATTCATTGGTGATTTTATATTAACTCTGCATAATTTCCCATCTGTGGGTATGATGAGCTCATTAGATTAAATATGACCCCAGATGACTCCTCAGGGCGGATGATTCCTGTTTGATTTTTAAAGAACGACAGATGTTGGTGTGCTTGTCTGTGGAGTCTCCACTGTGGTCTGTTTAATAAAGGCCAAAAAAACAAGGAGAACAACCATTTAGAGATTTGATTTAGACGGGACATGCAGCATTTAATAAAGGAGCTTTGAGAAATTAAAGTTCAAGTTATTATTAAACCTCATCCTTTCTCCTTCTTCAATGTCTGCCTCTCATCCATCTGCTTGGCCCTTCTTTATTTTTTTTTCTTTCCTCCTGTCTTCTCGTTTTCTCTGCAACATTTTCCTTGACTGATTGACGGACAACCTGACCACTCCCCTTGAGATTTTCTTTTAATTGGTGTAATTGATCTTAATTGATCTTAATTATTTCAAAAGGTTAATCAGCATGTTAATGAGGGGTGTCAGTGTGATAAGTTAGTTGATTAATTAGTGGAGTTCTCAACAAGCCTTTGATTGATTGGCTATTTCCTGTCAGCTGTCAGTCATCTCCATTACCTTGTTGATTCTTGCACATTAGCAGAAGGGCGGCCTGGGTGGCTGAAAGGTTACTGCTAATGAGCAACCGAATCTTCAAACATTATTCCTAAAAACCTTGCATATTAATATTGTAGGACATCTAGAAACATTTCTCACAGAACTTAACTATAGTTTCATTACAGCGTCTAGAGATTTCAATGAGGAAAGAGATGCATTAACTTTTTCGTTCTAATTTATTTCATTATCTACTATCTTTTCACTGTAAGTTGCCAACAGTATCAGTGTACACTGAGGGTAGATCAATTCAACATTGCCACTGCTGTCACTGCAAGATGGATCTCCTGTTGATTTCATATCTTGTGGAATCACTTCCAAGAGAAAAGAAACTTCCAAATATATTTATTTACATATGCTGTTCTTTTAAAGTGTTTCTTATTTCTGGAATCATTAATCATTAACCTTAGCAGATTTCAAATTTTATTGTGTTTGTTTCCAGTATAGTTTTATTGTGCTCTATCCAACTGCATTTATTATGCTCTACCCCCTTCAGATTAACTTTCTTTAATTAGCATTCTTAGGATGTTCATCAACTCCACTTTATTATAAACAGTTCCACTTAATGATATTCAACTTTTTTTTTCCTCCATTGACTGTAATTCTCCCCCGCAAGCCATATGTTGTTCTGGTCCACTAAAGTCTGCTTGTCTCCAGGAGAATAAATTATAATGGCAAAGCCCTCGGGCAGGGTTAGTTTAGTTTAGTGGAAACACTGTAGGAAAACAATTCCAAATTTGTCTCTGTGAGACTAAATGAACAAATATGCTTTGGCAGGGTTAGTTTAGTTTATAAGACACTGCTATGAGACCTCAGAGGGAGACGTTTGGCTCTAGGTGTTGCCAGCTAGCCGGACAGACTGACTGACTGTGTGTGTGTGTGTGTGTGTGTGTGTGCGTGTGTGTAGGTCAGCCACTCATCTCATAAAAACCACCTCCTTCTGCTGCCGCCCAAATTATGAATTTTTGAATTGATAATAATCTCCTAATGATTTATATCCAAATTTCATAGAACCAAGGGCAGAACGGCAGAAATAAACAATGAACAACACAAAGGAACAACAGAGACCAAGAGAAAAGGGAGGTGGTAAAACAGCGAGGACATCCAAAGAGGAGATTAGAAGAGAAAGAGAGACGGAACCCAGCGGAGAAAAACACAGAAAAAGGCAAAGAGAGAGAATTAGCGAGAGGGAGATGGGCGGGGGGTTTAAGGGGACAAGTCATTTGGCAGGGAAGTTTGGCTAAATATTTACGTGTTAACATTAAGAGTTTTTAATGTCCTGCTGTCATAAATGGCTGCTGTAGACTACTCTAGAGGAAGAGAAAGTGAATGCGTGTGGTTGAACGGCTGTGTTTGGACACATAGGAAAAGTCTGTTGGTGTATTAGTGTATCTGGTAGTGCAAAGCCCGCAGCTCCTCTGCCAGGCCGAACAAAATTTACAGAGTTAATTGTCCATTTTAATGCTTAATTGATACTTTAAAATGATTCACAATGGCAAGGTCTTAAAAGATGCCATAGGCTGTATGTTGATAGAGATAAATTAAAGGAATTAACCATTTCAATTCAAATATCTCTCCCTAGGGCACAGAGTTCTTGTTAAAGAGAGGAATTACTCCTACAGTATTTACATAATTTACTTTCCCAAGATCTTCGGCAGCCCCTATGGTATTTATAGAAATGATCAAATATCTATAAATGCTAGCAATTGTAAATGAGCATATCATATATTGAATGATAATAAAAGAACAAAGAAACAAATTATTATTTTTTTTTTATTTAAAATTGGTGTTTTGATATTAATACAGTTCTATAATTTCAAGCTGTTTTGCCAATATGTCAGACATTACCTCTCCCCTCCTTACTGTCCCATTTACAGCTAAACACAAGCAGATCCATTAAATGTCCATTAGCATGTTTAATTGAAGCTCAGTAATTATTCAGCTATGTCAACGTCTCTGAGCCAGAGTAAATACTTTTCACCTCGGGACTAAAATATATTTAAAGATTCAGTTCATCCTAATAAAGAAAGTGTATGAGTGCTCTCTGAGTGTGTTTGGAAACACACTATAGGGTCTCACTGCAGTGCTTTTGCATGCCAAGATGAAATCAGAGTTGATGTCGTGTTTCACCCTGGGAACTGCTGTAAGTTCATTTAATCATCCTTGTACTCACAGCATGTCGTTTGGGGACTGTACTCGAGCTATGTAAGTGTGGTGTTTCACCTCGGGACCCTGGCTTACTAAAACATTCAGCTTGTATCCTGTAGGTCTGCACGGTGGTTTGTAGGCCAAAGTGCCATATGGGGGTATCTAAGAAATAAGTCCAAGTGTTGTCACAGTAGATTTCAATACGTTTCTTACGTTATTATAAGGAGGAATTAAAGAGACATTTATCATTTGTGTGTAACCATCAGTAATAGGTATACACACTAATATGTAAGTCATTTTTGGGTCTTTTTGCCGTAGTTTTGAGAAAATATAAACGCACGATATGAAACTTTATATATACTGTCAGTTCTGGTCTCCTTGTCAGTCCTCAGACAACACTGTATGTTTACAATAAATTCATTAGATGTCTCTCAACTGTAGAGACACCACATGTAAAACAAAATGTAGATGCTCTGTCTTTAGAGTTCAGCCTGTCAGTTAGATCCATTTAAACGAGGTAAAACCCTACAAATAGCTGCCATTCTGACATCGCCCCCCCGGAAGGGTTAGAAGGGGTTTTGGCACTAGTGGTGGTTGGGTGATGGGGTGGCAAAGTGACATAGACAGCAATGACAGTAAGGAGACATAAAAGGGAAAATAGTTTCAATGTCCTTCAGCCAGAGTGATCATTTGTTGACAGGAAAGCCTGCAAACAATTCTCAGTCAAGTCAATGGATAATAACTGAGGTGGCTCCCTAATGTGATGAACAAATTAGAAGGATAATTGTCTTCCTGCTTGAATTTTTGCTAAAAGCTTCATTACTGTAATTACGATTTGAGACCTAAAGGCATTTGCACTGAAACAACAAATCAGATTGGATTCTGTATGGTACACGTTTGATCTTTCCTACGCTTGTAACATCTACGGATCACATTTTGAAAAAAGCCTGGTGGTAGCTAGAATGACAACGGCTTGTTTGAAAACTAGATTGCAGGTTTGAATGTGTGGACAGGTTAGAAGAACCATATTGTGGTAGAAGACTGATGATGTGATGCTCAAAGTTCCCTTCAGCAAAGCATTGAAACCCAGCTGTTCCATTGCCATGTGTAGTGACTGTGGCAGAACAAGCCAGCTTCCAGATGTGACTGGGTGTGTTACGGTATGGTCTCACGCCCCAGCAAATAAACCCCTTGGCTGCAGCTGGAAGTGGGAATGTGTTCTCAGTCATCTTGCCTGTTAAATAAAAAGAAGAACACGAGCAGCTCTCCCCCAAAGCTAGGAACCAGTGATTCATGTTGCCAAATAAACTCTGAGTTGTCAACGGCTACAGGAATAATGTATGAGAACACAATTTTACAGTGAATTTACCCTTTAAATAGGTCAACTTTTATCATTTTCAGGGTCATACTTTTTTTCAAGAAAAACATTCTCACTATGTAATTATTTATAACAAGAACTGGAGGAAAAGCCGTGGATACCTAGCCAGTCAGTGAGTCACACATGCCTTCAGTGAGCCTGTGACTCACAGTCAGCTTTCCAGCCACCAGTAAGATATACAGCCATTCAGGTAACTGCTCCTCCGGATGGAAACATATGCATTATGTACAAAGATAATGGGTAAAAATTTAGTAAAAACAGATGTGATGAAAATGTGATGCAATGATGATAAATACATATTTTCAAAACAGTCTGTTCGTCTGCTAAAATATAAGAAACAAACATTAGTGTGTCTCTCTAATTAGCTAGTTAGCTTTACTCCCAAGGTGAAGGAACACATCATTCACAGACGACATTAGTTTGTGTGGTTACAGGTTACATGACGCCTAGTTGATGACTAGAATATCCTCTATGTAGTATTTCCCCACTGTGGGAATTAATCATAGATGCTATAATAGTATAGGCTGTTAGCAGCTCTTTTTTGCTCTTTATTGGCTTTGGAGCTTTATTGGATTGCAATTATACTTAACCCCAGGAAACGTTACCTGAGAGAGTCACTGTTACAATTATCTGACACATTAGTTTGTCTTTATCATAAAAGCTTTCTTTTCTGACATTTAAAGTTAAATCATCTCGTTTGAAAATACAAACAAGAATGTAGAATAACCACAGCTAAACAGAGTTATGTGAGATCAGGC
>JBCAUF010000046.1:15045476-15057021 GCA_038406115.1 Haemulon aurolineatum | reverse complement strand
AAGGCCCAGTCAAATGTATTTCTGTTCTTGTATTCCTTTTTTATTACATCAGCAATCATTAATTCAGTCTGTATTGTTCCAGTAAGTCATGGGAGACTGTATTGTTTTGTGCCTGCAATAAAGGTTTTGGACAAGACCCAGGTGGCTAAACTGTAATGTAATGAATCCAGGAAGATAAAACATGATGAAACAATTCCTGTGACAGAATGGAGAGAGTAGTTGCACTGACGGCTCTCGCTGACCTCCGGTGGTCATCCTGTTTGAATTCGAGGAAGTGCCTCTAAATCAATACACTCTTTCAGGATCCAAAATTTGAAATGTTTAGAAAGCATTTTTTTTTTTCTCCAACATCAGCATAATGAAAATGTCACACCTATCCTCTGATTGCTGTATGTCAGTGGGATCTTGACCCTGACCTGAACCTGTGACTGCTTTCACAATGACTCAGGTACAAAAAATAGGAACAATGCAACCTTTTCTAGCAGGCTTCCTCTTGAATGCAAATGTAAATGTCCCCTAAATTAATTCTAATTAGATGTAAAGATCTCACCTATTGAAGTCATCCATTTGGCCATGAACAGTTAGCCTGTCTGCCCCCTTGTGGCTCATATGAGACATGCCATTGGCTTTAGATGGCACCATGAACCAAAATTGTTAAGTTACACTCCATCCTCTCATGGGTATAATGCATGTAGGGTGATTTTCTATCTGTGATGCTCTTTCTTGCTCAGACACTGTGTGGCAATAATTACTATGCATTGTCGGCAGGCCTATACTTGAACGCTGTTTGCATACTGGAAACCTTTCATTTTATCATTGAAAGATAAGATAAAGACACAGTGCTCCTTCTAGATGAGGCGTACACAAGCTTCCTGTCCTCTGTAATTTGCCATTGTTTACTCATTCTTTAAGGCGCTGCGTTCACTTCTCTTTGTACGATTCTGTCTAAATACAACAGGAAAATAAAATCCTCAGCATGCCCAAACGCTGAGGGTTACACAGATTAAATATTCTGTCCACACTCTTCCCTGCATGGCACTCTGCTCTAATACCCAACCCTACACCCTCAACACCTGGCTGTGACTTGTGTTTGTGGATTGCGTCACTGCGTGAGCCTGTATGTGTGTCGGCGTCCTTGCACATGTGAGTGCCTGTTTGTGTTTCTGTGCACACACATAACTGTGTGTCCAAGTATCTGTATGTGTGTCTGAACTCACTCGTGTTACCTCTGGTGCGTCTTCTACTCTCTGTGTATGAGTCTGTGCATTTACAAGTGGGTGTTTCTGAGTCTTTGTGTCTATTTTAACTTGTTGAACTTTTCAATATGTAATGGCTGTCTGCTGCTGGTGTGTGTGTTTGTGTGTGTGCGCCTGTTCGTCTGTTGTCTATGCGTGTGTCAGGTATGAACAATCTGTTTCCTTCCCTGCGGCAGAACCTACCAATCACATCCCTCCATCATCTCTCTTCATTACGTATTCATGAGTTTCTGTGTCTGCAGGGCTGTGATTGGCTCTTAATGAACAACTGAAGGCATTATCAGTCAGCCAATGCTATGGCAACAAAATAAGTCAGTCAGTACAAAAGAAACACCAGTCAACCACTGGTACGGAAACATTATTCAACTTGAGCAGTGAGACAGTATACCCCTCAGGGAGGTTGACATATTGGATATTGTCGTCTGCATGGTACCTTTGATATGACTCTCATAATGTCTCAAACCGGCTCGTGATCCAGTGCGCACATCTTGAAATGCTCAGATAATTACATCCAAAGAAAATGAGAGCATTTAGCACATGTGGAATATACCATTAAGTGTTTGTGTAAATAAATCCCCAAGTCCTTTTCCTTGTCAGCCTTGGCTTAACACCCATTAGTCAAACTGAATACAGAGACACTGTAGGCCTCAGGGAGTTCATATGAGCTCATAAATCTATGAACTACCCCTTTATCATCTTTTATATTATTTTCGAGCTTGCATTTCGCCAGTGCTGGCTTTCACTGTTGACTCCTTTTTCTGCTGTTGCTATATCAAAAGAGCCATTAGCATTGGGATCATTACATTAAGTGTAGCAGGGAATGTATCTGGTGGATTGATACAGCTAGTCTGCATAGACACAATTTGGTGGTGCTGTATGATTGCTGGTCTATGGTTACAAAATAGCTCATCAAATGTGGAGGTTGTTGACAGCACTGACAGGCGTCCCCACCCACTTATTGCACTCACTAAATGAATATATTAAAACTATGATTAACTCATTGTAGACAGAAGTATTTTCTGGTCTTTGTAGCCTACAGTACACTGTTTCTATTATCTATAAATCCATATACAGCAAAACATTGTTGAACTAAGTATTTTATTGATGTATTAAATGTGATTCTTGTCAAATTAAACATTTTTTTTCAGAGAAAATTTGTATTTATAAGCCACAACCAGCAGCTAGTTAACTTAGCTGAGCTTAATTTAACTTATCTTAAGGACTGAAAGGAGTGAGCACATAGCCTGGCTCTGTGTGCTAATTCAGTATATTTTGCAACATGGATTGTTTCATTCGTGATTGATCAGTATTTGTCAGCTACATGAGATTTTTAGCATTTCTTTGATTTAGACACATCCAGTCTAAACTAATCCAATGCATATGTTGGATTTATATCTAAGATCTGGATCTATCCAGATGAAACACTGAAACATTTTGACAAATTTTAGTTAATTCAAGTTATAACAGTAATGCCAACATTTTAAGACATTTTTGTTGTTCAGTTATTAATGTTTATATATTTCATATTATTACAGTAGGGTTTTACAATTCTGTCGTTCATTGTTGGCTTATTCCACAGGAGGAATTATAGTTGTTAACAAATACATTAATAAACACTTAAATCTGCTTACAACACAATTATAGTCTTTTATAAACCATTTATTCAATGGTAATATACAGCTTATAATTGCTTAATATGGTGAGATAAAATAAAGTGCTCCAGAACAATTTCTGGTCATGGCTTCCTCCTAGTGTTGTAAATTTAGCTGCTCAAATTTGAAAATAAGACAGATATAGAAAGCAGTAGATACATGCTTTCCCACGTGGGTAAATTAAAATCCCAGCAAGTGGCATCTACCCAAAGCTGGTGGGTTCAATCAAAGTGCATGATGCCTGTCTGCTTCACTTTCCCACACTACCAATCTTAAAAAATATGAAATCCAGATGGTATTGAGGTGAACGAGCAAGCATGACTAAAATAAGTGAGTCATTGAGCCGTAACCTTCCTTGGGTAACAGAGTACGTCAAGCTTTTGGTAATACATTTTGAAAGCGAATAGATTTTAGTTTTGGTTTAAAAGTACAGTATCAAGCCTATATCAGTCCCAAGGAGAATTGTTATTGTAAAAAATATATATTTTCTCTCATCACAGAATATGGATCAGCATGTGTGTCATTCCACTAAGTATCTTACTTGACTTACATAAGTTTTCATTAGTTCTCATTTACTCTGTTGCTGGTTAAATATAGTTTTCTTAAATATGCAATAATTTATTTTATAAATATGGTTTCCTTAAATGCTGATGCCCTTCCATCTGTTGTTTGCAGTAGAGCTGCTGCTTGTAGGCTAGAATATTAACATGGGCATATTTAACTTTGATGCATATTCACACAGGACAGGTTTTATGATGCATATTAACAGGGGCTTTATACTGTGAATGAATTTGCACAGGCAAAAACAAATTTGACTTTTAACTATTTTTGGCCCAGATTCCCCAATTTGGCTGCCTAACAGGGGGAAAATACATTTCAAACCTGATTTTAAGACTTTGATCTAGATCAGAGCTTCCCCTCGTTGTCGAAAATAACAAGAGTCTGTTGATCATCAATGTTAATTTCTGAGAATTGGGACATTTTCAAATAAGAGTTTAATCTGAAGGCAGTGACACAATTATGTAAAATATTGTCCTCAATCCTTTTTGTTCACTTTAACTATTCATGCAAGATTTTTTCCTGCACACAAATTAGAACAAAACCACACAGTGTCACAGGAACGAAAGGCTTAAGGTGTCCATCAGGTCTGCAATGCAGCAGAATGGGAATGTATTCACACCACTCTTATCCTTGTTTGGGAAATGGCCTGAAAACATGAGCATGTACTGTAAGTGAGGAGTGTATGAATCTCTGCTCTTCAGTTGTGTAAATGGAATGCAGTAAAAGACCCTTTTTTATCTATAAGAGCACAGATACTATATCGGATATCAAGAGTGTTCCCTCTCATGCTGAATAGCTATGACACCAATGTCAGGAATTATGAATTTCATTCTTTGTGTAGGTGGATTTCTGTGGAATTAGTTAATGTGTCTTTGCATTTGGTTTCTGTGAGTACTCTGCTCGGAGGCAGCCACAAACAGCTGTTATACATAGGCAGCTGGGAGCAAACTCATTGATGGAGTATTTATGACAAAAAATATTTTAAGATGAAAGGAAAATTCGTATTTGTTCATGATTAGTTTGACTTATTGATTTCAAAACCTTATCCAACTTGGAAAACAGTAGTCTAGTAATAACTATTAACCTATTATTAATTAACACATTTGCTAAGTAGGGTAATTTCATACGTGTTCGAAATTAGCCTGATACATGTATCTACAGTACAGATACACATGCTACTATACATATGGACAAAAGAAATTACCCTGCTTAGCAAATGTGTTAATCTAATGCCTTACACATTAATCTTGTAAAACATCTATTTTACGAGATTAATGAAGTGCCTCAAACACATTTTTCATTTCAAATTGAGTATTAAAGGATAGGGGTCGGTGTCTGTTGCCCTTGCCACACATACACACAACATACTCACAGCACATGCACTTGAAACCACATTAAATTATCATGCTGGTAAGTTGACACAATAACGTACGAGTGGAGCAAATGTTCAACCACTTTGCATTACATTAATTGTTGGCACATTAATCGATGAGGTCTAATGCCAACATCTTAAATAGAGTACTACTAACTTATGTGCATGTGTGGTTCAAAATTAGGATAATTGTCGGTATAAAATACACATGATGTAATTTAACCACGTCAGATATAATGTCACTGAGATGTGAGTGTGCATATAGCCACTGTGTAACATTAGGATAATTGTAGCACATTAACTCATCTGCCATTTGTCACCATTCACTGGATTAGTCAGGTCATTATGAAAACGACGTCTGTCAGCCACTTTATCAGACATTCATTAAAGTGATTTGTCACTGTACTTTGTCATCCAGGACAAGATATATTTGTGTTTATGTTTTTATTATTTACGATGGTACTACATTCATTTATTTTGACAGAGTAGAGCAGAAAAACTGAGATTACCCCAGGGCGTTTTATTATTATTATGATTGCATGGATTCAAATACAGAATCTTGCCCACTCACTTGGATTTCCATACATAATTTGCTATAGCAACGTGCAGGATGGGCACAACATTGCTAACCCTGCAATGAAATGATGTCACACATGTTGGAAAACAGAGCTCGTGCTGACGGGGATTCCTCCGTCAGTTTGTCTGCTCTTGTCTTTGATTTACTCTGATTAAAGGAACCATTTATTTTCTAACGTACCATTATCTGAATGCTTTGATTACAGAGCTGCATCATTGTCATTTTGATTAAAGCTGCAATTTCCTTTACCAGCTTTTGTTCAGAATATGATGGGGCTTCCAGCGAAGTACCTCAACATCTGATGCATGTGTCTGAGTGACAGAGAAAGAGAGAAAGACTAAGCTTCTTGTGAACAAATTTGTGCTGAATGGTGCTATTGTTGAGAGCATTTTTTCCTGCTTTCCTTCCTCTGTCTGCTTCTGTCTTTCTCTTTTTGTTTCTCTCTGACTCTCTCTGCTATATATGTCCACCATTTTAAACTTTACTTTGCCTTTGTAACTTTCTTTTCTACTGTACTCTTCTCTCTCTCAGCATTGTGAGGGAGAAGAATCTGCCCTTTTTTGTTAAATTCCTTGGCTAGGTCGCGTTTTTTTCCACTTTATCCAATCTGTTCTCTGATTTTTACTTCTCTTTTCTGTATTCTGTTCTTCTCTGCAGTGAAGCGATCAGTAGATTTTAAATCGCGGGGCGTTAAATTATTCCCTGGCAAAGACTCCACCAACAAGTTTTCAATAAGTGAGTTCACATCTTAATGTCACTATGGCTAATGAACTAACGTGTGATGGCTTAGTTTGGCTTGGACTGGCTTTGTTTTTGTTTTGGCTTTGCTTTTTTTTTTTTTTTTTTTTAAATTTAGTCTCTTTAAAAGGCTGTTAGTTTCAACACTTTTGTGCTGCTGTTTATTGACAACACACAAACATTGTGTTGTCTTTTAAGATATCAATTCACAAAAAACATGGTGCAAAATCTTGCGAGTGAAAGGTTAAAATGTGACAAGAAAAAGTTTTGACACACAAAGGTACTGAAAACTCCACAGCCTTTGTAAGAGCATGTTTTTGCATTCTGCTTGACTGCCGTGTTTTTGTTGTTGTTGATATTTTGTATATGTATTTTCGTCATGGTGTCTCGGTTTATGCATGCTTCGTCACGGCTTGCTTTGATATATTTAATCGTAGTTCGTTCTGATACGCTTAATCGTGGTTTGTTTTGGCTCGCTTTGGGCTTGTTCAGGGAATGTGAATCTGCTGTTGTAATATTGTTTATCGCCCCTTCCTGCCTCTTCTCCTTTATTTCCTCATCGCTCTCTCCTCTCCTCTCCTCTCCTCTCCTCTCTTTTCTTCTGTTCTGATTGCACACCTAAACTACATTTATGCAGACCTTTATAATACACAGGTCACTCAGGGCATCAAAACAGTTATTGTATTACTAGGCCATTGGTAAAATTATGAAAGATGAACTAATGTATCTCTCCAGCAATTCACACCTATGTTTAAGTTTTGGAGAATGACATACTGTATAAATCTCAAAGTTGGCAGAAAATGGAAACACTATGGTTTATTACTTTATGCACAATATTAAAATCCAGGGCTCAACTTTAATACGTACAAAAAAAGTTCCTTGGTAATTTACTGCTCTTCTTTTGTAACTACCACAGTTTTCTTTAACTTTGTGAAATCCAAATTGGATGAATAAGTCACTTTGGAACATAACCCATAATACCCTGAAGTGAAATCATTTAATATAAGAGTCTGCAAGTCACACAATAATGTTAATTTTATTCCATTTCAAAAGCCTTTTCAACACTCTGATGTTGAGAGAACATGTACAAAACACATGAAATTGTCCAAAAACGAACAATACCTTTGCCATTGAAATGCTTATTCAAGCTGCCAGTACCCACTTAAACTTGACCTGATGAGTTACTTTTCATTTAATTCCCTCTTTGTATCTTTCTCACTTCTTCATCATTTTATTATGACTCTTGTACTCTCTCTCTCTGAGTCTCTATTACCCACTCACAAGAGCATATACAATCACATATTATACATACTCTTTATGTATTTATGTACTTCCCACCTAGTTTAATCACAAACAATTACACTTACATTCACACACCCAGAGATTCCTTCTCATGCATAAACACTGAACTTATGCCTAAGCGCATATTTACACCCCTACAAGGACATATGTTAACATATGCAAACATGCATAGATGCAAGGACACACACGCATACAGATGAGTAGACCTCGCTTGTCCATGTGTTGGCTTGCATGCTTGTTAATGTTGCATTTTTGAACATTTCTGATTTATTTGCTTGTTTTCCTTATTTGCTTGTCCACTTTGTGTTTCTGTGTGTTTGTGTGGGTGAATTTCCTAAATACTAAAAGAGCTGAGCTAAGCAGAGAGACACAGCCCATCGCAGATTCATCAGGTTTCCTGACAGGTTGGAGAGTCATGGTTGAGGTTTGATTCTACAGATGTGAATTTGTATGTTAATTAGTCTGGCTCTGATTGGTTCAGATGTTAATTTGCTCTGCTCTGACTGGTTTAACTCCTCAGTGAAGCACAAAACTTGTGTGTCTGTGTCTGTCGTGCCTATACATGTTTATGTTTCAGTATGTGTGTTTTTGTATATGTGCATGTATGTATGTGTGTGGAAGTGTGTGACTTTTGTTGGTTTTTGTGTGCGCAAGTGTTTGCACACAGTAGTGATACTGTAACCAGTCCCTCTGTGATGGTGTTAATAGTCCAGATGGTCAAATTAGCCGCTCCAACAAAGCAACAAACTATGTACTGTAACAAATACACACACATACACACACCAACCACCTGCTGGGTTTGTTGATACACTCTCAACATGTACATGCATGTTAGTTGGACAGCCCGGACACCTGGCTTCAATTGGCCTTGGGTTCTCTGGTGTCTGCAGTTTTGTTTAGAATAAGATAACATTAAACTTTATTAGTACATAAAAAATACAAAATATTAAAACAGCACCCATCTGACATATTTTTTAGTTTTCAAAACAGTAAAAGTCTGAGACTGTATTGGTGCTCTTCGTAAATATAAAAAGTAAAAAGGAGAACATCAAAATCAATCAATGCAGCCTAACACTTGTAGTTTAAACATTAATTTATTTATTTTAAGGACTTGGTGGCATTATTTGCAAACTCAGCGACACATTTCCGTTTTCTACCCATTTTCCTCTTTGCTTAGTGAAATTATTTTTTGGAGTCGTGTTCTGTTCAAAGATACCCTATTCAGACGAGGGGAACAGTGACAAAAACTAAGTGGGGTTCAAACCGATAAAGAGACAAAAGGATGTTGCACTCTCCATCCAAACAACAAACATAATTCAGTCGCACTATTGAAATAAATGATCAGCAGAATACTGCTACTTTGTCCTTGAGATGCTGCACTATAAATGATATTATACTACTACACTAAAGTACATGATTAGTTGTGTATGCCTCTCATTTGAATAACATCTCATGCATTTGAATATCAAAATACACCATGGGGTGTTTTGTTTGCTGTATAGCTGAAGTAAATAAGCGCACCAAGACAGTTTCTCCCTCTAGTAATATTCTACTCACACCAGGCATTAGAAAACGCATAAAAACCTCAGAGTGGCCTAATTTTCCATTCGTTGGTGTGAATGAAAGATGAGGGAAATTCAAGGATTATTCAAATAATTTTACTCTCACCCTGATCTCATTAAGAATACGAGAATCACGTGGGGTGCTAAATTGGGTAAAAATAGGTCATGAATGGACTCTGGCTCATTAAGGTATTATGTTACTACTGATACATTTGCTGCATGCCGACCCAGTAGAAACAGCTCTGTGCCACATGATAGATCCTTCTCAGCATTAGAAAGAATTACCGCAGAAAAGAAGAGTTTTAATGTGCAATATGTTTTGAATTGGAAAAGTTTTGAAATGGAAAGTTTCTGAATTGGAATAGAGTTGTTTGTGTTTTGCATTCTCTCACGTACCTGACAGCTATGTTTCTTTGGCTTTCCCTGGGAAGCACACACGCTCACACACTGTCCGTTGCTCGAAGTTCACCCAGCAGCTATGTCTCTTGAAAGTTTTAAAATGTTTAAAAGCTCAAGAGAGACAGAGTAGACCCTGAATGGGTAGGATTTATGGGAATAAAAATTCTATACTGGAGTGTCTTTTGAGGAAAGCCAATGAAATATAGCTGTGGGGTTATTTATATGGAAAGGGAAGCAGAGGAGACCGAGTGACAGGAAAAGATTAAGAAACCAAACAGGCAAGAGAGAAAGAAAGGGAAGAAGTAGTGAAACAAAGGCAGAAAAAGAAAGAAAGAACAGAACATACATTTACTGTCGACAGCAGTATTGTAATTAGAGGCAGAGTCGAGATGCATCGCGTCAGATGCGCGTTTGTTGTGATGTCGCAGTCTCAAAGTATTTGTACAGTTCTGTCTGTTGTCTCTGTTCCACCACCGTGATGTTTGGAGTGTTACTGTCAAGATTAGCTGCTTCTGTTTCTGTGAGAATTAAGATCCTATCTGGAGCGCTGTGTCGTCCCTGTCTGCCTACCTAACTGTCTAACCCGTCCTTCTCTCTGTGTCCCGGTTTCCCCTTGAACCTGTTTGCCGCTGCCTCCGAGTGACGAGGCAGGCAGGCTTCCAAAACCGAGACTAAAAGTGGAGAGCTGGAAATTAGCGGGAGAAGTCTTGTGCCGAATGCTATCAATAGAATGACAGCCACAGACAGTTTTAGAGCCTTGCTGTGGGGCACTCAAGCAGTTCTGTGGTGTTGATTTGGCAGTGCTGGGACCATGGCTACACAGGTTACATAAAAACAATTATAATATATACTCAATTCATACCAGCATTCTGCCTTCAAAGGGAGAGTCTTCTTTTTGGACCCAGTGGGTGGCTTTACTGTAAGCCTTGTCTTTGCGTGACTCTAACCTGTCTGCCCCTGGCTCTCCACTTGTCTGTCTGTTTGTGTAGTAAATGAAGGAGGCGTGAGACAAGCGTCTAACTCCTGCCCTGACCCAGGAGAGCCGGAGAATGGAAAACGTCACGGCAATGACTTCAGGTACGACGTGTGCACACAAACAGGCACACGCAGACTTTAAATGACATGTTTGTATCCAGACATAGATGTGCACATAACTGTACGTGTCTGCACATACAGAATAGAGTATATTTGCATTTTCAAAGTCCTTTCATTCCTATTATTCTGTTTGTCTTACCCCTTGTCTTACGTTTGTATGGGATTGTGTGTTTTCTTTGCAGCATTGGCAGTGTGGTGCAGTTCAGTTGCGGAGAAGACTATGTTCTTCAGGGCAGCAAAACCATCAGCTGCCAGAGAGTGGCTGAAGTGTTCGCAGCCTGGAGTGACCACAGGCCGGTCTGTAAAGGTGAGAAATGGCTCTCAAAGCACAACTGCACAGGCGTACAAATTACTGACACCACAGTCACAGACACAGAGACAGATGGGGAAAGAGGCAGTAATCGCAGATGTACTGTAATGAAGGTAAGAGAACACTCCAGCACGACTCCCCATGTACACTGCCTCAAAATGTTGCCAGCGTGTTGCCTTGGCCCCTCCTCAGCATGAGTTTGTGTTGATCAGGGCTGAGTTTGTAGTGGAAAAAATCCCAATTCTTTTTCAAGCCCCTGGCTATGATATTATGAAACAAAACACTCCATAATCCAATGTTTGGAGTGTATCGCCTCACCAACATGCTGCGGTTGTATGCTTTCATCAGAGGACTTATGATAGTGATTGTTCAGGACCTAAAATTACACCCTCTGTCATGAACACAATGTACTGTAGATAAACACTACTGTAAACAAGCACCAGGTCTGATCGTTATTGCTCAATACCCCATACAAATAGCAATTCATGTAATCAGCCCGCTAAAGTGACTACAGATCTGAATGTTTTATCTACATGAGAACAGGTGGGCGTTTTTCAATATTTCTCCAAATGATCTGACAATTAACACGTTTCAAACATTCATCTTTTAGTTTCCATTACTGGTTTCGGTTTCCCATCTGCCACCGTTTCAGCCTTGCAACACACGCGCACACGCATGTGCGCACACGCACAGAGGGAGTGAGACAGAGAGAGAGAGAGAG
>JBCAUF010000046.1:15007405-15028955 GCA_038406115.1 Haemulon aurolineatum | reverse complement strand
ATCAGACGTTCATCAGGACTGGTTTAAAAACTCCACTCATGAAACCACTCTGACATGAGGCATGTGCACACCCAGAGGGATTTATGTTAACAGCATAAATGTATAAATATATGTACAAATATATAATACAGTATATATTCTTGTGAAATGTGTCACTTTTTAACACTGGTTGAAATAAAACAGTGCAGTGGATGCAACAACAGATTGAAGAATGTGCAATATGAAAAAGTATGCCTGTGATAATAACAATGACTTTGCCTTTGAATGGAGGATCTGATCTTTATCTGCACGTGAACACATGCTTAACATCCACTGGTGTGCGTTAGTTATTGTCAGAGCTTATTGCCAAGCCTGCTTTAGGCTCATAGGAATATTGTGATAAGTGTGAAAATGGTGACTATGTAATCACAGAAATAGACACATTAATCTCCACAAAGCTGTGCCTGTCTGTGTAAGTGAGTGTGTTTCAGTGTGTGTGTTTGTGACAATGTTTGCTTGAGTGCCAGTGTGTGTGTGTGTGTGTGTGTGTGTGTGTGTGTGTGTGTGTGTGTGTGTGTGTGTGTGTGTGTGTGCTTGCCAGAGAGAGTTTAGCAGGTTTGTAGGTGATGCTTTAATCCAATCTGCTGCCTTACATGCTGATAAGACTGAGTCAGCATTGTGAGCGATAGACAGATCACTGCTTTATCTTTGCAACCCCCGTATCATTCCCCCCATTTAACTTCACTCCCATCAGGTGGGGTTGGTGCCTCTCACTTGCTTGATTTTACTTTGGTGTGGCTACATCAGTTGCAATGTCAAAAAAAAAGAAGAAAGAATTGACTAAGCGTTTTGGTGTGAAAGGAATAAAAAATGGCGACTTTGCCATCACATACGCAGTTAAACAGCAGCTGAGTGAAATGGCATGGCCGCCGTTTCGTGTGCTCAGTTTTTTATTTGTTCCCTCTTTCTTCACAGATTGAATGGTTAAGGTCATAGTGAGGATAGGTTGCTTATGCTTCAACTTGCGCACAAGTGGTATCATGTCCCCAAGTGCTGAGGTTGCATACAGTGAGGGGAAAAAAAGGCAAGCTGCATTCATGATGTCTGCCTCAAAAAAGAACGTTTGAATACAGACCTCAGAGACGCACGCACATATGGTGGTATGTGCTGTGTGTGCGCGCGTAAAAATGCTCACCTTTGGCACAGCGGCATGCAGGAGAGTCAGACCTGTATGATGTTTTTGAAGTCCTGCAGCAGAATATTGAATCTGGAAATCTGAAAATTCCTCACAAGGAAGAAGAGGAAGAAGAGGAGGGATAGGCAGAGTGAGGTTTCAGTCCTCCCCTGAGGGTCGAGTCAGATTTCTAGTTTGAAATATTCTAACACTGTACATTGCTAGCATCAAAGATGTGCTCATTATTATACCCCCCCCCCCTCCCCTCCCATTACTCTGTGTTGCCTCCTCTTCTCCTCCTCCCGTCTTCAATCTGCCTCCATCTTTTTCCTTCTCTTTATCTACTCTCCCACTCTCTGTCCATCTCATCTTTTCTTTCTCTCTCTTCCTCCTCCTCTCCCTCGCTCCCTTTCTCTCTTCTCTTCTGCCAAATGTGTTTCTCTCTGGTCTTAGATGAAACGGAAAGTGTTGGTTTAATAATTCCTGATCAGAGTTTTGAGCTGAGCCGCTGATTCTCCCAGCTTGGAGTGTGGCGCAGGCGGTGTTCCTCGTCTCTTCCTAGTTCTTCTTGCAACGCTGAATGAAATCAGACCACATTGTGCGATGCATTAATTAATTCTAATTCACATTTGGTCATGTATAATTCCACAAGAGGGAAAATGTGTCTTTGATATGGCCGTAGGTGAGAATCTATACATCTGTAGAGCATATGCTGGGCTGATGTAAGTGGTACGGTATAGAGATAGTAATGACGTTATTCATGCAGTTTTTAATTTATTTATTTATTTTGGCCATATATTCCACTTTAATTGGCATTTTTACCATTTTTCTCATATTTTTATTACTTTCCAAAGAAAATCCAAAAGCCATCTATACTAGATTTACATTCTCCAATATCAGTGCAGTTACCTCAGCCTATTTAGCCCACATATTTAGTTTCTGTCAAGTTGTCATTTCGATTAAAAGTCATAA
This sequence comes from Haemulon aurolineatum, assembly GCA_038406115.1. Classification (NCBI taxonomy): domain Eukaryota; kingdom Metazoa; phylum Chordata; class Actinopteri; order Lutjaniformes; family Haemulidae; genus Haemulon; species Haemulon aurolineatum. Next base: position 15,026,830 of record JBCAUF010000046.1, on the reverse strand, counting down.
TATTATACACTAAGTGTACACGTTTCGGCAATACAGTTAGAGTTCGAGACAAAAGATGTATTTTTATTAACATTAGGAGGTTGATGATTATGAGATAAAGTCATAGTTATATGGGAAAAGGGATGACCTGTTAAAGTGAGAACATCCATGAAAATAAATATTCCTATATACTATAGAACTCTGTTTTCATTATCTGTTTCTTCTTTTGATCTAGTAGCCCTTGTATATTTAATAGGTGGACTGGGTTGAGCTGTAAGTGGCCTGGAACTGACTTGTGTGTGTTTGTATTTTTGTATGTGTGAACCTCAGGTGATCCAGATCAACTTTGAAGAGTTTGACCTGGAGATAGCCTATGACACTCTGACTATAGGAGATGGAGGCGAGGTGGGGGATCCCACAACCATATTACAGGTGTAAGTATTACAATATCCTTTTACATATTCCTACGTATTGCTGGTGAAAATGAGATTTTTTCTAATCCAAATCAAGCATCATAGGATGGAGTGTAAAACCCTCAGAGAAAACATGTGACTTTGAGCTTTATACATATAAAAAAGTTGACTTTACTACATTATTCATCAATGAATCAGAGGTGTGAAATCTCACACTGTGTCATATTTCTATTAATGCCAGCATGAGTGGTGGTGGTTGTCAGACAGAATAGTGTAGTGGCTGCTTGTAAAAAGTTTTCAGCAGCCGATGCATTTTCACTGATTCACTGTTTAACTAATAATTATGATGAGATACATACAGAGCACACTCTGTTGTTGCACCAGACAGATTATGGGACCAGAACAGCTTCACCAAAATAATGCCGTGAGATAACTCCTCAAAGATGCATGTAATAACTTTCATAAAATGTGCTGCCTTAACTGCAATCCCTTTCTGTGATTTCATAAAGCAGATTGTGCAAAACACATAATGACCAGATGCCCTCATTAGCATCACCGCCGTTGTCGGCTGAGTAAATGCTCCACAACAGAGTTAACATCTTCCACATGCACTCCAAGTGATCAGAGTAAAAACTACTCTCAGATTATCGTCTTGTCCATTTTCATTCTGGTTCTTAATGTTCAGCCTTCAGCTGCCAGCTAGCGTGAACAACTTCGTCTCCTTTTTCGCAATTAGTCAGATCATAAAATAGCAGTCTGCCTCCTGAATGCTACGCTCAGAGAGAAGGAACTATTCTTGAATTTTTGAAAATGCTCTGCAGTGCCCAAAAGGATAACAGATGCAGAGCCTTTACAAACTGGATGATTTCAATTCACTTTGGAGTTGGTCACTGTTAACTTTCATGCCTAAAAAGCCTCTGGCAGTCTAAAAAAAAAAAAAAATGCTGGATGATATGAATATACTCTGAGCAATTTGCTTTCCTGCGGGAGCATTCTGCGAAACCAAAGCAAACCAAACTAAAGCATTCAACTCCAGCACAGTATGCTCCAGCAATTTGTTCACACTCAGAGCAGCACTTGAGAATTTGATTATAGCTGTGATTGCAGGAATGAAAATTATCCTTTTTTTTTTTTCTTAAAACGGTAATTATGATTACAATGATTTAACAGTCATATTTTTTTCTGCCCCAGCCTGTCAGGTAGCTTTGTTCCTGACCTGATAGTCAGCATGACCCACCAGATGTGGCTTCACCTGCAGTCAGATGAGAGTGTGGGATCTATAGGATTTAAGATCAACTACAAAGGTAAGAAATAAACATGTATAAGTGTGAGCGAGAAAAATATTAAATGATTTATATGTGTGTGTGTGAAAGGGGCAAGAAAGGTTTTTGAATAAACTTGACCATAACATTTCCCAGTTGTAACACTTGTGGCCACTACATACAGCAGTCAGAGGAGCAACGTAAAGGAAATACATTTACCAAGGGCTGCTTTGTGGATGCGCAAATGAAAGAAGCGACACTGACTCGTTCATCGATTTTTAGATGGAAGAGATGGGCACATCACTGGGTAGTGTACTGTATGCATGGTATGGATGCGGGGGTTGGAGGCAGTGATGTCTTGTCTTATACCACCGAAGGTCCACAGATCATCACGGGTCACCCTCAATCAGTCGAGCATGACAGATGGTTTCGTTGGCAGATAATTTGTTGCTTTGGGGATAGTATTAAAAGCAGAGATCAACCTGGGTGCATGCCTACCATTCAGATTAGTCTAATGGTGATCCGAGTGCCTCTGGCATTTTGAGATGCATATTAGGTTAAATTCTCATTGTGCAGGATTTGCCCTTGTGCTCTGGTTCCACTTGGAATTCGTCTTTTCAGAAAGAAAACACCAAAGCTCTCAGTTAGACAAAAAATATTGTTTGTTTTTTTTTCAAGCCATGGATTATATTTCAGGGCATGTTATTCAACTTTTGAGATCAATTTTATGGTTTATTTGTTTTAAGAAACAAATGTTTTTCCAGCAACACCTGACCTTTATCTAATTATCGATTAAAAGCTGTTTTTTTTTTATCTGTGGTGTCAGTGCAGCACCTGCTGTACTCAAAAATATTAACCTTTCCAAAGTTCTCGATTTGATAGATGTAGTGAGAATTTGATTACAGCCCATGAAACACAGAGAGGTGAGCTTTGCTGCAGAAATGAACTTTGTGTGCCTCATTTGGGTGTCATCGTCTGCGGATTTATTGGCATAATGAGGTCACAGTGCTGAGTCTGGTAATGCAGTGAGTTCCAAAAGTGGTGGGACAATGACACATTGTTTTGATTTACGTTTGCCCTTTATGCTCCTTGAGTTTGAATGTGATGTTCAAGTGATACTGTGTCTAAATGGTGATTACAATAAGAGACAGTCCAATCGAATTAATTTTTTTTTTTGCCAGTGTTGTATTGTGAATAATTAGGTTCTACAGCATTTCATACACTTTGAATCTGTGGAGTACAGAAGACATTCAAACAGAAGAGAATTAAAAACCACAGGCGTATCTCTCTTAAATGAATTCTAACAACAAAGTCATCATGTTTGATTATTTTTTAGTATTTGCATGAGCTGTGATCTGCTCCAAACCATGCAATAGTTTATACCAGCATATTTAAAAATTCCCAGGGTGTCAGACCAACTTGAAATCATAAAGGGCATTTGCTAAGGGGCTGCACAAAAGCTGCACACAGGCTCATTCATTTCTCCTGAGTAATTTCCCCATAGAGATCGATAGAAGAATTAATGGAGAGAACGACCATTTAAATGCATCCATGCTTATAATAATACTCCATTGTATGAGCATGATGGCCTGATATTCTCCTATTTGCAGCAATTTAGATGTCTATATTCACTACAGTGGACATATTCTATTCTATATACTTTAAATTATGGAGAATATATTTATACCATATTTATCCTACACGCATAATAGAATACCAGAAAATGGTCTGTCAGTGTTCATTGGATTGGCTGGACGATATTTTTATTTCGATATAATTGTGTATAACTGCGTGTCGACTGATGAGTGACAAGGCACATCACGACAGACGTGCAAAAGATATGTTTGATGTAATTTAGTGACAGTGTTGTCAAAGTTTGTCAACCAGAGAGCACTGACAACTTTACTTTTCATACTGTCAAAAGTTTATTCAAGCGATCTTTATTTTGTTACATGTTCATGTTAGAAAAGAGGCAATCAATTTGTTTTTTTATACTCTCAAAAATCATGTCCAGGATGATCTTTGCTCTATTATTCTGTAAGTATCCACAGCCAGGAGGTATCTACTAAGTGATTAAAAAAAAAAAAAATAGAAAACATTTACCTGGATATACAGTATGTTTAATCTTCAATTTGTCCATCTCACTCAAACCCACATACCCTGAAAAGTTCCTCCAATGCTCAGTGCAAGATAAATGTGTTTGTCTCTGAGTGCTGGCTCCATCACCCACGAGATTTACTATAAAGGTGCCTGTGGTATTAGTGGGTGGCTGGGTGAGACCTATGTGTGTTTTTGAGGAAGAAAAAAGGAGAGAGATGCTGTGTGTGTGTGTTTGTGCATGCGTGTGCCTGTGTGTGTCTGTGTAATCCTAAAGCCGTATCCCATAGACCTTGGCTATGAAATATAAACATTATCAGTAACTCTAGCCTTGCTGCAAAGTCACTGATGCCCTGCACAATGTATGTGTATGTGTGTGTGTGTGCATTAGACAGGTTCTCCATCAGTGAGCCAACGAAGCTCTACCAACAAGTCACTCACCTCTTTCACTCCTCACACTCTCCCTCTCTTCCCTTCTCCCTCTTTCTGTCCCATTTTTCCTCATTAGCGTTCCCTCTATCCCCTCATTCCCTTTTTCCCCTTCTTTTAAAAAAAAATCACATTTCAGTTGCTGTCTAATGCACTTTTGTTTGGTTTCTCTGAGTCTCCCTGTCTCTCCCCCTCAACCCGTTCCCTGTATCAGAACACCCCTCTTCTCTTGTCTTGTCTTTCGGCGGACCGGTCCTGCTTCTCTCCTTCTCGTTTCCTGCATCCCTCTGTCTAATGGTCTCTCACTCTCGATCCCTCTCTTTTTCTTGTCACCATTCATCTATTATTAAAGCCAAGGTCACCAACCTGGCAACACTTTGACTCCACTCCCCCTTGCTAGGCATACAAATCACACACAAACACACACACACACACAGCCCAACACACAGTGGTCCAGACTGCCTGTACAGCAATCTTTCAGTCTACCCTGAATCACAGCATGTCACAGCTATGGATTTAAGGGAGCACTGCAACATTATTGACATCATTTACATTAAAGTTTCAGTGAGTTTCTGTCTACTCTATGAATAAATGAATTGATCATAAGCTTATATATCTGTCTGCACACACATAAAGAGGTGTCATTGAGGTTTTAGAGGGTAATACATCAATGTGTGTATATATTTGTTTGTGATTGTGGTGTTATTTAAGACCTATAGTATGCCTTAAAAGCATAATGTTTGCTTTAAATGAGCTTTTTTTAACTTCAGTTCAGCAACAATAAAACAGCATCTCAGTGATTTATTTTTGTTTTCTATGAAATGAAAAAGACATTCAGTGTGTTCATGCGTGGATGCATGTCAGGGTTTCTTGACATGTATTTAAATATTGATGTTTAAGTTTGGCTTTCCGCTGGTTTGAAAATAGTTTACTGCAGTTTTAAATATTGTTGGTGATGCATGTGAATATGCATTATTTAATACAACTACAAGACATTTTTTTGTTGATTTTGAACACCCCTGTGGGGAAAAACAGGTGTGAGCAAATTTTGTTTTACTGCCGTTTATACATGTTAGCCTTCAGTAGATTCAGCTGCTCTGCATTAGGAAGTTTGTTGAAAAAGTTAAAATTATATCTTCATGATAATAGGCCAACAGCAAGATATAACTCATCATTTTGTCTCATTCCACAGGGATGGCAACCTGATGGCAGGCAGTAAGAATATCTACATAGAAATAACCAGTCTTCTCACCGATGGTCTCATTAGCTTATATAGGTCATATAGAGGCATCAGCATTATAGTGAGACTGTTTCATAACCAGTTAAAAAACTCCTTGAAGTATGTTAAATAAAATGACACATATTCATAAAATACAGAGCAGGCAGAAGACTTGTACTGAACTTTCCTCTTGGAATTGGTGCAGAGGGGCCTGTACAGCCTTCAGATAAACCTCACTGAGTAAAATCCATCTCATAAAGTAATGTATTATTAACTTTATCGGCCATATTCCCAGTCAGAGAGGAGGTTTGGTGTGTGGTTATCGGGGGCTTCAGGGCAGGGATATCCAGACTGCATCTGTTTGGGTTTCTCTTTTCCTATTTTTCTTTGTAATCAGTGATTAGGTTGCAAAGCCTGTTTAAATTGTTTGCAAGATCTCGGAGGAGCTTCAGCTATATACCATCATCAGCTCCTACTTTGGGTTTTTTGAGGGCCGCCACAGAGTGAGATTTTGATCATATATTTAATAGTAATTCACATGCACCAGCTGCCAACTGGAGTGATGCAGGATTCAGCGCTCGACACAGAGTAAACCTTCTGTTCCACTTAGGAGGAGCAGGTGATTCGTGCCAATTGAAACAGGCACAGGTGCTCATTTGCCCTCACTCACCTGCTGCTCACGAAGGCCACATTCTGACTGCGGAGGTGGCACCTGTATATCAGAGTGGACAGTCACGTGAACAGTGGTGTGTGTGCTTTGTCTCTCTTTTCAGCCGTGAGATATAAGGGCCATTAGACCAGTCATGACTGGATAATTAATGCCAAGTTATACATAATATCAATATTATCATATTACAATTATCATTTTTTGAATATTTGTATACATACTCTTTATGTGTGTAGCATGAGACGTTTTATTTTGTAACCCTGTGTTGAATGATTCTACCTGCAGCCTTTTTTTCTCAATATGCAACCCTTAGATGTTGATTGAAACACATGTGAATGGCGATTTTAAGAATTTGTTTCCGGCCATGAGTCATTCCCTGGAGCTCCATCTTTTTTAAGTGCATCATTCTAGCATTATCCCATCATCCTGTGTTATGTAACGCTGTGCTAGGAGACTACAAAGTGCAGCCTAAACATCAAGTGTCTGCCTCACAGCCAGTTGTAAAAGAGGGCTAGATGGTACATGTGTTAATCTCATGACAAATGCTTTTTATCTAGGTTAGTCCACATACTAGATGCTACTGGGTTTATCTCTTAGCATGCTATTAGCTTACCCCCCATGACTCTGTAGCCAGGGCACATTTGTCAAACACATGATATCACAGCCTCTTTCAGGGAGGAGTAAAAAAAAAAAAATCTCATCCCTGAATTTTAATGTAACTATATTATTGCTGTTTGGGCTACTGGATTTTTTCTTTTTTTTCCTCTTTCCGTCCCATCATCAGGATCCCATCACAGAGTCATAATGTCAGCTCTTGCTTTTGAGATTTTATTTTAGATTTTTCATCTGCTTTTTACGGTTTTTAATATGTGACGTGTTTTATTGGAGGGAAAGATGTCAAGGAGGATTTTTACAGGACATTTGACCCCTTGGTTCGATGGGACCATAGTGTGTGTGTGTGTGTGTGTGTGTGTGTGCTGAGAGGGACAGAGAGACTGTATGTGCGTGCGTGAGTCATGTCTGCCTGCGTTCATGCGGCCATGTGTTTCTGTGTGAGATATCAGCATGATTACTTGGACTAAACTGAGAGATTAAAGGGGAAACAGAAGTTTATTCAGTATTGCATTTGGATACTTAGCTGAAGGACAAACCATTTACAAACTCAATAACAGCCTCTCATATTTTCATGCATGATATTTCATCCTGCAATAATAACACTGACTACCTGTTCCGACCAGTATTACTGTAAATATTTCCTGCACCATTTAGATTTGTATCGAGTCCCACAGGATCTCAATCCGGTTGCAACGCCGTAGTCCAGGTACTGAGCAGGACCCTGTTAATCACACAGCACTAAACAGCATTTCATTCAGAGTCGCTGAAAAATTCATGAAATATTCATTCACAACATAACCAGAGATGTGGTTCAATTTTACAGTCAATAACCAGAGTATTGGTGTAGTGAGCCAAAGCCGTCCATTTTTTAATTCTTTTTTTTTTTTTTGGTTGCGTGTGTGTGTCTCCGTGCATATATACACATGCATGTGTGCTTCAGAGGTAACCAGTGAAGGGCAAAACTTAACTTCATCGCAGAACTGTAAACAACATTTCATTTTCTTGTCATGAATTATTGACTCATGTAATGTTCTGTCCTCCAGTAGCCACCTGTATTACTGATATTGAAATGCTGTTTCCATAGTTCATTCAGTCAAAATTCATTGTCAAAAAAAAAAGGATTGTTTCTCTCATTAGGACTCAGTAATATATTCCATACATTTCAAATCATGTGTAGCATTGACTGTCTGAGCGAGGGCAGTGACTGTTTGAAGAATTGTCTCGATTCCCAATTTGACCGATGGTCATTTCAAACAGTGAGGCCTCCTCAATAATTAAACAGAATAAATGGACAGAGATTAACAAAGCAATGTTGCACTTACTCAGAACATACGAGATGCCTTTTTCAGCCTTCATTAGTCATTAAGTCATTCGAAAGCCTCATCAAGAAGCTGCTCCAGATGGTTTAGAGCTCATTAGAACTTGTTTTTACTATAAACAGAGGAGGCGTTTTTTAAAATGCTCTTTTAACCTTTCTTAAATGTATTCTTGGCAGGCTTTGATTTGTTTCATACCTTGATTTAAAAACACAATGTACTAAGGCAATGGTGCATTCGCTAATGTAACATTTATTAAGTTATTTATTCAGATTTTCGCACATGTTGTTCTAAGATGGAGCGAGGATGCAACAGTAACACCTTAATGGAACAGAAATGCCTCTGAGATGTGGGCGTCCTGTTTTTTTCACGTGTACTTTCTGTACATAGATTGCAGGAGTCCTGTTGGGGACAGGCACACCCTGAAATTCACTGATGATGTTGGAATCACAAGCCTATCACAGGGTCATGAATCTGAGTCTGGGCATGTAGTTGAGGCATTTTTACAGCAGACTGGAGTGATGTATTTCTGCCCCGTGATGTGTCCAGATCAAAGAAAACAGCCCAATTATTATCTGTGATCCTGAGGTCCAATTTACAGAGAGACACAGGTACATGGGTGTTACACCATTGAGTACAAAAAACATTTTGCACACTTTATGTAACAAGAGCCGACAGAGATTGTGTGTTTTAATGAGAACAGAAAATTTATGTCTTTCTTATACACACATCTCCTATCAAATCAATCCTCAAAAGCTCCTCAGTGGCCTGGTTGGGAACCTGAGAGAGGCGGAAAAAATGTCAGTATTGTGAGTGTAATAAATTAGATCATTTTCATTCAACAGACCATTCTCACTGATGTCTGCAGAGTGAACGAGTCAATTTGAGCCTCTCCCTTTAGGTCACAGATTCAGACACCCACAAGCTAATTAGACAGGATGAATTTCTCATTTCTTCCTCTCATTGCAAACCCGCTTGACTGTGCATAAGACTCTCCACTCAAGTCCTCTTCCGCTTTCGCTGTTGTGTACCTCAAATTATTATTTTATATGCTGTAATGTATTTAATGCATCTTGCTTTTTGAGACACTGTTAAGGGTTACTCAGCCACAGCCAACAGCCCGAACTTGCAGCAGACAGTTTCCAGCATATGACAAACATTAGACTATGCATACAACTACACAACTATACATTCAGCAGCGGATTTGCTATTAGCAACCTAGCCGTGAAATCAATTTCACAATGGTCGCAAAAGAGAAACAGCCAATAAGCCTTTTTTCCCTCTCCAATCTCATTATCCCCCCAAAATCTATTACTTTACTCCGGCAGATCTTTAAAGGCAATGCATTTACACTGCCTTTATGTGTGTGTGATTGCATGTGTGTGGGGTTTTCTATGTTTGTGTGCATATATGTGTATTCCCATGGACAATATGGTGTGAGCATGATGGAGTATTATAGAACAGAATGGGATGGGGCTCAACATGCAATCGCAAACATAATATTGAAGTTGCACACACACATACACACACATTCGCCCACCCACACACACACACTCACACACACAAACACTTTAAGGAGCCTAATCCCCTTTGTGAATCTGTCAGCCTTCTTGTTACAAACACAACAGGATTATACATGTGTGTCTGTGTGTATGTCCGTGCATGTGTGTGTGTTAGTGTGTGTATGTGAGATAGATGGAGAGAGAGAGAGAGAGAGAGAGAGAGAGAGAGAGAAAGCGAGAGAAATACATGTATCCCTATGTGATGTGTGATTGTGTGGCTCTCTTTGTGTGTGTGTGTGTGGTGCATGCATGTACAGTATTTCTGTGTGAGTGTGTGTGTGTGTGTGTGTGTGTGAGTTGTATAGGAATGTTCCGACAGTATGCCTGTTTTCTCTCCAAAGCAATTTGTTCTCTATTCTTCTGCTCTCTGTGTGTGTGTGTGTGTGTGTGTGTGTGTGTGTGTGTGTGTTCATGCCCAGGCGTGTGTGTTAGGCAGGTTGTGATTGGTTGAGTCTGTGGGTCTCATAAAGACGATGTCATGATGGAAATTAATGCAATACATCACAAAGACGCACTCAGGCACGCGCACAAGCACAAAGACACACACACACACACACTAACAGTGAAACACGCACACATACACAAAGCACACACCTTTGCTTCCCGCCATGGGCCACTCCTGTAAATAACACCGAAAACAGGAGAGGAGAGTAGGGGAATAAAGGAGAGGAAGGCCAGGGAAATAGGGGCTATATTTCCAGAAATAGCGTACTCGAAAGTTTTAAGAGAATTATGGTGACACAGTGGCACCTTTATATAGAATCAAAGAAGGATCAGTCTAACCAAATGGTCAGACTGAACTTGAAAAAAAAAAGAAGCGTGATGAATACTTGCAAACTCAGGGGAAGGAGGCATACAGAAAAGTGATGGATACAAACTTGCTCCAGGCTATGTGAACGAGGAAGTAGAAGCATTCAAGAAATTTGCCTGACGCAGCAAACCGAGAGCCAATCATCTCCGAGGGACACTCCACTCCAGTTGGCAGTATATTTCTGTTCATAATGGATGTTGAGCCCTTGTAGCATGGCATAGTGGTTCACAGCAGGGAAGGATGACCAGTGGGTATTCGAGGCAGATAACGCTGCATGGTGACCACAGATATTGTTAAAGCTAGACTCCAGACACTGGATTAGGTAGCTGCCAAATATATTCACTGACAATGCTTGAGGAAAAAGGGACAAATTTGAGTTGGAGTTATAGCTCTCTTTTGCAAAAATGACAGAGGGAGGATGCCAGCCGAAACTAGTGTAAGCAAGCCATGTGGCTCTAACTGCTTGCCTTCGCCTCACTTTGAACATACAGTTACAGTGTGCAGAAATAACACAAATGTAAACACTTTTTATAAAAAGAGCTAAGTAGTAACCACTGCAGATACTACTCCTCAGGGTGCTATCATGAGGCTGCATGCTAATTAGCAGTATAGCAACAAATGACAAATTACCTTGTCTCACAGCCTCCTTGATGCCAGTGTTTTTTAGTTGTAGGAAAGCTGCTTAATTGTTTTTTTTTTTTATTATTCTATTTTATGTACTTTACATTATTATGCCTACTCCTTGCATGTCAGATGTTATTTCTCCACAGCGGCTAAGATATCTATGGACTTACTGTAATAAGCCAGCTAATGAGGTTAGGTCAAGATCCATGTTGCAAGTTAAGGCCAGCAATACTGTTTTCTTCTTTTTGTTTGGTTTTTTTTGGCCAAACGTCCTCTGAAGTACATCAATACCCACTGTGTGTTTTAGGAAACAGAAGTCAGTTGTACATTTGTTGGGTACTATTTTCTGCTGCAGATTAATTCCTAGCGCTCTAGTAAGTATTCATGGCAGCAGGAGATAATATATGCTGGACTGGCTCAAAAAAAACCATCTAGTCCAGCAATTGGGCTTATTGATGTGTGTTTAAACTGTTTTTGGACATCAGTGGAGGTCTATGGCACAGAGGAATGACACTCAGATGTTAAATGTCTCCCTCTGTGTCTTTACAGAAATAGACAAAGAGAGCTGCGGCGACCCTGGAACCCCTCTCTATGGGATAAGAGAAGGGGACAGCTTCTCAAATGGAGGCATCCTGAGGTTTGAGTGCCAGTTTGGCTTCGAGCTGATCGGAGAGAAAACGATCTCCTGCCAAGACAACAATCAGTGGTCAGCAAACATCCCCATATGCATATGTGAGTGTTAAAATCATTTGGAGGTGAGTTTCGGGGATATGGCTGCGGAGGGGGAAAAGAAACATGTGCATGTGCTCTGCTGTGCGATGTTGATAACATTCAGTCTGACCTGTCACCATGGTGAGTTTATTATGGCCTGGAGCGGATGATGACCGATGATGCTGTGGCGATGAATATTTAACAGGAGATTTCTCTCTCTGCATCTCTTTTTCTCCCCCCCCTTTCCTTTTCTAATTTTTTATTTCTCCCCATTCTCTGTCTCGATCTGTCTGTTTGTCTGTCTCCATCTGTCTTTCTCTGTCTGGGTTGCTTGCACGACTCTTTCTCCCACAGTCCCTTGCATGTCCAACTTCACCGCTCCCTCAGGAACCGTCCTCTCCCCAGATTACCCAGAAGGCTATGGGAACAACATGAACTGCGTCTGGCTCATCCAATCAGACCCAGGCTCCAGAATCCACTTGGCATTTAATGACTTTGACCTCGAGGCACCCTATGATTCCCTAACGGTGAAAGATGGCGAGACAAACGATGCCCTCGTCATCGGGAGGTTCTCTGGAGCTGAGAGTCCTTCCCATCTGACATCCAACACCAACACACTGAGGCTGGAGTTTCAGGCTGATCACTCCATGTCAGGACGAGGATTTAATATCACATACAGTAGTATGTCAATTTTATTTCTATTTCATTTCATTCCACTTTCCTATTCAATACGGGGAAATGACAAATTGTATTTGCGGTTGCTGTAATACAGTGCGAGGAAATAGTATATTGATAATATACAAGAAATGACCAAAATCTGAGTTTGATACATGCTTATAGCAAAAAGAACATAATTTAGGTTCATATTCCTTCTCTTTTGCAGCAAAATAATGCAGTAGAGTCTGAGGCTGAGGCATTGTTCTGCTTCAAAGCTATAAAACAGCACTTCTCGTATGACTGTATATGAATTTTATGCATTACTTTCAGCCTGGACCTCTAGTGACTGAATTAAATGTGAGCCGGTTTCATTCTGAAACAGTACATCCATCTGCTCTTGGAAACATTATGTGGCCCAAAATTCAACTGTGTTCTCCGTAACTTTCACTTCATTTTCACTTAGAAAGGGCAGGAGCGCTATTTTTTACCCCTCAAATATTTTCTGTAGAGGCTCTTTTAATTCACTAAAAGTTAGATCAGACTGGAGGCAACACAAACAGTTGAAAGACAAACTTTATTGATCCAAGAGGTCTCATGTAGCCAGTGCTGCAGCTAAGAATAGAGGTGTAAGTTGCTGAACAAAGAGGAAAATAAGGCATGGAAGGTATTAAAGGAACCCTTTTTGGCAACGTTTTGATTGATTTCATTTTCATCTCTATGCGTCCAGTACATAGAGAGGTCCAGGATGTGTTTAGCCCTGCTTAGCACAAAGACTAGAGGCAAGTGGAAACCTAGTTCTGTCAAAAGTGAGTCAATACACCTTTTAAAAGCTCCAAAATTTGGCTTTTATTAAACATCATACATTGTGTCTTTAACCCATGTCAAACACCAAGAGTGTTTTGGGAGCAGTTAATATCTCAGAAGTTCTGTCTTCATTGTAAAGTTGATCAAAACCCAGGGGTTCAAAACCCAGGTGACTCTCAGATGTATTGATGACTCGCTTGCTAGACAACAGGAAACGACATGTACAGTAAGTGAGATAGTTTTGGATTTGTTGGAAGGAATATTTGCTCATTTTGACGGCAGCGGTTTGCCCCTGCTTGCAGTCTTTGAGCTAATTTAGGCTAAACACGTCTCTATACCAGACAAACAGAAATGGAAATAGATATTGATCTTCCCATCTGGGTTTGATGGCAAACAGACACATCTCCCAAAATGTTGAATGTTGAAGTGAGGTCCACAAGTTTCCTCACAGCGAGATTTCAGCTCACACCCTTCCGCTTATATCTGAAACTCTTTGGGTCACTGCATTTGTCATTTTAAAATCTTTCCATCACCTGATCACACTGGAACGCTTCAGATGGCAAAACGTGGGTTATGGCTGGACTTTACAGCCTTCAAATCTGATGAGCCACACCATACCCCGGGGTAGATATGCTCATATGGGTTTTATCAGAAGTTGCATTGCTCAGATCCAGCCCAGACACAGTGCAAAGATACTGTAGCATGAGAAATGAGCATATGATAAAAGATATAGAAAGGCAGAGCAGGTATATAGAATAGACAGATTATAGGAGACATTTATAGACACTTTCCTGGCCAGGACTGAACATTCAAAGGCGTCACGTCGCAGCCATATATCTACATGATTGGTTCTCAGAAATGTAATCAAAATGATGAGCAGAATGTAGCCTGTGAGTGCCCGTTAAGTACTGGTCTCATATTCCTTGATAACATATCTTGTGTGTGTGGGTCTTTCTCCGCCTAGTTTCCAATATCTTCCTCATGGTGTCTGTGTCCCCTTGTAACTTTTTAACCCAGCATTTGGCCATAATGAGTGCCCAGACCCTGGCATTCCCATCAACGCTCGCCGCTTTGGAGACAGTTTCCAGCTTGGCAGCTCCATCTCTGTGGTCTGTGAGGACGGTTTCATCAAAACCCAAGGAACCGAGACCATCTCCTGTCAGTTAGAAAGAGGAAAAGTCATGTGGAGTGGGCCCATCCCTAAATGTGAAGGTAAACATTGACTACATTGCTGATTAAACTATTAACTGTGCAAAAATATGTCATACAAGATATGATCAGCATAAATACAGAGGAAGTGGAAAATATCTCTGCGTCAGAGAGAAAAAGTATATGAAGTATCCAGGGAAATAATTATTAATGCACTGCTGCCATAGATACAGCTACGAGCTTACAAATAGACTGTACTTGTAATTAAGGACAAACCCGTTCTTATATGACATACGTGGGAGGTGATCTTGCAGGTGACTATTAACCCATATATAAAGTTAATGATACGTATATGAATGTGTAAGATGTAATTATCATAATGGTATTATATGTTATAAAAGTCACAAGAAACTTCACTTCCTTTAGAATGGAAGTGTTTTTTATACATGATCACACCAATTCACTTTGACTGTGATTTAATTTATTATTATCCATTTCAGACAAAATTATAATTATATTGCCATTTAGAAATATAATAATTTGTCAAGGTGACAAGGTGATTAAACAAGTCCAATCAATGCAGAAGTAGGGAAAATAGAAATGTTAATTTGACCTGGTAATCTGAGACGGAGCCAATGAGCTAAAATTGTGTGCTTTAGCTGTAACCGCAACAGCAGATACATTATGATTAACTTAAGATATTTCTAACACAGCTACGGTCGATTTGAACCATGGCACAAAGACAGGTGGTGTTAATGGCGCTCCAGGCAAAATACTGTTCCCAAATCTGTTGTAGCTAATGTGTATCTATATCTGCTTGGATGGAAAATCCCCTTACTTGTATTCACCATGTACAGACCAGAACAAATTAACTTCAGACACAAAGCTGAACTTTAAACAACATCAAATTTAAAAGAAGACTGGAACAGAGTGGCTCCTGGCTACTGTAACCTTGTGATAACCATTAGCATTCTCTCATTCATGGTTATGGATGATGATTAATGAATATGCCTGCTTCTTCATGCTCCTGTCATTGTTCATGTGTATGTTGTGCATTTAATGCCATCATTAAATAATGTGGACTGCAACAAAATATTTCTATCACTTTAATAATGAAGGACAATTTCAGAGCACGCAATTCATCTGTATTTTTAATGAACATGCAATAGAATTGATCTAATGATGCATAATAGAGTCCATCTCTGACCCGATTGTTCCATAACAAGTTATTCTAAGAGTGAGCTTTCATGTTGCCTTGATTGGACCAAACCTGAGGCCACTGCAAAGGGCTCATATATATAGGCTCAAGCATATGGGGCGCTCTCTACCCAGTCAGCTTCTCACTGTTTGAAGTTGGCCCCACCTCCCCCGCTCAATAAGAGTGAGAGACCAGTGGCGGTCGAGTGAGCATGAGACTATGTTAACTGAGCGAGCGACATTACTGTGAACAAAGCAGTGAGTCGGAGAAATAAAACATTTGTGTGAGTGTAGCTTGGTGAGACATACACAAACATGCAGCTCTTGACATAGAGTCCCGACCTTGCACTGTTATTGGCCAGGGGCTACAACACACCACTGCCCAAAAGCTGGTGCCCAGAAACATCCCAAACACTGCAAAATAATAAGAAAAAGAGAAAATACAGACAGAAGACAGGGTCTCTGCTGATACAAACACCATCACACACTATTAGTGGGTCATAAGTGATAATTGAGAGGGATTATCTTTGTATGACTCAATATAATATAAATAATGGTTGCATATTCTGCCTTTAACAGTGGATGAAAGAAAGATAGATGTGGCATAAAATTGTCTCCAGATTCTAATTTTCCCATGAGTGGGATCGTTTTAGCCTCTTCAGCTCGTTGTTTTGGTTTTGCAACCTGCGCTTTGCAACTGTTTTGATTCACTCTGTGTCATTTCCAGCAGTTACAGGAAGGTGTCTTCAGTGGAAAAAGCTCTGATAAAAGCCCTGGTCACAACCTGCCCATCACCAAACAACAGACAAAGTTAGAGACTAGCTGGTGAACACAGTGGAGCATTATATCAGTCAAAAACCCAGGTTTTTCCTCAAGGATTTGGTGGAAATTATAATAGCTGTAAAGAGAATAAATATTACACTTTATCCAGTGGCTTAAAGCGCAGCACTAAAAGACTGCTACATTAATGTTCTATATTTGTCTATATTTGCTCAATGTGTAAATAGACAACAGTGTGCAAAACATGTTTGCAACAGTGTTCTTAATTTAACTTTATGTAGGTTTATACTGATAGAATAATTCAAATATTATAGTCTTTGCACTGATAACATGATGATGATAGGTAGGACTACAGCTATTTATCCAAGGTTACATCGTGGACTCAGGGCATGTTTATTGACACAGACAAGAATATTGACTCAGTTAAAGATGTTACTTGAGAGAGGTCTTCACAAGCCAAAGCTACATACTAAATCCTGCTGTGTCTGTCCAGTGTCAATCACCACACATCAACTTGGACTTGGACTTCACAGAGACTCATGCTAGAATTGGATAGTGCTGATGCAAATCATCTCATGTCTTGTCTTTTATTTGTGTCCTCTATATCTTCCCTCACTTCCCTCTTTCTGCCCCCTCTCCCCCTCCAGCCCCTTGTGGAGGCCACTATTCAGCCCCGAGTGGAGTGATTTTGTCTCCTGGATGGCCCGGTTACTACAAAGATTCCCTCAGCTGTGAATGGGTGATTGAATCAGAACCTGGACGCTCCATCAAAATCACATTTGACAGGTGGGTGGCATAATTCTTTGATTCTGCTTATTATAGAGAGTCTCAGGGCTCTGAACGGGCAGAGCTGTGCAGATCCATCAGAATCACCATGAATTACTTCTGACAAGCAAAGATTTACAGGACTAAGAGTTTATGGGGATTCACCTAGAATATGATAATCATCTCTTAAATTTCATAGGTTGTATAATTAATATTGATCAAGAAGGCTGGGTAATATTTTGGTTTATGTTATGTGTTCTCTGAGCTGTGAACTGGTGATAGGAACAAGACTTTAGAGGATCCTATAAAATAATTTTTCATTGGTTTGGGTTTCTGTTTCAACTTTATTTCATTGTAAAGTGCATTTAACAACACTGGCTCAACAACTTCTGGAGGCCTTGACAGACGGGACCTGTTAAGCCTTTTTTCCGGTCTCCCTGCATTATTTTAACTCAGTTAAACAAAAAACACACTTGCACATAATGTATACGTTTTTGTGTATGAATGTTGCTAACAGATTCAGTATTATGCAAAGAACATAAGCTTGAAACTTTTCCCAAATGTTATGTTGCCCTAATTGGTTTCAGTTAAATGTACAGTAATGGTTTTTATTCCAAAACTAAAAAAATGCTGAAATGTCTATCAGCGTTGTGATGTTCTGATATTGTTGTCTCTCAGGTTCCAGACAGAGTTGGGTTACGACTTTCTGGAGATTCATGATGGGCCAAACCTCCTGTCTCCTCTGGTTGGCTCCTTTAACGGTACCCAGGTGCCCCAGTTCCTGTTCAGCAGCAGCAACTTTCTTTATCTGCTGTTTACCACGGATAACAGCCGATCGAATGCTGGCTTCAAAATATTATATGAAAGTAAGTCAGTAACAAAAAAGCATGTCCATGCATACACACATGTGGACATCCATTAATAGAGACAAGCCTAAGTTTAAAATATTGTCCTCAATGTTTTGCCGTCTACATATCAGAATTGTACTTTATGCACATAGCATAACAGTCGGTGTGCAGGATACAGCATTGCACTGCTTGTTCAAGAGAAACAGTTCAAAAGCGTGCCTCATGTGCCTTCATTACCTGCGAAAAACAAACAACCATGGTTGCACAGCATGATGCTTTATGTAGAGATTCGAAACTATCCGTGAGTTTCGGATTATGCAAATTAGCAAAACTGTAGATAAAAATCTAGTCTTTATGTGCATACATACCATTTAGGCATTGTGAATCTCCCCATTGTAGGAGGAAGATCAATAACAATAAGAACAACAATAAAGGAAGATCTTATTTTATATTATCTTATCCTTTTTTTCTTTTTTCAGGCGTTACAGTGGACAGCTACTCATGCCTGGACCCTGGTATCCCTGTCAATGGTATTCGGTATGGGCAAGATTTCTCTATCGGATCCACGGTGTCATTTGGTTGTGATTCTGGCTATAGACTCAGCCATGAGGAGCCTCTTGTATGTGAGAAGAACCACTGGTGGAGCCATCCCTTACCTACGTGTGACGGTAAGTACCTAAAAAACCAAACTCTCATAAGTGTAAGTCATGTACAATTCTTTATTCCTTGCTCTACATTATACCTCATTTTGTTCTTGCATTGATCAAATATCAAATGTTATGTAGATGGAAAGAAAACCTAAAACAGCTGTTACCCATCACGTTTTCCTCCTAACTTTACAGTCTTTGGCTTTTTAGTTTTATTTTTTACATATATTTTCAGTCGATGACTTCATTAACCATCAGTACAATAACGCAACACAATATTTCATCTAAATGCTGATGCAGAGACTCTGTGCACAGTAGATGTCAAATATAATCACAATAAAGCTTTCTTTTCTATTCTATAATAATGACATGGCACAAGGCCAACTTGACTTTTCTTTAGTGTACACATGTATCTTAAATATTACACAAAATAGTTCTCTTAGAAAATTAAATGTTCACAAAATGCCATTCCTTCTCTCCAAATAATACTTTTAATAACGTATTTTTTAAAGATGTAATTAAAAAACGAAGGTGATTCCTCCTATTGTTCCAATAAAAAAGAGACAGAGACGCTGAGTTTAATGAACAAGATCAGAAGCAGAACCTGCCATCGTCTGTATGTGGAGCTGAGTCACACAGAACATGTTGTTCTGCGACAAAACCACTGGTTGAATCACATACATACACACACGCACACATGCACTTGGGTGCATGCAGGGGCAATTTGCAGTGAGGGCAGCTGTGGCTGATGGGGGATGATTTGAGGAGAAGATTGGAGGTCTGTGAGCATGTACATTGTGTGTGTGTGTGTGTGTGTGTGTGTCTGCACATGTGCACTGTATGCCAGCACATATATGTGTGCTTGTGCCTGTA
>JBCAUF010000046.1:14960341-14999065 GCA_038406115.1 Haemulon aurolineatum | reverse complement strand
GGAGGAGGGCGGAGAATGTGGAGCGCTCCTCTTCCAAGATGTGTTGGTATGTCATAATATTACTGCTAATTTTATTTTAATATTACCTAAACTAAAAGGAAAGACATTTTGGGGTTTCTGGCTGTTAAGCTGCTGATGAAAGGTTTGTAAAGACATGGAAACATTTGATATTTAGAGTTGTACTCCCAGATTTTTAGTCACTCTGTAAGCTGCAAGTGGAGCATTTACCGCATATAGCATTAAGGCATGTAAAAATGCATATATTCAGAGCAATATTAAGTCATGCTTATGTTCGATATCGCAAGGTCTTTATAGCTATTACTGAAACACTTACAAAAATAGTAACTATTTGTTATCATGACAGTTAAGAAACTGTGTGTTGCATTCTCAGTTGTCTGCTGTTTCACTAAGACAAGAAAACATGATGAGCTGCTTTGCTACTCTCGAGTTTCATTTCAAACACAGAAATACTTGCCTCATTGTGCCATGCAAAAATAAGAAAAAGAAAGGAAGTGTTCAGAATAATTATCCTTTCATAAACGTGGGCAGTGTCGGTTCAAAAGCCAACAAATACACAAGGCCAACATTTTTTTTTTGTTTCACAAGATAGAGAAGAAGACGGCACAACACCAAGGTGAAAGAACTGACAGAAAATTAAAAACTTTTTTGCGGATAACGTGGAATAGAAAAGGATGCTGTCTGGTGTTTGTACTTTCACCTCAAGTTTAATGAGCCTTTGTCCTTGATTATCTAAAGATTATTTTTCAAACAAATGAAATATTAAATACAGTGAACAAAACTGACTCTAAACTGAATGGGAGTGTGTTAAAGCCACATCTATACAAGCCAAATTTCACTCACTGGATGTACAATAAATGTCAGTGATATTTCTTCGAGGTGAGTCACCAGTGGGCAGACAGTTTTTGGCCTGTTCGCAATACTCTAACATAATTATGAAATTCACAATCAAGGACATAATCAGAAATATGACTCTGAATGTTTTATTGAGCGTTGGAACATTTTAGGATTCATCATATTCTAGAAAATCTTACACCCTGAGTTGTATCTCTAATTAATAAATGTACAGTAGCAGGAACAAAAAGAAAAGTGTCTTAAAGGAACTCACTCACAGGGTTTGGATATAACACTTATGACAAAAACAAAGCGAGGGAAAAAAATGGTGTCCCAGAGTCAGGGGTTTGATTTTTTGTTTTGGTGTCTGTGGGTGTATTAGCAGCACTCAGGTCATTATCCTTGACCAAGAATCTGTTCTTACATTTGTTCCCTGGGCACCGCAGAAGGGCTTACCAACTGTCTCCCAATAGTCTAATGCTGAACAAGAATTTACACACAAGGATCAATACCGTGTGCTCATAATTTCAGCTTCTTTGTAAGCAAGAAACGTGTAAAATGAGATTTGATTTGGGTACAGATGTAGAATCAATAGTGGGCAATAATAAAACCAAACAGACCATACTGAATGTTTCTGCACTCCTTCACAGGATTGTTCTTAGTAACGCTATATGAAGCGTAGGACTATACAGGTGCAGAAAGACAGACATTAACCATACAGTTCTGGCAAAAGCAGATACAGTGTATAGTTCTTAGTTTTAGATTGCTGGCTTGCACGATTTATTTTCAGCAATGTTTACGTCTTTGGCTCCATGTCATCAATGTGCAAAGACTGATAATGCAAAGAGGTGGGAGTGGTGTTGCATGCCGGTGTTCTATGGTGTAGTGCGGCTTGCTATATTTAGTTCCTGTGTGTTGTGTTGCATTGCTGCATGATGTTGCGCACATCTAAAAGGTGGAGAAGAAGAGGGACGGTTGGAACACCCACAGTGTTTTCATGGCTTAGCCTTGTTTATTTTAGCAGTGCGAACTTTTGCTTGTTCAGTTGCTTTTGTTGCTTTAGTGCAGTATGTAATCATTTTAAGGCATAAGGGTGTGTTTTTTGGTGATTTGGATTAACTAAGAGATGGACATTGCAGGTTCAAAGTACTGCTTTGGTGGCCTGTGTTTGTGGTTTTGTGTTTGGGGCATTCTTTACCTCCTATCGGGTCAAACATATTGTTTTCATAAAGTTTTATCCAGAGGGAATTTGGAGAGGAATCAAAGAGGTGGCTTGGCTTCATCAGAAAATAAAATGTGCCTTTGGCTTGTTTTTTTTCTACTCTACCATTATTTTTGGCCATTATTTTCTGTTTAGCACTTTTGCTTAGAGAAAGAAGACAGAGGCAGAAGGGATAGGTGGAGAAGAGGAAACTTGGGAGATGCAGGAGAGTAAGGTTGATTGAAGTAGAGGAGGGTAAAGGAGGCACTATTCATAGAGAGAGGGGGACAGAGAGAAAGAGCGAGAGCGTTAAAGAGGAAACAGGGAGAGGCTGGGGAGGTAATTTTCTAAATGGAAACTGTAGCAGCGTGATTTATTGACGATATGACAGCTGTAATATGACTATTACACCAGTAGAGACACAGAGAGGGGGAGAGCGGGAGGGAATGAGAGAGAAAAGGGACATGGATACTGTACTTACAGAGGGCACATGTGAGAAGTGCAGAGAGCAGGTATCTTTAGGTAAATTAGTTTCTGAATTTTACTACTGCCTATTCCCCTCAGTGGAAGTAGATGGCTATACGGGCTCTACAGCTGTTTAAAGGGGTTATTAAATTACACACATACACGCAAGCACACAGAAGAAGTATTCATCCATTTATAGGAAAAAAGGAATCAACCTCCTCTGTAAGGGCAGCCTGTGTTCTCTATAGCAGCTCGCACTATGGACTAAAACTTTTATACTGTAGGACCGAACAGTTCTTAAAAACGGACAAACTGAAGCTGCAAAAAGCACTATTTTTGTAAAATTAAAGTTTAAAATGTGGGCCATTTTCTGTGGCATAACAAGTGCTTCCCCACATCCTCTCCTCATATCATAAAATACTTAAGAATCAAACCATCTGCATGTGTTAATGCTGTTCTTTCCGCGTTTGTCATCAGCTGAGTGTGGTTCTTCAGTGATAAACAACGAAGGGATCCTTCTCTCGCCAAACTACCCAATGAACTACGACAACAACCATGAGTGCATCTACAGCATCCAGGTAACAAATCTGTTCATCCTAAGTTTCTGAAAATTAGTGAGGATCGATATCTGTCTTCAAACATTTGTCAGTACATGCTGTTTACTTTATTGGTCAATAAATCCAATATGGATTTCGTGTTTACTCTAGGTGCAGGCTGGGAAAGGCATCAACATCTCTGCTAGAACCTTTCATCTTGCCCAAGGGGATATACTCAAGGTAAACATACATTTACCTCTCTCTCTCTTTTTTTTTCCTATTTCCTCTGAGATCAGTCCGATCAATCTGATCAATGACGATAAACGATTATTCAACTTAACCTGACCATCACTTATCACAGATTTATGATGGTAAAGACAACACAGCCCATGTCCTTGGAGCATTCACGGGATCATCTATGTTGGGCCTGACGCTGATCTCCACTTCAAACCATCTCTGGCTGGAATTTTACAGTGATGCAGAAAGTACAGGGGAAGGATTCAAACTAGTCTACTCAAGTAAGTGCACGCTGTTGTTTACACAGTGTAGCTAGTTTTCACGATTGTAACATGAACTGCCTATACTGTGTTCATATTATGCCGTTAAATTAGATTAAGCTGCTGTGGACACTGACAGCACAGTAGAATAAAGCTAGTCAGTCCGGGAGTCACATCAATTCAGCAATGAAATGCCACGAGACAGCTGTACTAATTCCTGGTGAATGCAACTTATACTTGCTGATGCAACTGAACTCTAAATGGTTCTCATTTGCGAAACCATCACAAGACCGATTGCAAATTCCGCCACTGAGATGATCACAAGAGGCTTGCCACGTTTGATTAACAAAGCTTTCAAAGCGCTCTGATTTCCGCGTAGGATCGGGTGTTAAAGGTGCGTTCTGATGTTCACCAAAGCGCGCCCACGTTTGGCTGTGCCCTCTCAAATGCAAAGTTGGAATTAGAAAATCTAATTGTTTAAATGGAGTCATGCAGAATGATTTGCACAGCACATTTTAAAGTTGTATTTTCTCTGCATTACTTACTCCTCTGCACCTCAGCTTCCTCCTACCGATGCAAGTAGTTAGTTTGCCATCCAAACAAAAAACATTGGTTTTAGAGAACATTGCAGCAGCATTTTCTGGAGTAATAAAAAACAATGGTATGCCTCACTATGTTGTAGTTAAGTTTGATATAAAGGCTCGAATTCAATAAAACTTGGAGGTGTGTTTCGATTAATAAATAATGCACAATGCTTTATTTTCTTATACATGTCTAACATATAGAGAACAATTTCAGATGGGAAATCATTCTTACTAGACGTCAGGATGATGGCTGATGTATTCAGATTGCTGAATGGTGAAAGTACAGCTTTGCAAATAGCCATTTTTACGGATTTAGACATGCAGCTACTGCAGTCCTCCAGGAGATAACTCAAATCCTGGCGCACCTCGTCTTCCAGGTAATACCGTAGATCAAATCCTGGTTAAGGTGTTATAAGGATAAGCTATTTATATACCCCCTCATATCCCACTCTCCAAAATTGTGCACATGAATAAACAGAATATTCTGAATATTACCATGGAAACTGAGCTTAGACAGACTGTGAAAAACAACATTAAACTGGATAAGGTGTGTACATGCTCCAGTATCACTCCTAATATTGGGATGTCTCGTGTATCTTTTTCCTGTTATTATTTTTTTTTTTATTAAATCGGTATGAGCGCTTAACAAGATGTGTGATCTCAGCAAGCTCATAAACAGAATACTTGAGTGAGCCACATATTAAGGGAATATTGCTGTTGATCTGAACAACACTAATTCTGTTTTCTCCAGGGGATATTACTGTAGATGTCCCTTAGCAAGTATTTTAAAAAGTACACACTGTAAAGATCTTTCTCTATCCACACACTTTTCCAGGTTTTGAGTTGTCTCACTGCGAGGACCCGGGTGTGCCTCAGTTCGGCTTCAAGGTCAACGACCAAGGCCATTTCTCTGGGAGCAGCATCACATACAGATGCGAGCCTGGATACACTCTGCACGGGGCTTCAACTCTGAAGTGCATGACAGGCGAAAGGAGAGCCTGGGATAACCCTCTTCCTTCTTGTATCGGTATGTCTCTCCTCACGTGAAGCCGTTTGCGCTTTAGAAAGAGGTGTGCAGGCAAACAAAGTCATGTATACACAAGGTTATTGACTGAACCTTTAATAACGCTCTTAAATAAGCTTCAAAGGGAAAGGTGAGGAGGGTTCATTGTTGCACTGGCTTTCACTGGTGTTGCTGCATTTTTGTGCTGTGTGAAACGCATCGTTCATAACTCCTCTGCAGACATTAATTAATGTGTTTGTTGTTCAGTTACCTAGCACCTGTCAAAGGTATTTTTTCACATTTGCGCGTGGTGAAATATATTAGGCGGATATATTCAGCGGGTAAATGTCAAGATTATAAGACCCTTTGTCCCGTTTTTCTCTTCCAAAAATGACTTCGACATCAAGCTGTTCTCAAGCTGGAATATCTAATTTACTCAGGACTCAGCTGGTGCACATACACCTTTAAAGCAGCAGGAAGCATTACTGTACCAAGTCCTGCGCTACAATCCAGTACAGAAACACTGGCTGCTTTATGCGAAGTCTCTCCTCGCAGGACAATTCATTCAATAATCTGAAAAGAAAACAGGTGGAGGCCAATTTCCTGTGGAATCGCCTTCTTGATTTTCTCATGAGATCACACAGTGTGGTAGTTTTAAAGTCTCAATGAAAAGCCTATTTATTCGGGACAGTTTACCACCTGGAC
Source organism: Haemulon aurolineatum (assembly GCA_038406115.1). Taxonomy (NCBI): domain Eukaryota; kingdom Metazoa; phylum Chordata; class Actinopteri; order Lutjaniformes; family Haemulidae; genus Haemulon; species Haemulon aurolineatum. The sequence goes on along the minus strand of JBCAUF010000046.1, from coordinate 14,993,222 downwards.
TCCCTCTGCCCAATTGATCCATTTCCTTTCCTGCGGTGGGTGATTTGCTCTCTGTTCCTCCAGACTGCCCTCTTGATCCCCCCAATGCTCCACTTTCTACTCAAACTTGCCCACACACATGTTCAAACACACACATTCGGGGTCTTTTCATCATGGTTATTCATCTGCTTGTTTCTAACCTCAAACTGTGTCTCTCCTACTCTGCATAGGGCAGGGTGATAAATCTAGTTTGTTAGAATTGTTTCATAAACACATTTTAATCGATTTGGTTTTGACCACTGTATGAAATCACATCAGGACCTGCTGGGAAGCAACTTGACATATTTCCAAATGTTCCATTACAGCATCATTGCCTTTTTAATTCATTTTTCAGGGCTTCAGACTGATGGGAAAATAGAAACCACAGCTCTGAATATTGATGTCAACAAGTCAATAATGGTCTCTTACTGCCAATGAAAATCAGGTCTCCAGAACTCCAATACACACACAAGCGCACATTCACATGTTCAGCAGTATGTTATTACCTAAATCGCTTTGATTTGAATAGTATTTGAAGATTATTTGGAGACATTTTTTCAGTCTCTCCCAGTAGGTATTTGGTTGAATGATTACATTCTCTAATTAAACCCAAACAAATGCTAAGCCTATACGGAATGACACGCAAAATGGCTGCTGCAGCTGTGCCCCAGATGGGAGCTATAAGCATAACGGCAAGCCCAATGTTTTAAGGACCGTTCTTCCTTCATCGCTGCCTGTGAACTTTCTGATTTTGGATTCAGCTTAATAAGTCTCTCTCCTTCTCACTATCAATAATGAAAGACTCATAAAACCACTGGCTGATATTCTCTGACTTTATATTTTAGCAATGACATGCCGTGACCTCAGCTAACCTCCAGTCTTAATATTATATTGCTTCTTATTATTACTCGTAGTGTTTCTTCCTTTACCCCCCTTGGTTCTCTCCTTTTGCTCTCTCTTTTGCCTCTACTCCTCTCTTTTTTTTTTTTTCTTCGTCCCAACTCTTAATATTGCTCCTATTACTCGAGATAATGTATTCCAGTGACGAAGGGAGGGGAGCCTGAGGGAGGAGGAACATGGGGAGGGAGGGGAAGCGGAGAGGGGATGAAGATTGTGAAAATATATAACTGAGAGAGACAAAGAGAGTAGGGGGAATTATTTTCAGTTATATAATGTGTGGTGGTTTCTTCGGGGATGAGTGCAGGATCAGCACTTTGTCTCTTCTTCTTCTCCCTCTCTTCCTCTGCTTGAGAAAGAGTGAGAAAGACGCAGATGAAGAGAGTTGGCCTCTTTCTCAATCCATTTGTCCCCGTGGTGATCGTTTAATCACCACTCAGCAGCTACTGAGGTGCACCTAGTGGATCCGATTGCCCTGATAAACAATTGCCATGGACAGATAACTGGTCATACATCACATACACTCTTAAATACACACATACACACTCATCAGTTGCTCATTTGTTTGCCTGAGTTGTTGGTAACGTAACGCCAGAACTGTGCTGTGTGTGTGTGCTGTGTGTGTGTGAGTGTCGGTACGTATTTCATGTCTCTTCCCTGTGTTTGTGTGTGTTTGTGATTCCTGTAGCGGAGTGCGGTGGTCGTTTTAAGGGTGAGTCTTCCGGGAGGATACTTTCCCCTGGATACCCCTTTCCTTATGACAATAATTTACGCTGCACCTGGACCATCGAGGTGGACTCAGGAAACATTGTGAGGTAACGTGTTCCTCCCAAAACCTCCCCAGTCGTAAAGTTAAAATAACAGTGTCATTAATCTTCATTTTCAGTGAAAAATGATGCCCTCAGAGTTGGTGTTCATAGCTAATCTGGATATGTGATTATGTATAATTGTGAAAATTATGATGCAAATGCTGAGTGTGCATACGGCTTAAGCTGAACTTGCAGCTCTGTTGAACTACTTTCATATAATAAGCATATTGCAAAAGAGAGAGGCTCATACAAACATGATTCACAAATTATAACTGATTTAAGTTGGCATAGGGATCGGAAGTTGCTGTGAAAGTTCTTCTGAAATTTAAATGAAAATGATCTCACTAGGATTTAAATCACAGTCAAAAAAAGGTCCTTATGATATTATTTTGTCTATTCTGAGGTTCTAAAACTTTAAAGCAAACTTTGAGAAAAATGTATTCTGATCTGTTGAAGAGGTCATGTTTTCACTGTTGATAATATTTTATTTTTTTGTATTATTTTTCCAGTCTTCAGTTCTTGTCTTTTGACACGGAGGCCAGCCACGACATGCTGAAGGTTTGGGATGGACCACCCGAGAATGAAATGTCTTTGGCAGAGCTCAGTGGGTCTCTGTTACCTGAGGGAATCCACTCCACACTGAACACTGTCACTGTTCAGTTTGAGACAGATTTTTACATCAGCAAGTCAGGATTTGCTATTCAGTTTTCTAGTAAGTGACGGCCAGAACTTGCATACTAAACATGATTAAAATGAGAGTAGTGAAAGGAGTTTACGTGTTAATATTTTTCATATTTTTCTCTTTCTTTGCACATGTCTTCAATGTTTTTAAGACTTTACGAGATTTTCATGGTGCCAAAGAGAGACAAATACTGTCAAAGTCTTTATGAATCTAAAATTGCTTTTTCTAGTGGACAAAAAATCTTAATATCCACATTTCACATTTATAGATGAGAATCCAAATTAGCATTTTATTGTTCTTCATGGGAACGTCACTTTCCCTGCCAAAAATGATCTTAACAGATAATGCATTCATAACGCAGGATTGTAAACAGATAATTCAATGAATACAGGTTTTATGCACCGAGTTAATGCATTAGCTTAATAGCTATGGATATCCAGTGTGACACAGATTTTTGTAATTGCTCTCCCCTCTTTCTCCTCCACTCCCTCTTCTTTCTCCCTCTCTGTCTCCCTCTGTACAGGTTCAGTAGCTACAGCCTGCAGGGACCCGGGTGTACCAATGAATGGCAGTCGTAGTGGAGATGGTCGTGAGCCGGGGGATTCAGTGTCCTTTCAGTGTGACCCAGGATACGAGCTCCAGGGGGATGACAAAATCACCTGTATACAAGTGGATAACAGATACTACTGGCAGCCCAGCCCGCCTGTCTGCATAGGTGAAAACTCCAGCCCCATGTATTTATAGGGACATACAATAGATGTACTGCATGCACAACTATAGTTGTTTAGGGCTCAGCACCTTGTTCAAGGACACGTCCATGAGTGACTTATAGAAGGGCTGTGTAAAAAAACACGATGTTTAGTGGTCTGAACTTGCTGCCATGCAGCATTTCATTATCTTACACAGCTCCCTCCATACTGCTGCATTTAAAACTAAAATCTTTAGTGATTAAAAGGTATGGAGTGAATTAAAGTAATGAAAAGGGTGTTGAGTGAATTGAAATGATTTTTTATCTCTAATGGTCGAGCTTGAGAGACTACTCAAAAGACTTTATTAGAATGAATATATACCTTTCTTTTATTGCAATCATAGCTCCTTGTGGAGGAAACCTAACTGGCTCCAGTGGATTCATACTATCTCCTAACTACCCACATCCGTACCCTCACTCCAAGGACTGTGATTGGCTCATTGCTGTCAACTCCGACTACGTCCTATCATTGGCCTTCATCAGGTATCTCTGCTGCTTTGCTTCGCTCTCTTTCTGTAATGGCTGTAATTGATGAGAAAGACTCAGTCGCAGTGGAACGTTTATGTTGCAACATATAGTATACTTAGTGAATAGTATCTGTTCTGAAAATGCTTTTAAAATATATTAAAATGACATCACTCTAAGGATCTTTCTGGACAGTATAAAAAACAAATTAACCAGGTTCAAGATGAAATTTTTGTGCTGACTCTTTTTTCCCCTGTTCTCCCCATGTGACCCCCCCCATCCCTTGTCCCTATCTCTGTTTTTCTTTATTTATCTCTAGTTTCAATATTGAGCCAAACTACGACTTCCTCTATATCTATGATGGCCCAGATAGCAACAGTCCTCTGATTGGTAGCTTCCAGGACAGTAAACTCCCAGAGCGGATAGAAAGCAGTTCAAATACCATGCATTTAGCATTCCGCAGTGACGGGTCTGTTTCTTACACTGGCTTTCACCTGGAATACAAAGGTAAAATGCTGTGCCAATAGCACCACCATCCTCATATATTGTGTATATATACTGTGATTAATGCTGGAATAGCTCCTAAATTACTCAAACTTAAACTAGAGGCAAACATATTTGAAAATATTTACAGGAGGAGGGCCTCTTTACAGCACCAACGTATGATATGTAAACATTTCTACAATGTTGTCGTGATTGCTTAAGCAAAAGCAGTATCCTGTCATAAATATTGTGGTATCTAAAGGTATATATCTCAACATGTCTTTTTTCTGGGGAATAGAGATTAAAAACGGAAAGCAGACACAGACTGCAACTGGGAGTGTTTTATAGCGACCTTGTAACTGTCAGTTATTGAAAAATAATTTTCATATATTCTGCTGATGTAATTGCACCAGGGGCTGTTTTCTGTCTTGTTTCATAAGCAAGCAAGGTAACCTGGGAAACTATTCTTTAAGGTTTCAACACTTGATGTGGCGTGATGTTTCAGATGTCTCCGGTGATGACAGGAAGTCTCCTGAATGTGTTAAGAAATATTACACCTTCACAATGAACAAAGAAGACTGCTGCATTATTCCTAAACACACAATACATATCTATACGCAGTCTCCCACGCTGATGACAGCATGCATCACACTGTTTTTAGAATGACAAAGCATAAAAGGGCCCTATTGAATTAGTGTCTATTGAAATAGTCTGTCAGAGGTGTGAATTTGATTCACTTGCACAAAAGAATCAACATTGGTTTCATGTGGACTCAGGAATTAAGTCTTAAGTTGATGCAGGGTGGCCACTAATCTTGTAGGAGTGGGGCCAAAGCCATAATTTACAAGGTTCATGTAGCATTCAAAAGCCGGGGGATGAAGTTACAGTCCTTCCTCCATCTTTGGCAAAGACAGCTAAGTCAAACAGACTGTTAAAAAGGCCAATGAAATGCCTGCCTCATTTGATTATGACTAGGGACTTAGTTATTATTAATTTGACTTATTATTTATGGTAGCCTGTCACTTTTTCTTTTCTTCATCCTCCCTCTCACTTACTAACTCGTTCTCTCTTCTCCCTGTCCAGCCAAGCTGAGGGAGTCGTGCTTTGACCCAGGTGTAGTGCTGAATGGCACCAGGCTGGGATCCGATTATAAGCTTGGCTCTACTGTCACCTTCTATTGTGAGGCTGGATACGTTTTGCAGGTACAAAACAAAGTGGATGGATGGATGAATTAATTGATGGGCGAGTGGTTGCTTGGTTGATCAGATGGGTGCTTGATTGGTTTAATGGATGGATAGGTGGTTGAATGGTTGTTGGTCATTGGTTTGATTTGTGGGTCTTTTGGTCAGATTGGTGGCTGAGTTGTTGTTTGCTTGGTCACATAGGTGGATGGATGGTCAACTGGGTGGTTGCTTAGTTAGCTAATTAGATGGGTGGGTGGTTAGTTTACTGGTTAAATCGATGGTTGGTTGGTTGGTTGGTTGGTGTTGTGTGTTGTTTTTTTTACAGCATTTTTTTCTGTCATTAGGGCTATTCAACCCTAACCTGCAGTATGGGAGATGATGGCAGACCTGGATGGAACAGGGCATTGCCTAGTTGTCAAGGTACGCAACCACAGCTTGAACTCATTTTTCAACAGTGTGTTATTTTCTCTGTATCTGTGTGTGATTATGTGCCCCCCTGCCTGTCCTTATGTGTGTGGACTTGTTCTGTCTCCAGCTCCTTGCGGAAGTCGTTCCACAGGATCAGAAGGGACTGTTTTATCTCCAAATTTCCCCAGAAACTATACCTCTGGACAGACCTGTGTCTACTCTATATCTGTCCCCAGAGAGTTTGGTAAGTTCATCTATCACATAATATGAATTATGCACACAGGCCATAGTGCCATCAGTCTTAGAATATTTCACAGAATTACATACATACACTACCTGTGTGAGTCTATTGGGTGTGCTACAAAAGTTGCAATACAAAAGTAGTCAGTATTAAAGGGATTTATTCTTTATACTTTTAATACAAGTGTATACTTCTCTGAAGTGAAGGTAAAGAGATGGCAGCTGACAGCGAAACCTGTGATCGCAATTTTCTTTGACATATATTATCCTATTGTTCTTTTACTCAGTGAAACAATGTGACATTAACACTTGTTTGAATTTTAATGGGGAACCCCCTGAAGGAGTCTTTTGTTTTTTTTTTAACTACTAAAAACAAGTAGAGATGTTACACATGATCAAAAGATGCCCGATGGCCATTTATCTAATTCCGGGTCAGAGTTTCATCATTGAAGTGACATTTAAAGATGAGGCTGTTTTCATCTTGCCACGTTTGATCGTTAGTCCTTAAGTCAGGCAGAAGTGACACATGATAATGATATGAATATTGTAGAGGATTCTTCAGAGTAAATGGGGCTGTGTGGGGAATGTGGTGACATCTCCTCTCACATTTTCCCACAAGCATTTAGTTCCTCTCTTAGTTTGCTGGAAATAGATTGACATTGTCATCAGCAGCAGCTACCAATAGACTCTCTGAAAAAAAAACAACTAGTAAGTGTATTAAGTTGGGGTTGTATTGTCAAAGTATTAGTATCACTTAATGTACAAGATATGCAAATTTATTTTTTATTTGTGTCTCTAATACAACATCACATATTGACATCTAAATTATTGGTTGACGGATTATTAGAAAAACTGACTCATTATGTTTAACTTGAGCTTTTACAAACAATCAATAATTGGTGGATATGATGTCCAATTATGCCTTGTGGTGTTATAAATAAATAGCAGCTTTCCCTCAGGCTGTTGATGGTTGCTGTCTTATTGTATTTGCGTAGCAGCTTTTGGAGTGTCAGCTCCATGTAGACATTTTGACTGAGAGGAGTTCACATTTGGTTGGCCTACATGTTGTATAAGACACACAGACACCCTCCCCGCACCTCCCACACAGAGCGAGAGACGGGGATTGTTTTGTGAAGTTGCAGTGCTGGAGCTCTATGTCATACCCAGATTTATTAAGCAGCTGTCATTGGCTTGTTTGTTGGCGTTTCAAGACTTAAATGGTTAATGACGTTTCACCATTCATACAAATGGCTCCTTCAGTTTTAACACCAGGTGGGGAAAACCCTTGGCGTCTATCCCTGTGGCGATGCCATACCTCCTGTTGAATGAGGACAGGGCTGAGGACACCCACTCAGGCAGCTCACCAGGAGGCATGGCAGCTCCACGGGGATCGATGCCCAGGTTTTCTCCCATCTGATGATGAGAGGCGAAGAAGGCTTTCAAATGAACAGTGAAACATTTCAATCATTTGATAACAAGTCCAGTGGATCAATCTAAACTTTGCTGGGCGTGTTACAACCTGGACGACAGAACAGATCTGCCAGCTGTACGTGACTGCAGCGTGGAGGGATTTCATTACCAGCAAGCCAAGTGGTTTACACAGTGTGACACAACACTGCTGTTACCTGTGTGTGTGCGTGTGTGTGTGTGTGTGTGTGTCTTTCTGTGTTGGTATGCGTATGTTTTTTATTTGTTATCTCAGTATGAGTGAAATTCTCTGTCATATCTTAAAGGATGTAAGATATTCCCCATGTGCATTAAAGCTTTATGAGTCTGTGTGTAAATGTTGCCGCATGTGTGTCCTCCAGCCTGAAATCTCTGCTGTTATGAAACAGTTTCAGCTGTGAACTCCTCCACCTGCTCTGCAGTATGTCGATATTACAGCGTGGAATGATGGAAACCTTAATCACTCTGATTTCCTTAAAATCTATAAATGGTGGGAGCTTTTAAATATTTCTGCTGACAGGCAGAATCTTGTCATTCTTTATGGCCACTCAACAGCATGCCCTTATACACATCCTCATGTACAACCATGGCATGGCTGTAAGATATATAGATTCATTTACCTGATAAAGCTTAACTGTTTTCTTTTTGTTTTGTTCTGTCAAATTTTAATTAAATGCCAACTGAAAACCCACTGTTGGTTTCTGTTCAATACCACTTGACATTATTTTAGCATGAAATGAGAATTTTCATTAAGACAGATAGGGTATCTTTTGTGAGTCAGAGCAATGTTTTGGCAAAATGCGGATTATACCTTCTAGGAACTCTGCAGAGAGAAACAGCCCTGTACAAAGTGACCAGTGACCTTCTTATAGCCGAATATCCTTGGCAATGTTCAGATCAGATGTTAATCCTTTACACCTCAGCCTTTGGGGCTAGAGAGAGAGAGAGGGGGAGGGAGAGAGGGAGGGAGGGCTAAAGTGCGTGCGTGTGTGTGAAATCAGAGAGCTCGCCTCACTGAAGCCGAAATAAATGTAATTCATCCTAAAGAACTGCTGCAGACAAACCCATTTTCATTAATACAACAACACCATTCACATCTTGAGGCGACTTGTGATTGATTTCAAGACACAGTTATCAACAAAGACAGACAGTTGTACTAGTTTGAGCACACACGAGGTCTCAGGCCTCCAGGGGGTTCCTAATGCTACCTGCCACTACAGCAGCACCGTAAGATTCATGGTTTAGTCGAGGAATCGCCTGCCATTATATTGGAGGCCTGGGTTTAATTCCTGGCCACTGCAGCAGGATTTTCACCTTCCAGTAAAAATTAGTTTTAGGGCATGGGTTTGACAGGTTACCACTTGTGCCTGCTTGTAATACAGTCGACAGACAGACAGGAAAACATCTATCCCTAAGGCAAAAAGTCAGCTTTTGCACAAAACCTGTATATCACACTAGCTGACAACACTGATACATCCTGACCAACTGACATGGGAAATATCGGTTGGTTGGACTGGTGCATGATGAAGATGAGGGTCATGTTTTGACTGTTACAGTAAGTGTCCTGATAAGTAATTTTGTGCCAGTAGTTGGCTTCAAATAGAAGTTGACACTCCAGCTTAATAAAATTTAAATTTGGTGTTACAGGTTAATTCTATCATTGGAAGGTCGGACACAGACAGTGTTGTGGAATGATAATTTGGCATCATTCAAGTGTCGTTAACTCATCTCTTTATGTGTCATCCCCCCCCCCTCACTGTTTTGTTTGCAGTCCTCTTTGGGCAGTTTGTATTATTCCAGACGTCTCTGAACGATGTGGTGGAAATCTACGATGGACCCACTCAACAAAACACGCTGCTGTCCTCTCTCTCTGGGTCCCACTCTGGTGAGGATGGTTTGATCTATGAATAGACGGTTAGATGGACAGATAGACAAGCTGAGCCCGAACCATCTAAAATTCTGTCTGATCTTGTTTCTCTTCAACTCTGTCTCCCTCTTTCTAGGTGAGTCTCTCCCTCTGAGTTCGGGAAACCAGATCACAATAAAGTTTACCACAGTGGGACCAGAAACTGCAAAGGGATTTCATTTCGTCTACCAAGGTCAGCCGAAGACATTATTTAAATGATCACTGTGATTTTATAGGTTGAGGCTTTCCAGAACTGCCTTGTCGTCTTTACTGTATACACATTTTTCATTCAGTCATTTTTAATCATTTTTCATTATACATGCAATACCACAGTTTATTTTTTGTTTTGTGGTACTTAAACTTCATTGACCTAGAAAAGCCACTCTAAGATCAAGATACTCTTTTTTTTGCTTCAGCCAAGTTATGCATCAATAGCTGTACATTTGGTGTTCCTATGGATTTTGACATTTTTTAATGGTAGCTTCCTTCCTTATTTCTGCAGCTGTACCGAGGACCAGCTCCACCCAGTGCAGTTCAGTCCCTGAGCCGCGCTTTGGGAAGCGTCTTGGTAATGACTTTGCAGTCGGCTCCTTGGTGCAGTTTGAGTGCAACCCTGGTTATGTTCTCCACGGCTCGACTGCCATACGGTGTGAGAGTGTACCAGACAACCTGGCACAATGGAATGACACCTTGCCGACATGCGTAGGTAAATATGAATCCAGAAATCAGGGAGAAGATGGGCATTTTCCTGTTCAAAGTGTGGTGACTTGAGAAGATGCATCACGAGCCATGCAATGAGTACATATTTAGATAGCATTTCAATGTGGACAGAACCTTAGCTGCCCAAGGACAACTCTGCCCAGGTCGTCACCCAGGCTTCAGGCTCTTTGGTCTCCTGCTCTGCAGGGGAAGCAATGGTACAGCTGACTTTCTCTTTTCCTGCTACTTTCAGACAAAGTGTTGTTTTAACCTCTGCTTTTTCTCTCCTCTTTGCTCTCCCTCAGTTCCCTGTGGGGGTGTGTTGACCTCTCGTCGTGGGACCATCCTTTCACCTGGATATCCAGAGCCCTATGACAACAACCAGAACTGTGTGTGGAAGGTCTCTGTTCCAGAAGGGGCTGGCATACAGGTAATACCTGTCACATGCTGCTTTCTGGCTGACCTATGTATCATTGGCTTAAAAGCTGAGCAGGCAGGATGTCAAGGAAGATAAGATATTATTAGAAGGATGAATGGATGGATGGTTTGTGAGAGAGGGGCCATCCAGAGATAACTAGATAGGATCTTATCGTGAGAGATAATGCCTGATTGCGTGTAAGCTAAACCGCTCTCACGGACAAATACAAAGGCAAAGATGCCTCTGACACAAAATGGAGTCCGTTAGAAATATTAGACAGACACCTCAGAGCAAAATTCTTTGGATTTTACATTCACGTCACATCAAGTTCTCTGTTGCTTGACTCACTCTTTATAATTCTTCTATCACATACCTCCTTTTATGCTGTTTGATGGTTTAATTTAATATTTATAGCAGTTAACAGACATTATTTTTTTCTTACTCTTCATTCAATGAGTAAATGTAAAGACCATGGTGCCAGATCCAATCAAATACCAGTTAAGTTGCTTCTATTGAAGACAATGAAATAAAGCCGAATAAGAACAAAATCTGTCCTTTTTCTGTCTGTCTCTCTAGATACAAGTTGTGAGTTTTGCCACTGAGCACAACTGGGACTCCTTGGATTTTTACGATGGTGCTGACAACCACGCACCACGACTGGGCAGCTACTCAGGTAAACAGTTTTCTCATCATTTTTGATGATGTTGCTCAAAAAGTTACACTTGAGGTAACATGGCCACTCTTGTTAAAAAGGTAATTGAGCAAATAACAACAAATTATCTCAATGCCACATAGCAGCATACATTTATTTTCAACTAGTAATGTGGCTGAATTGTCATTATTTTGGTAGAAGTAGTTCATTTGGTTGTTAGACTGATTAACTGATTAACGAGAAGACACTGAACAACACTCAGTATTTTTTTTAAATTAAAGCTAATCATGGTTGTGGTTTGATTAGACTATGTAGTGAATTTTTAAGGCTCATGCCCTCTAACAAGTATTCATACTCTATGTAACAGAAATAAAGGAGAAAAAGAACTTTGTTGTCTCGTAAATTGATAAAAAAATATTGCTTGACAGTTAAATTCAATAAAGTAAGAAAAAACATTGCGTTTTGTCAGGATGTTTTGGAGCACACAAGATGGTGCCCGTGTGGCCCCCGGCTAAGAGTGGAGTCAGAGCTACAGTCGTTTTATTCTGACTCTCCCAGCAGGAGCTGAGGAACACATCCACTGATACTTGTTTGTTTATCTGTGATGACTTGAAAGACATACGAGAGTGTTTTGTCGCATAGCTAATTGGTCGTCTTATACTCTGATTCTCCACTTGGAATAGATATTTCCTAAGTAACATGACATGACGTGTCAAATACATTAATTTAGCATTACAGTCATTCACATTTCTAAATGCACCACTGCACAATGTCAGCTATATCTTTAAGGTTTAATGGGACTAGCAGCTTCCCAATGCCATTAAACTCAATGGAATCATGGTAGGATTGATATTTACAACTGATTACCAATAATAAAACAATCATATAAGAGATATAAACACTAATTGCAAATTTCACATTGATATATTGCCATAATCAAGACTAGAAGAAAAACTTAAAAGACTTAACTGCTGTTTTATTGCACTGCATGACTGCTATGTCCTCTGTGGCAAGTAAAATCTTTCTCTTTTCATCTTTTCTTACTCATATTCAACCAAAAGATTAACTTGTGTAATTCAAGCAGTCAAAGGCGGAGTCAGCTGGCTCTGGGGATACTAATGCTGCTTTTAGGGAGGCAAAGTCTCCTGATTATCTGCTAGTTATGTTAATGAATGTATGGATGGGCTTCACATCTTTATGGCAAACTGGAAAACAGATTACATTAATAATGACAGTGACGTATTTCCATATACTAAGTCATTACTTTTTTAACTGTTTAATTACAACTATTAATTGATAATGCCATACATCCCAAAACAACTGTTATGGTTAAATCCATGCAGTTCATTATTCATCATCATTCATCATTCATTATTAAGGAAAAAATCATTTTTTATTTTTCATTATGATAATGAATGAGATTTTCTCTGGGATGTGAATGCAACCAGCAGGGGGGCCGCAGACTGTTAAAATATGCTGCTAATTAATTCCCCTCACAACAGGCAACCAATAACATCCACCGGCCTAATTCACCGTTGATTCAGAGGAATGTCTCTGTAACTTTGACAAGTTTTGCTGACACACCTGCCACTGAGCAGAAACATGTGAATCATAACAAAGCTTTGCTCACAGCTCTCCTCTGAGAAAATATATAAATTCCACAAGTGGTGAATATCAAAAGGTACTTAAACTGCTGTTGGATCTTCAAGCAAGCCAAGACAATGTCACTTTCACTAAAAAGGAGTCTACAGTTGGTTAATATTCCTTTACATTAAAGTGCACCATAGATTATGTTATTGTGAAGGGCCCTGACGGAATTGCACTGTTGCACCAGCTTAGCTTCAGTAGTGTATTGCCGTTTTTCACTTTGTACTTTGTCTTGCCACGCTAAGTAGGTCAAGCCAACATTTTAAAAGTGGTTTCAAATAAAACAGATGTCTCATATAAAAGTAATTCCCATCTCCCTCCTTGGAGAACACTTCACAAACAAAAAAAAGTGAAAATGTAGGTTTGGGAGGCCTTTGTTGTTTCCTTTGCTGTCAGATTACTAAGATCATTTGCTTTCAAGCTTCGGCTGAAAAATGAAAAAAAATCTGATTGTGGTCCTCTGTTGCTGTCTTCCTCTCTCCCTGCTCTCAGGCACTACCATCCCCCCGCTTCTGAATAGTACATCTAACAACCTCTATCTAAGCTTCAGCTCTGATATAAGTGTCTCAGCTGCTGGTTTTCACCTGGAATATACAGGTAACATATTTGACTCCTATACAGCATTATCTGCAGCATATGTTATATACATATGATGATAACTGAAACTTCATTTCACATCAGCTATTGGTCTGGAGTCATGTCCAGAGCCTCAGACTCCAAACTATGGAATAAGACAAGGAGACCGATTCATGGTGGGAGATGTTGTACAGTTTTCATGTGAACAAGGATACTCTCTACAGGTAAAGATACAACCTATTTGTGTATATACTGTTTGTGTTTCTGCATGTATTTAGACTACCTGCTGAGGGGCTTGGAGCATAGACACAACACTTCAAGTTGCAGTTGTTTAATGCAGACAGATGCCGGATGTGTATATGAAATCATTAAAGGATGTTCAGCTTTTCTGATGTGTCACAATTCAGTCTTTTTATCCCCTGGCTGCACAAAACATGAACTATTTAAACTGTGAATCAGAAGGAAACCCCGCTCTCGGGTGGTTTTTCCATCTCTTACAAAACATACAACTCTGGTGTGGTTTGCACAACTCCTGAATAATGTATGTCTCTGGTGTGGTCTGCCCAATTTCTGTACAGTATGCAATTCTAAGGGAGGTACTCCTTCTTCATGCTTAGTATCCAGCATGGCTTCACACTTGTTATTACAAAGCATGAATATTATTGTTGAATAGATAAAAAGGCCCTTTTAAGCCACATTATTCAAAGATCTACAGTGATATCTCAACTATTATATAAATATATTGTGGTCATTTTTGCATTTCTAGGGCAATGCCCACATCACCTGCATGCCTGGACCTGTGAGAAGATGGAACTACCCTGTACCATTATGTCTTGGTAGGTGTTCTCCCTCACTACATATATGCACACACACACACACACACACACACACACACACACACACACATGCATGCAATCCAGCCTGGATATACTGAGATGCGTGCCAAACTCCAGTGCTGCAGAAATGATGCAAGCAGTCTCCATCGTCTACCCTGACTCTCTGGAAAATAAGCTGTTTGATCAATTTACTGTTCTGTGATGAGCTGATTATTTAGTATTCTGTGCAGAATACGATTAAGCTTTTAAACTGATGCAAAGCTAAGTCAGACTCTGCCGTAAACATGCAGGGTGTGCCAGATCATCAGCATGCACTGAGGCAAACTAGAGGAAACAAGAAGACACACACATCCACTCACACAATGGTAATTTATTCAAGAAGGGTATTTATTAAAGACTCAGAATATTAATGTTTGATTCAAAATGATGCAAAATGTCAGGTTGAATGTAGTCAAATATCCAGCTGGTAGCAGAATTATGCCTACTTCACTCAGCTAGGTCAGCCTTTTGATGTGTTGCTTTCAATGCTAAACCGCTGTTTCCCTTTTTTCCTGGTTTCTGTGTTACGTGTGTGTTTGTGTGTGCAGCCCAGTGTGGTGGGTCTATGACAGATGTAAGTGGAGTGATTCTAAGTCCCGGTTACCCCGGCAACTACCCGAGTGGATTAGACTGCACATGGACAGTCAACTTACCTGTCGGTTTTGGTAAGAACCTCCGTCAACTTTGAAGTGGCGTTGCGCTTTTCTCTTCATTTGTATGTGTGTCTTTGTTTGTGGTTTGTCTGTTTCTGTCTCCCCCTTCATATATCTATGTTATTGAATGACTGATTCATTCAATTACTTACTCACCCCCTCACTCAATCAGTGCCGGTGGCCTTTATCCATTTTCGACAAGTGGCTGCAGATGAAGCATTTTCAAATGCGTTTATTGCCCGGCCTCTCTGTCAGTCAAGCTCTGCTGATTGCTGTAAATGTCATAAGCCATGTATTTTTCCCCAGGTATCCATCTTCAGTTTCTGAACTTCTCCACTGAAGCGATCCATGATTACTTGGAGATCCGCAGTGGAACGCTGGAGACGGGCTCGGTCATTGACCGGTTCAGCGGTCCAGTCATCCCCAAGCCACTGTTCAGCACCACCCACCAGACCAGCTTCTTCTTCCACAGTGACTATTCACAAAACAAAGCAGGGTTCCACATCACATATCAAGGTAAATGTTGTCTTGTCTTGTGGCCACTAGCTAAAATGAGAAACCAAAAAGTTTTTCTTAACAGCATCAACCCTCAATGTGGAAACTTGGTTAGTAGATAGACAGTCTGAGAGAGACTGCATTTCTCAGGGGTGTCTAATAACAAAATTATCGACATTCAGACAGCAATAAAAAATTGATCTTTACCTCTTAAGCGCTTGCCAAAAAATTATAGGGTGCATGTAAGTCCTCATTTGTGGATTAATTTCAGTGTTGAGAGGAGTTTTATATTTATTCTATCTGACACTTAAAAGGTTTTGAGCAGTCTTATATTTATTATGACAAATCTTGTAGATAGCCTAATTTGTTACAGCTAATTCCATTAATGTGCAAATTACAGTGGCTGATGAATAATACCTTTTATCTCATGACAGGAGCACTGCCAGAGTGTTTTAAAACAGGACGATTACTGCTGCTAATGTTTGTCTCTCCCAGTCACATGTCTTTCTTTCCAGCTATGCAAACCCTTGACTCTTGTAACTTTGGCTAAAACATTTAAATGGCACACTGTCAGATTTAATTTGAGAGTTTTTTGGAAATATCAAAAGAACAAGTGTGAGCTTCATTGGTGCATGATACCCTTGTCAAAAACGTACTACTCTTACTTCATATCTGGAAGTCTACAGCTGTTATATTTGAGTTTCTCTGATGCATTTCATGTTTCGGTGTTATTCGGAATTTCAGCTGCAGATTGCAGTAGGTCTTCATCTTTACCATGCCAGAGGAATTATGAGTAAGGCTTTTGAACTCTGCACAAAAATTAGTTTTGACAAACAGCTTTTAAACTCGAGGAGAAAGATCATTTAACATACTCAGAGTAGTTTAGGGCAGAGTGTAGTCCAATCGGCAGCTACAGCTGGTGATGGGGATTTTACATTTGTTTTGTAGAGACCCAGGAAATTACAATTCTGTTATAAATATGAAAAAACCAAAATATTTAGCTTTAATTTTACCTGAATCAGCACTTATTACAGTATTCTTGCCTCCTGTTTTTTGTTTTTATTTTGTTTTTTGATTCACTTTCACTTTAATTTGCTATTTCCACATTTTGATGTTATTTCCTACCAGCAAGATCTCTATTATTGACAGACTCTTGGTTAATCAGTGAGTGGATGTATGTGCTGTGTATGCTGTCTCTTTATATTATTTCCTGACTGTAGTTTTTGAACAAAGCCACACTATACAGGAAAGAAGCACATAACATACCATACTAGCACATGCCACTTACAAACTAGTCCTTTATTGTTAGTATTTCCCTTGACTCGTCTGGGTTATTGTGTCTCCAGCCTACCAGCTCCAGAGTTGCCCAGACCCTCGACCGTTTCGAAACGGCATCGTGATCGGCACAGATTTCAGCGTTGGGATGACGGTGTCATTTGAATGTCTGCCTGGATATTCTCTGATTGGAGAGGCTTCACTCACATGTTTACATGGAATCAGCAGGAACTGGAATCACCCACTTCCAAGATGTGAAGGTAATATCGGGGGTCTCTGTCTGTTTTTGTGACGCAATGACTGTGTCTTATTGAATGCATAATATTTTTCTTTTGTCTGAGAGGTGTCCTGTATTTACAGCTTGACATGAAATTGCTGTAATGTGGGTTTTGCATCATGGGACCAGCATGCTTCTCAGGGAAATTAAAATACACACATGTCTACTTGAAACTATTCTTTCAATCCAAAAGAGGAGTTTTTTTAGAGACCAACTACTGTATTCCCCTGGCCGTCCTAAACACATAGCATCTTTCAACATTGATATTGGCAGTGGTATTTCTTTCTTTTTTTTTCGCATTCCATTATTAAACAGAGTTATCTCACACCAAGTTGTTAGTGTTTGATGTATACAGTATTTGTAATCATACCAGCACTATAAAAGGAAGCACAATATTTTTCTTGATATTTTGGTGTCTGGCATGTAATTAATTGTAAGCTGTCATTATTCTAATTTTCAGTAATTATCATTAGTTGCACAATTATCCCATTATTATTTATTTTTGTTTATTTTATCATTTGTATTTATTTTACTTTTCTTAGGCTAGACTTAAGACCATTAACGCTCACTCAAGGACCCTTCATTTAAAAAAAAAAAATGTTAATAGCTCTCAGTTGTGATGAGGGCAAAACCGACACTGGCGAGGAATACCTGTGCTGCAGAACTGAAATAAAACTGTAATGACAATTTATTAAAGGTATTAAGGTGTTATCCAGTGGTCATTACATGACTGAGAAAGACGTGTCGTCTCTCAGTCATCCAGACAATTGCTAAAGCTTCCCAATTGTAATACTAATTTGCTGGTAATTTATTTAAGCTAATTCTGTTCATATTCTATCTCACAGCTCTCTGCGGTGGCAACATTACCTCGTTAAATGGAACCATTTACTCTCCTGGTCACCCCGAGGAATACCCCAACTTCCAGGACTGTGTGTGGAGTGTTCGAGTTCCTCCAGGACACGGCATTTACATCAATTTTACTGTACTGAGCACTGAGCCAATATATGACTACATTACTGTCTGGTAGGTGCTATTTGTTTTTCATTTTCTTGGCTTATTTTCTTCTCTATCTTTGTTACTACTTTATTCTAGTTCTTCTTGACACTGTTGATCCTCATTATGTGGCACAATCTTTTCCTGCTTCATCGAGATCTACTTCACCAAGAAGTGGTCTTTTTTTATTTGACTGAATGGCTATTTAATTTGTACCACATATTCGGGGAACTTCTGCTGCACACACACACACACACAAATGCGCACACTCTCACACAGGATGTCATGCTCCTTAACATCTTTTCAGAGCCGGCCACTAATTGGCTAAATTCCTGCAAGGGTTACTATGACTACAGACATCTCTGCTTGAATATAAAGTTACTCTGACATAATTTCCTTCTTGTCATGTTTTACCCATCTCTCTACCCATAAGTCTCTCTGTCCTTCCCTCGGTTCCTCACGCTATCTCCAAGGCTCACTTGGTCTTATGTCATGTATAAAATTCCTTCTTCCTTGACTTTTTAAAAATATATTCTTACATATAATTGACTAATCTCTCATATACACACATATACTGTATATTATTTTTTGTGTTATGAGGGCAGCAGCAATTGTCATAATGCAGGTATTTAAATTGTGCTTAGATGCCATGTTTTCTTCAGGTACAAGGTGGCAGCAGAACCATAAAGAGACTGCACAATCTTTTCCTATGGTTACCATGTTGCTGCCCCTTCTCTATAGCTAAAGCCTGTTTCCTATAAATAGATAGCAGGGTGCAGCATCAACAGTTAAGAAACATCACCTGGCATGCAGACATGGAGAGAGGTAGGGCTTGGCAGGGAAAGCTCAAACAGGAGGGTAAGAAATAGTGTGTTGCTGATACATTCCCTTGCATATTATGTATTTTTAGACCAACACAGAAGGACCAAATGTCTGTCTTGTACTTTTGTCAGCCTGACGTGATGTAAGCTCTGTCAACCCTCTAGATTTCCAGGTTTTGCTGTTTCTGAAGCCGTCAGGGCAAAAAAAAAAAAATCATTCCAACTAAAAATGTTGTTATCTATTGAGAAAGTCTAGCAACACGATGTACCTTTCCCCAACAAGGACCCGAATGACCCACAAGTATCCAACCCCGACTATATCAAATAATTACTTTGATAGTGTCCTTCCTCCAGAGAAAGACAGGCACACAGAGAAATTGGACATTGTGAGGTAAAAACAGAGCCCTTTTTCTCTACCAGAATGGATGATCCCATTATGTGACCTGAGGTCATTTACAATGACAGCCACGACTGTTTGCCCTAGCCTCCATTTAAGTCAAGCTTACCTTTGGGGAAGCTTTATTTTAGGAGGTTCTAATTTAGATGAAAATAAAATCGTAAGGGCTCACTGCTAAATGCACCACCTACAGTAATGTCTCAAGACCCATTTGTGGCCAACAGTCTGAATGTTTTCGTATGTCTGTCTGGACACAAACTCTGCCAGGTAAGCAACAACATGTTGTGGAAACATCATTGGTACAATCTCAGAGTCACTCAACCAACAGCAAACAACAGATGCAACTTGTGATTATTTGAGCTAATACATGACTCTTAAGCTGATTTTTCATGAATTAATTAGCCTTGACTGAAAATGTATCTGGACAGACTTAAAATTGTAGGTCAAGAATGAGCTTTCAGCATCAATTGATTACTTTTCTCAAGAAATAATGGAAAAGCAGCATTTCCCCAATTTGTCAGAAGCAGAAAACGTTTGGCAATTTTGCTTGATGGTTGACAATTAATCAGTTAACATTGTTGCAGATGAATGTTCTTGCTCTTGATTAATCGATTGCTTCATCAAAATGCTGTTAGACAGTGTACAACAGCTTGTTTAGCATCTGCACACCTGACAGTGGAGAGCAACAATTTGTTTTCTCCAACTACCAGAGAGTCACTTTTTTAGTGCACAGCTGTCTTTAGTGTATAGCTTGCAACTGCAAAATGCCGCCTGCCTTTGCCGCAGCAAACGCCACAACACAATTGAGCCACGTGCCGTCCACCCACTGCCGACTCTTTGAATTCCATGAATTGGTTGCGCAGCAGGTTCCTGACCCTGCTGTCGGTTGGAAAAGTGAAAAAACTGCTGAACTCACACAAAGAAAAGAGGGCAACCGCGCTCACAATCGCACAAAAAAAACTCACAATCTCAGCCACACAGCCACAAAAGTCGGTTTCCTGTAGAGAGCACAGTGTCGGTGGCAAAGGTGTGATTTTCACAGCGGTCTCCACAGTCCACAGCCAGCCAACCTGACAGTCAGTTAGTCTGCTAATTGGTCTCATACTGGGAGGCTTACTACGGGATTTCACCGTAAGAATTATCATATATGGCACAGATGTGAGCATGTATTATGCCCTCTTTGTACTGTACTGTATATGCTGCCGTTATGTACTGTGTCAGAGTGTTTGCACCAGCAGTAATAATCAATGCAAAGCAATGAATGAAACTCTGATGACCCTGAACCACTCAACATGAATCAGACAAGAGGATGATTCCTTACATAACCTGACAGGTGTAATCGGCCTCATCCAAAAACACTTAACAGGAGGAAATAATCTTTTCATTTAACTTCCTGATGGTACTTCTTAATCACTGATAATGGCCGCGCTATTGGTTAGTTCCAGTCTGACAGCTGGTGGGTCTGGCATTAAAGATGAAATATGCTCGCGACATTGCACAGAGAGCCTGACCCGCCAGTTGACAGATAACTTCCTGTCTGCCTTCTGCGGTAATTGTGTAACTTTTCATGAACACCAGGCTGATATTAGCGGCCAAACTAAAGCCAAGTCCACAACAGGATTCGCATTTGTTATTCTTATGATCTGACGACAGCTCAGTCAATATTTATGAACTTGAGCATCCCAAAGGAAGAATAAGGGAGCCGGGGCTTCAAACTGTGTTGTTATCAAGCGATATAAAGGAGATGCTCTTTTGTAAGCAAACTGGAATCTTAGTTTGTGGAGGTTTTATAGAGCTTTGTGACATTATATTTTGAATTGTTTTGAGAGGGAAGATGAGCCCATAGGCATGCACAATCACTCCGGGTGCCGGCGCTTTGTCACACCATGTCCAACTCTATTTGCAGTCAATGGAGCAGCTCCACGTTTTGTCTCATAAATATCATGAAGTCTCCTCTATCTTTGTTTCTAGCCTCGGAGAAACCATTTCCTGGTCACAAATAGCCATTTAACTGTCAGAGATGACTGCAATAACTCATTCAAATTATGTTTTAGGTTGACTTTTCTCTTCCATTGTTCTATAAAGAAGGTCCATTCCTTTATGGGTCTTTAGTCTCTAAGTACCCTCTTTGTAACACTAGCTTTCTGTATATATTTATATGTGTGTGTTTGTTTCTCTACAGGGACGGTCCGGACCAATCATCTCCACAGATTGGCCAGTTCAGTGGGAACACAGCTTTGGAGTCTGTCTACTCGACCTCCAACATAATCCTTATTAAGTTCCACTCTGACTTCTCTGGAGCCGGCTTCTTTGTCTTAAGCTACCATGGTAAGACAGTAACAACATTATCAATTGTGTCACAGAGCTGGCGATCATATAAACATTACCGTATACAGTGACTGAGACCATCACTTGATTGTGTTTGTTCAGTTAAAAACGCCATTCTCATTAACTGTTGTGTATGCTTTGCTGTGCCGAGGTATAGTGGTAAAACTGTAATACAATCATTAGCCGTAGCTGCAGTGTTGGCATTGATCTGTTTGTTGTGTGTTAGTCTCTCTTCAACTTCATCCTCATTACACTCCGCTCAGACTTGTTTCCTTTGACTCATTATGACTCACAAAGTTTAGTCTTCCACCACAACTTTCTTCTTTCATTCTGAAGTCAGCGTCTTACTCACAGCCTACCACAGTAATGATGCTTTAGTCACAGAGGTGCTATTGATAGTTTTCATCTGATGACTTCAGTTTGCATTGTTCGTCAGAAGGTTCTCTTTAGAGTTATTGACCACTTTGGGCTTTGGTCAACATGTCGTTGTGGCTTTTATCAATCTGATTTCGTCTTTGAGTGTACTGCGACATTTTTGAATGCCACTTATTTTGCTACATCTATATCCAATTAAAAGAAGATAGTATTTGTGTAGCCCATGTCTGTGCGAGATGAAAAGATTTAAAGCCAAGTAAAATCTAACGAGACTCAACAGGGAAAGAGGCATGGCACAACTACTGCAACCAAATGAGTCAGTGAGTGCAAACCAAAATACAGTCCACGTAAAAGACCATAGCCTATGTTAG
This sequence comes from Haemulon aurolineatum, assembly GCA_038406115.1. NCBI lineage: Eukaryota > Metazoa > Chordata > Actinopteri > Lutjaniformes > Haemulidae > Haemulon > Haemulon aurolineatum. The sequence goes on along the minus strand of JBCAUF010000046.1, from coordinate 14,971,084 downwards.
CTTGTTACAGTGGAGTTATTTGAGCAACCTAACCATGAAGATTTTGAACGGCAGTCAAATTAGTCAATAATGCAATGACTGCTTTTACTTTTGACAGATTTTTAAATAAAGTGTGACAAGCTACGAAGATGGAATGAGTATGTGTGGGGGTCCTACACCCCACAGCCTCAGAAGAGGGGGGACCAAATGAGATTGAGCACAGCTTTCCCGAGGCGGGATGCTGCATGCTGACATGTACATCTCACAACCCGAGTGGGACACTTGAAATTGTCAGCAACTCAACTCTTTCACCTCAGAGGGTGTAGGGGAGGTCTGCAGCATCCCATCTAAGTGAACCGTGTCGATTCCAGCTCATTTGATATGTCTATCAAAGATCCATCCATAAACTTCGGCATCTAAACCAGTGACATTATATGTGAGGTCACCATAAAATGGCAACTGTGAGTTCACAAACAACCATAGCGGCCTAAATTGTTACTTCAACAGTGAGGTAAAACAGCAGACTTATACCCTGTTATTGAAGCTCATAGATGATGTCACCCGTTCAATCAGGTTTCTAGGATACTGTAGTTGAGGTAAAAAAAATGTTCTCACTCAATCAATCAATGACCATGAGCAAGTGTAGTGGAAAAATGAAAGCTGAGCAGACATCAACATTACAGATAGCTTTTTTATATATATTCATATAGTCACTGAATAGGGCTGACCCAGAATCAGGGTTATTAATGACGGCAGTTGGACCCACAAATGACTCACGCCATACTTAAGCAAAGTCTGTGATGTGTGATTCACTTTTAGGTGGCACTGAAGCCCCTTTTTTAGCTCTCGCTTACTCATTTATAGATTGAGTAGACCAGCTGTGTTTTTGCCCAAGTATGGTGATAAAATACTGCAGTAACCCTTGAGATCAGTGTAAGGTTTGCTGATGGTCAACATCGAGTTAACGCATCAGTCGTGCCATAAGTAGCTTTCCACAAAAGTAGTTTGTTTGGTGGTTTATCAAAAGTTTGTATGACCCAAAGCTTATAATGGACACATGAGTGTGTAATACAATGTAATTGTTGATGAGTTGATTTTTTAAAGTGATTAAAGGCAGTCTTGACCATTTGTTTTGTTTGTTTAATTGTCTGACTCAAGTCACACAGCAGTTGACGCAGCTAGGCGGTAAAAATGATCAGAACATAGTGTGCTTTTACATTGATATATGTAGGTTATGTAGGTGGTCTTTATAGGCTACTATACACGTTGCCTCTTCGCCCAAGCTTTTCTACGAGCACTCCTGCTGTTGCTCCAATTAGCTGACCCCCATCTGCTGTAGGTAGTTCATTGACTATGGATAAGTACCTCATACAACCCCACTTCAAAAAACCTAAACAACACCTTTAATCTTTTTGCTGCTTTCTTGCATTAAGCACTTTTTGTCTGTAGGAAGTGTTCAGTAGCTTTTCTGTACTTTTGAAGGAAAGTAGCATTGCATGAGGTTGTTTTGTTCAAAAAAAACAAAGCAAACAAAAACAACTTCCACTGAAAAGTTAATTAAATTAACATTTCTACTTGTGTGTGAAGATGAATCTTGTCTTGTCGTAATTGTTTACCTCCAATAATAATTTCCTTTGTTCTCACAAATAGCTGTCAGATTAAGGGAAAATGCTTAAATAGCTTTAACTTTCTACTGTATCCCACAAGAAAAACACCACACATTTTAAGGAAAAACAAACTTTTTTCTAATTATTCTCAAATCATTTAGTTTTTAATTGGTACCACAGTCATACACCTAAATTCAACATTTAAAAGAAGAAAGCAAACTTTGTAGTTTGCTCAATGAAAACATTTAGACTTGTAAAATATATGCTCATAAGGGTTTGTGCATTAGCATGTCAAGTCTCTGCACAATAGCCTGACATAGAAATGTTGCTGTCTTATACACAAACACACACACACACACACACACACACACACACACACACACACACACACACACACACACACACACAAACTCTCACTTTCCTTCCACAGAGTTGTGGAGATTGCATTTTTGCTGGTCCTGAGCTGCTCTTTCTCCATGTCAAAACTGTCTATGCCATTCAGTTTCTCATTTCATTTCAATCTTTTTGCTGTGGTCCTTCAGTGCACTTAGATTTACCTTTGTTTTCAACTGCCGTTTAAGATGAGACGCCTCCCCAGTCGTCTTTTTTCTTGTTTCGCCTGTCCACCTGCAAACATCAATCTTCAGACGCTTTGGCACCTGTGTTTTTTTTTTGTTCTCTTTTCTTTTGGGGTTTTTTGTATCCATCCTGTCATATGAACACATTAAGGTCAAATTATCTTATTTTTACTTCTTTCTTTGATGCAAAGATTTGAGAATAAGATAATCCTTTACAAGCTAACAACCGCATAAATTTAATTATTTGAAATAGCGGCACAAGTGCTAATGTGTTGTCTATTGTTGAAGAAAGCTTGGGACAGAATTGCCTTAGATATGGTGTAGGTTACATTGAACAGATACATTTCCACTAGTATGTGTATAGTCTGGTATTATTGTAGGTGTCGCCCATGTCACCAAAACTGGATTTTATACGCTTAAATACGCTGATATACTCATGTAGAATCCTCCTAAAATTAATCGCTTCAACACAGTTTCTAAAGTTTGAGAGAACAGTTTATCTTGTGTGGTCTTGACAGCCGTCATCATGCATTGTCATAAAACCAGAATGGCTTTTTTTCCCTCTCAAAATGGTATTTTTTGCAAGGCAGACAATAAAGATGTGCTGCATAAATTCTTCATTCTCGTCAAAATTGTTAAACTCCTGGAAAGTTGCCTGTTTGGATGGAGTTTTAATTTGACAGAACGGTTTCTAATGAGTATAACTCTATGTACCCTTCATAACAGTGTGTCATTACTTGTCTAACTTTCCCCCCTCTCTCTCTCACTCAAGCACACACACACACAAGTTCATATACATACATATTTTCCACCCTCTCTCTCGTAAAGCTTACATTTGCTTCTTCCTCAAAGTTTCTGTTCAGCGCTCTGTAATGAAAACATGTCAAGTTGTGTATAGGCTCTCTTTTTTCAGACAGATGTCACGTTGTTAATGAATTTCTGCTGGCAGGTTGTAACTGTCAGCTGTCACACTCACACAGGAACAGTGCCATCTGATGGATTCAAGTTTATTTTCAATTGCTGCTTTATTGGACGATGTACAGCAGAGAATGACAGGGGAAGATGGATAAGAGGGAGAGGCGATGACATGTATGGCAGAGGCTGTTAGCATTACTTTGTCACTTCTGTTTTATTACACAGCACAACAAGAAAACAAGGGAGACAGAAGTGAGAGGTAACCACAATTTGAGCAAGCTGACTTCAATTATTGGTTACGAAATAAATGAAGAATAGGCACCAGCCAGTCAACAGGAACTTGTCACAAGAAGGACAGAGTTTCTACGTTTCTTCTTCAGTGTCCTTCAGTGACGCAAGTGAAATTCAGAATGTCACAGTTTGCATCAGAAGCAGTGCAGTTTTGGTTTGAAATGCCACATAAACCCCAAAGGAAGCATCAATCCACTGTTCGGGGATGTTTATCTATGTCATTGTGCTCCCTATTTGTTTATCTGTGGGTCAAGGTTCTGAATGCCAGTGCTTCCATACAGAGGCGAGGGCCATACAGTGGTGGATAATGTTGTCATGGACGTGAGGCCGAGAAAGCCGATGTGACATGAATGTGGAAGTGGTCGTAAAAAACGGTCTTGGAGCTTAGTGAGATCAATGACTGCTCATAGTGAACCTCTCCTCTCACGCGCACAAAAACAAGCACATGCACATATGCACACAGACACACACACACACACAGACCACAAGGCTTTGATATGCATGAGAGCAGCAGATACTATTGGCAGGTCTCATTTTCATAGTCAATTTCATCCTGACTTATAGCTCTCAGCCCTTCCTCCCTCTCTCACCCATCGTCCTCCCCTCTCTCCGTCTGTGTCTGTCTGTATTCTCTCTCCCTCTCTCTCTGTTAGTGAGTGATCTATGGTCATGCAGTAATATTGATTACAGCCTTCAGCTCAGTAGCTGTGAAGTCAGGTCTTTTTTATGATTCAAGGCAGTGCTGTATCTCTGTAGTTGGTCTGTTTTTTGTTTTGTTTTTTATTCTGTGCTTTGCTGGCTGGACCATCTGAACTTAAAAAGTGAAGTTAAACTGAAACAACCGAGATTAAATAGAATAGATAGAAAACTGTTTGTGTCACTGTTTGGTTTTCTCAAGATTTCGAAACACCGGAGGCTCTAGCATGTTGCATTAAAAAGATCCGCAGTATAAAAGTGACTTTGGAAGCACTGGAAAGATTTTTTTTCTTCCTGACTGACCCAAGTTATATTTACTGACCACATTTCCTCTCACACATTCTTATATAATGTTACTCTCTTTGTCCTCTCTGCGCTCCTCTGCTGTGTCTGTTCTCCTAGCCTACCAATTAAGGGTTTGCCAGCCTCCTCCAGAAGTGCCCAATGCTGTCATGCTGATGGAGGATGGCGAGCTGGAGATAGGTGAGTTGTCTGTCTGCCTGCAGTGCCTCTCGACATGTCCATTTGATGGAGGAAGCAAACTTTAGACTTGTAACTTTGCAGTCACTAATGTGAGAACAAATATCCTCTTCTCTGTAAAGAATATCATATATTTAAATTCTAATTTATTGTGGACAGCCAAGACAGACGTGCAACACTTGATGTAAATGAACACTGCCAGTAAGTGCTGCGTTAAAGTAAAAACTCGGATGGCCATGATATATCATATTAGTAGATTATTATTACATATGCTAGGTTTAACTATATATATTTCATACTGTTATGAAGTTTAATCAATAATGATGCGTCATCTTCATAAAATGATAATTTGTTTTCCATGTAAAATCCTAATTTGTAAAGTAATTAGTGACTAGAAGAGCTGTCAAATGAAGTGGAGCAGAAATATAAAGTACCTCAAATATGTGCTGAAGTACAGATAATGAGTAAACCAACGTACATTTCACCACAGACTGTATACCATACAAGGAATCAACAATATTGTTTCTGTCTCTTGGCGTCAACTTGACTTTCACTTTTATAATATTTACTGATCTTATGCATCCAGGTGACATCATCAGGTACAGATGCCATCCTGGATTTTCATTGGTTGGCAGTGAGATCCTAACATGTCGCCTTGGAGAAAGACTACAGATGGATGCACCACCTCCAACATGTCAAGGTGTGTGTTTGCCTGCAGTAGCAATTTAAGTGTTTTTTTCTTATCATTTATTTTAATAGTGATAAATAATGTGTGCTCATTTAACAAAACTATTCCCCTCCCTTGATTTTCTGTCCATAGTCCAATGTCCTGCACATGATGTGCGATATGACTCATCAGGTGTAATCCTGAGCCCCGGTTGGCCAGAAAGCTACCCTAACCTCCAAATGTGTTCCTGGAGCGTTACAGTAGAGAAAGGATACAACGTGACCATTACCTTTGAAAGCTTCCACACCGAGAAAGAGTTTGATATGTTGGAGATTTTTGATGGTAAAACAAAACAAATCAAAAGCACTACACTAAACACAAACACTACAAGAAGTGCAATATTTGTTAGAACCACACACACTTTTTCTTAAAGGTGTAAAGGTGTTAAGAAACTGAACATGCAGTCATCAAAGTTCTTACTCCTTGTCTCTTTCTTCTCTCTCATCTTCGTCTCCTCTCACTGTGTCATCATCTCTCTCTCTCAGGTCCAACAGCCAACAGTCCCACTCTGGCGACACTCAGCGGCGACCTGCCAACACCCTTTAACCTCACAACCTCTGGTCACCAGTTCCTGGTCCGCTGGTCTTCAGACCACGGCACGAACAAGAAAGGCTTCAAAATTCGCTATGTTGGTGAGTACCAAAGTATGTATCCCCACTTTATTTTACTACTACTTTATATTATCATACTGCATGGAAATAAGGACAGAGACAGACAGAGACAGACAGAAAAACAGAGGGACATTATGAGTGAAAGCGCACTCACAACCTCAAAGTTGTGTCGATGTGAAGATCATTATTTTATCAACAAATATGATAAAATTGAAAATATTTATCAATTTATGATTTTGTGGGGAGAATAGGAAATATATAAGAAAGTGGGTGGTAAAAGTATTTACAGTACCTTCAACTTAATCTCAAGCTTACCTTTCTACCTCACTTCTGTCTGTCTCCTAAAACAGTTTACCATATTGCATTATGGGTTAGTTCTTAACTTTTATCATTCAAGGAAAGCTTGATGGGCACAGATGCTGCTTTACAGCAATCTTTACATATAGACCGTCTTGCACCTGGGCCTGCTAAGTATAACTTTGGACTGCTGGGCATTAAGCACTCGGGTAATGAGGCTTGAATGCTTCATTCAAGGGCGTTTTTTGACAGTTAAGGGGGAGGAGACAGTAATACCTGTTTAGGTTGCTTTTTCACTCCATGCAGTCTAGTGAGGAGGCTGCATCTTTAACCTTTAAAACACCACTGTTCTGTATGATGAATTATGCGCTCAGTAATAACAGAAAAGCCTCCCAGGACTCTCGCACTCAGTAACCTTCTCTGGTGCCTGTGATTAATGTGAGCATTTGCAAGGATTGGTTAACACATGTTGTGAGCATACTAATATCATGGTTCAACTTCATTAATGTTTTGGGGTTTTTTTCACCTGCACAATCAGGTCAGTATATGCCACCACTGTCGGAAAGCTAAATATTCCCAGTTTTTAATTACAAAGAGGAAATATAACTCCCATGTTGTCCTAAAACTTTTCTCATTACCAACTTATTTTGTTTTAAGAGGAAACTTTATCATAATAAAGATTGGTAGATCATTATAAAAAGGCCTTATGAGATTGAAATCAGCAGTTTAATACTACCAAGTTTAAAAATACCATAGGGAAAGAGCCCGGATTTAAATTATTGCAAGATCAACTGGCTGCTTCGCCTTCACGCTGGTTCAGTGATACCAGCCCTCAACTTTAAACTTTTTGTGCTTTTTACTGTGGGAGAGAACTTTAATTAAAATCACTGACAAACTGTACAACATATTGCTGGCAAGGATTCTGTAATTTCAATGCAAGGACAACACAGTAAAAGCAAGTCTTAATTAAGTCTGAAACTGTTACTTGGCCATTTTAGTTAAGAAGAAAACCCGCCACATAGATGATAGTGGTACAGTGGCAGACTAGAAGAACATATAAATCAGGCTTATCACCAATATATAAGGCCAGTGAAGAATGTAATTTTGGGCCATTGTCCAGTTTTGAGAGTTACAGACAAGGCAACTTGCCCAAGTCCAGATCTAACTGGACCCAGGCCTGGGTAATCCTTTTGTGCCATGACTGAGGAACATAATGAAACTGCTTCTGGTAACTTATCATATGAGATACTGACATTGTATAAGGGGCTACAGTATATCTACTGGTATGAATACAGAGGCACACAGAGACTACAGCAAGCCAATAGTCTTTAACAGACTTAGAAACTTAGTGTTGAAGTTGTTGGTGGTTAAAGCAGGAGCTGCCGGTATGGCCCAGAGAAAAGGATTAATGGGTTTTGGTTGAGGAATATTTTATAGAATTGCATGAGGCCATTGATGACTTTGCAGGCACAAGTTCTGTAAAGAGATTTATTATTTATTTTATTAAGTATCATACAGCTTGTAGGAGAGATGCTAATTAGCTGAAACTTTTGGCTTTTCAGACATACTTGAGTGGTTTAATCACTGTTTTGGTGATTAATATTTCTGCTCACAGAACTATTTAACAGGTGTTTTGACACATTGTACTCATGCCTCTTAAAATACAAAATAGATGTCATTTATGTGGTCAGTAAAGATGATCATTTACAAACATGGTACATTTTCCATCAGCCCACTTTAGCTCTAACATCTCTTTACCTATTCTGCTAGGTGAAGTAACATTAATGTATTCTATTATGGTTATGGTTTAGAAAATGGTTTAGCACTGTACAGTCATAAAAATACTAAAGCTGTGACATCATTCATTACTGCTGCATCTGTACTGTTAATTTGAATGGTTTTCCTGTTTTAGTGACTGTGAACCACTGTATGTGAAGTCATTTAAATTCAGATAATCAAGTAATTTTCAAAATTAAACGTTTTTCGTTCTTTTTGTTTGGTGCTTTTTTTGTTTCCTCCACTCCAGCCCTCTACTGCTCAACCCCAGACTCTCCGCTCCATGGCTCCATCTCCTCTCAGAGCGGCGGCCACGTTAACAGTGTGGTGCGCTGGGCTTGTGACCGTGGTTACCGTCTCATTGGCAACGCCACAGCAACCTGCCGCCGCACACCACTCGGATACCACGCATGGGACTCACCTGTTCCTGCGTGTCAAGGTGTGCTTAAAGTATTTTCTATATGTGATGTTCATAAGCTTAAAAAGATTGGTCATTTCAAGATTCCTTTTAAAATATAAGTTTGAAAAGGGTTTAAATAAGTGTATGCTTGAGCAAAAATACTGCAGTTTTAGAAGTTTTATTAGCTGCAGCTTATGTAAGTTGATACAAATACTCAAGAGTTGAAAGATCAGAAAATTATTAAAAAAGAGCTGGACTACCTATTAGTAACTAAGTATGATACCTGATACCTGTCATTTTGATTGCAGTTTAATGCTAATTGAGCTCATGGCCTTTAAGAATAATTTTGGCCATCAATTAGTTAATTTGCTAACTTGCCTTGTCCCTAATTTAACTACCTGATAGAATTGCCAAAACAGCTAAAAACCTGAAAAGGTTTTTTCAATGGTAAAAAAGTGGCAGTATTTTCATGTAAGTACCTTTTTTTTCTTTCTCTATGTTTAGGGCACACGACAGTATGTTCTACAAAGATTTGAAATTTTTATGTTGCACCTGCTATTGTCTAATCCCACACACCAAGTAACCACAGGGAGGCACAGCTTGTAGCTAGTATTGACAGAAAGTCAAATGAAGGATGTATAGCAGATTGTCGACACTGTGCAATTACACGGTGCGGTGCTCTACAAACCAGTCTATTTAAAACGACTGTGGACTGTGGAGCAGCATGCTCAGCAAGATGGATATATTTTGTTGGAATTGATGGGAGATCAAGAATCTCTTGATTGTGTATTTGATAGCGTCATTGAACAAAATATGTGAGCTTGTTTACAAATTCGCAATATGGTGCAGTGGCTTTGAATCCCCAGAAACATTTCAAGTACACATCAAACCTGCCTGCTCGACAGACATAAGTGTGTATTAAGGCCTCCGCGTGTGTCTGTTTGCATGTTGCCTCCTTAACCAGAGTCTATCTGTCCTCCCCTAGCTGTCTCATGCGGAGCACCCAAGGCTCCCATAAACGGTGGCGTTTTAACAGCTGACTACTCTGTCGGAACAAGAGTTTCCTATTTTTGTAACGATGGGTACAGACTGTCCAGCAAAGAACTGACGTCAGCCATCTGTCAGCCCGATGGAACATGGAGCAACCACAATAAAATACCACGATGCTCTGGTTAGTAACCTATAGATATCAGTGGAAAATCACCAATACATTATGCATACCAGATCTGATTACTAATTAGGACAAAGTTCGTCACATATGTGAACACTTCACTTTTAATGTAAATACCTGACTCCAGTGACATTTTCAACAAGAAATGTTAAGTACATTATTTAAACAATGAAAATTAAATAATCCGCTTTCACCAAGTAAAATGGATATACTATTTTGTAAGAAACATATAATCACCATTATGAGTGGCAGGCATTTATGGTGAGGACATTGTTATTTAAATTAAGTCATTATTATGCATTATTCTGTGAGATATTTTACAATGGCTTGGCCCCGCTCTCAGCTGCCTAATTACTATCTGACACTATTTGAAAATGGTAATTGTTTTTGTTTTTTATGTAAGCAAACTTCACAAGGCTTTATTTCCTCTTCATGCTCTGTCTGTCTCTGTAGTGGTGGTATGTCCCAGCATCGGGTCGTTTTCTTTAGAGCACGGCCGCTGGAGGATTGTCAACGGCTCGCACTACGAATACAGAACTCGCATTGTGTTCACCTGCGATCCGGGATACTACAGACTAGGCCCGGCCCACATCCAGTGCTTGCCGAATGGTGTGTGGAGCTGGAGGAATGAGCGACCACACTGCCAGGGTGAGTAAGAAACACATATTATAACTTAAGTCCAACTTTCAACCAACCAAGTCCAAAAACCAACTTGCTATTTACTGTAGATGATACTGGGAAAAGTCTGGGGTGATATGGGCTCTGAATAATAAATGTACCCCTGCAAAAAGTGAATAAGCATATTTCCCAAACTGTTATACTATTCCCTTGAAGGCAAATCAAGTGTAGCTGTTAATACCTTTAAGTCCACAAGTTTATATCCTATGACATCCTGACATTACCATGAATAAGGTACAGTACGTGTGGAAACTATATGCTGCAGCCTATCAAAGGTTTGACTTCAGCATTATGGCACAGCAGCTAGCTTGTGACAGCTTAAGTCAGTAAGGATCAAAACAAAATTAATTCCAATGACGACTGAGTTATGGTACAAAGAAAACATTTTGTTTCTTCAATCCATGCTCCATAACCTGAAAGAGTTGTCGTGACCTTTTTTTTGTTTTATCGCTTATTCTTCTTCTGGGGGTTCCTTGACATTTTGAATCAATGCTTTTTTTCTTCAAAGAATCCTGTGACATTTGAAAATTTACTGTT